>MCJB01005936.1:166067-206218 GCA_002018475.1 Nicotiana obtusifolia | reverse complement strand
TCTTGGCTCAAATGATACTTTACCGGTAATTGTTTCTTCTTTGTTGAATGATGTGCAGGTGGAACAATTGTTGAAAGTCTTGAAGGAGCATAGGCAAGCCATTGGATGGACAATTGCAGACATTCATGGGATCCCTGCTGGAATTTGCGAGCACAAAATCCAGTTGGAAAGTGGCACCAAACCGAGTGTAGAACATCAAAGACGGTTGAACCCGTCAATGCAAGAGGTGGTAAAGAAAGAAATCATCAATGGTTGGATGCCGGGGTAGTCTAACCTATTGCCGATAGTTCTTGGGTGAGCCCGGTGCAATGCGTGCCGAAAAAGGGAGGCATGACTGTGATTGAAAATGAGAAAAACGAGCTTATCCCAACAAGAACGGTAATCGGCTGGAGGGTGTGCATGGATTATCGGAAACTCAACAGTGCAACATGCAAGGACCATTTCCCTATGCCTTTTATTGATTAAATGCTTGATCGGCTAGCAGGAAGGCCATTCTATTATTTCCTTGATGGATATTCCGGCTACAATCAAATCAACATAGCATTGGAGGATCAAGAGAAGACGACATTCACATGCCCCTATGGAACATTTGCTTTTAGCCGGATGCCATTTGGTTTATGCAATGCTCTGGCTACTTTTCAAAGATGCATGATGTCCATCTTCTCCAACATGGTAGAGGATTTTCTTGAAGTCTTCATGGACGATTTCTCGGTGGTAGGTGAGTCTTTTGAGCATTGTCTTAACAATCTTAAACAAGTGCTCAAGAGATGTGAAGAGACCAACCTTGGGCTTAATTGGGAGAAATGTCACTTCATGGTGGATGAAGGCATTGTGTTGGGGCATAAAATTTGAAGGATGGCATAGAGGTAGACCGGGCAAAGATAGATATCATTTCTAAGCTTCCTCCACCTACTTCCGTTAAAGGTGTTCGCAGTTTTTTAGGGCATGCCGGTTTCTATAGGCGCTTCATCAAGGATTTTTCCAAGATTGCAAATCCTATATGAAAACTCCTTGAGAAGGATGCAAAATTCGTGTTTGATGAGAAATGCCTCAAAGCTTTTGAGGAGTTGAAGTAAAGGCTCACCAGGGCATCTATTATTGTCACACCCGATTGGTCACTTCCTTTCGAGCTTATGTGTGACGCTAGTGGTGTAGCCATTGGAGTAATGCTTGGCCAACGTCACAACAAAGTTCTTCATCCAATTTACTATGCCAGTAAAACACTCAATGGGGCACAAATGAATTACACAGTGAATGAACAAGAACTTCTGGACATTGTTTATGCTTTTGAGAAGTTCCGGGCTTATTTGTTGGGTTCCAAGGTGATAGTGTACACAGATCATGCAGCTCTTCGCCATCTCGTGGCAAAGAAGGATGCAAAGCCTTGGTTGATTCGATGGGTTTTGTTGCTACAAGAGTTCGACTTTGAAGTCAAGGATCACAAGGGGACTCAAAATCAAGTGGAAGATCATTTGTCAAGGGTTGAGAAGTAGGGAGACCAAAGGGAGATCTTGAAATCAATGATGCATTCCCGGATGAACACATATTGGCCTTATCTAATACTTTTGCTCCTTGGTATGCCGATATCGCTAACTATTTAGTTAGTGACGTTATGCCGGATGGATTGGAGTCATATCAAAAGAAAACGTTCTTGAGAGATTGCCGGCACTACTATTGGGAGGAGCCTTTCTTGTTCCGGGGTTTGTGCGAATAATATTATCAGAAGGTGCGTTCCAGAGGAGGAAATGATGCAAACTCTTAAGGCATGTCATGACTCACCAGTTGGGGGTCCCCATGGAGGAAATCGAACAGCGGCGAAGGTTCTGGAATGTGGTTACTATTGACCTTCGATCTACCAGGATGCTAATCAAATGTTTAAGTCTTGTGACCGATGTCAAAGACAAGGTCTAATCTCTAAGAAGCATGAAATGCCAATGCATTTTTTGATGGAGATTGAAATCTTCGACGTTTGGGGAATTGACTTCATGGGTCCCTTCATAAGCTCATGCGGGATGAAGTACATTTTAGTGGCTGTGGACTACGTGTCCAAATGGGTAGAAGCAATTTCCCTACCAAATAATGAGACACGGAGTGTGACCACATTTTTAAAGAAGAACATTTTCACTCGGTTTGGCACTCCCAGAGCCATTCTTAGTGATGGGGGGGTCTCATTTCTGCAACAAGGCCTTCAAAGTTCTCCTTGAAAAGTACGGTGTCAAGCACAAGGTAGCCAGACCCTATCATCTGCAATCAAGCGGGTAAGTGGAGGTTTCCAACCGGGAAATAAAAGCAATCTAGTAAAAACGGTTAATGCAAACAGGACCGACTGGTCGAAGAGGCTAGATGATGCACTATGGGCATATCGCACAACATACAAGACTCCCATTGGTATGTCTCCGTATCGGTTAGTTTTTGGAAAAGCTTGCCATCTACCTTTGGAACTGGAGCACAAGGCTATGTGGGCCTTAAAAAGATTGAACATGAACTGGGCAGAAGCTGCAACTTTGAGGTTAACACAACTGAATGAAATGGAGGAATTTCGTCTCCATGCTTATGAAAGTGCAGCTGTGTATAAAGAGAGAATGAAGTTTGTCCATGATAAGAAGATCCTGAAAAGAGAATTCAAGGCGGGTGACTTGGTGTTGCTTTTCAACTCCAGACTCAAGTTATTTCCGGGCAAGCTAAAATCGAAATGGTCTGGTCCATTCAAAGTAGTCAATGTCTTTCCCTTTGGAGCCGTAGAATTAGCATCGGAAGATGGGCTCCGAACTTTCAAAGTGAATGGCCAAAGAGTCAAGCACTACTTGGGCTTAGATGGTGAGAAGCATTTGGTGGAGCAGCTGGCTCTCAAAGATGGTCCGTGCCCAACATTGAGTAAATTCAGAGGAGTCTCAACTTCTTCGTGCCACGACATTAAATCAAGCGCTTCATGGGAGGCAACTCATGTGTGGTAACATTTATTTTTGTTGTAAATTTATTTAAGTTTTTGATAGATAGATTTATATCAAGCAATTTGAAGGATGTGTTAGAATGCAGGAGATTCAAAAGGCCACAATACTGGGAAGGAATGCCTAACCACTGTGTGAAGTTTGCTGCACAAATGTGGTCGCATTTTCACTATGCGAACCGCATCAAAAATGCCACAAAGTGTTTACTAGCATCGTACTTGTTTGGGGAAAGAATGTGTTCTGCAATAGTGAAGACATTAATGAAATATATTTCCCCGACTGGCAAATAGGCACAGCCGAGTACGATGCCAAATACTCAAATAGAGAGAATGAGCGTGGGTGGATAGCGTCAGTCATTGAAAAGGGGACCCCTGCTTGGATAAATCCTGGAAAGAAGATATATAAGGAGGATCTCACAAGGGAGGGTTGATTTTGGCTGAACTTCGTCACCTCCAGTTTGATACCGTCCCGGAACGAAACTGATATAAGCATTGAGAAAGCTCTCCTCATTGCATGCATCATGGACGGTATCAAGATTGATGTGGGGACTTTAATCTTCCAGGAGATAGGTATCCAGGCAACATAGCGTGCTACCTCGCTCCCATTTCCGAGTTTGATCACAGCCCTCTGTAAAGCTGTGAACGTTCCTCTAATGCAACAATCTGATAAAACTGGAAAGGAAACAAGGGACATAGACATCACACGTATAGTGATGCTGCTGCCCCACCAGAGACTCCACTCCAGGACCGTGACTCCCAGACTCATGTACCTCCCCAGGTTCCAGAGGCCTCCACTTCTGCTTCAGAGCCTGCCTCTCAGTCCACCACCGGTCAGCCTTCGTCTGCACTGCCAGCCCTCTCAAGGCTTGGTCTCATGGCCCAGCATGCCAATGCCAAGGTAGACCAGCTCTTGAAAACCTTGCCTAACATTATCAAACAAGCCCTGACTCCGATACAAACGTCAATCACAGCTCTCCAACAACAACATATATTGTTTGGGGATCGCTTGCATAAGCTCGAGTTCAGGGTTGAAAAGATCGAGCGAGGCGAGGTTAGGGGTTTACCTCAGCTAAGGGAGGAGGTGGCGTCTATGAAGACCGAACTCCAAAAAATGAAACATTTCGAGTTCGACCTATCATCCTCCTCCCCAAAGAGGGTGATCAAGGAGCAAACACGGCTGCCCCAGACCTGGGCCTAGACTTCACAACTCTGATGGCAGACATTGCACCTCTGACTGCCAGAGTGTCCCAACCTCCAGCTCCTCCGGTACATGTTGATATCCATGATGAGGAGACATCCGGACATTCTTCAGAGTCCGAGGGTGAAGAGGAAGAAGAGGAGGAGCCATGGTCCGAGAAGGATGAAGGCCCTCAAGAGAAGGGCAAGCAGATTGCTGCTCCTACAGTGGAGGATGAGGAGCAAGCAAACATTTAGCGGGCCGTACAACATTCGCTAGCAGATTTGGCTGCCCATGCAGATCCATCAGCCACTCAGCCATCAGCGGGCGAGGCTAGCAGCTCAGAGGCCCCAACTCTAGCTCCCGACCAGTCCAACATCCCTTCTTCAGCAGCAGAGGGTCAACCGGCTACTGATTCCCATAACACTTATTATGATGCTTTGCGGATTGGAATGGGATGTGTATTGACGCATGAGGGTAGAGTGATTTCTTATGCTTCGCGTCAATTGAAGCCATATGAGAAGAACTACCTAGTACATAATTTAGAGTTAGCAGTCATTGTTCATGCATTGAAGATTTGGAGGCACTATCTCTACAATGTGTTTTGTGAGATATTTACAGATCATCAGAGTCTACAACGCTTGTTTAAGAAAAAAGGTACTGAGCTTGAGGCAGCGAAGGTGGTTAGAGCTATTAAAAAAATATGATATCACTATTCTTTATTATCCCAGAAAGGGCAATGTGGTGGCCGATGCCTTGAGTAGGATGGCTGAGAGTATGGTTAGCTTTCATATATTCTAGTTGGAGAGAGATCGTTAGCATTGGATGTTCAAGCTTTGGCTAATTGGTTCGTGAGGTTGGATGTTTCAGAGCCTAGCCAGGTTCTTGCTTGCATGGTTTCTTGGTCTTCTTTGTATGAGCACATCAAGGCACGTTAGTATTGGAGGAGTGATGCCAAGGAGGTTTCTATTGGAGATGATGGGGTGTTGATGATGCGGGGACGGATTTGTGTGCCCAATGTGGATGAGTTGCATGAGTTGATTCTTGAGGAGGCTTACAGTTCACGGTATTCCGTTCATCTGGGTGACGCTAGATGTATCAGGATTTGAGGCAGCACTACCGGTGGAGAAGAATGAAAAAAAGATATAGTGGAGTACATGGCTTGGTGTTTGAGCTGTTAGCAGGTGAAGTACGAGCATTAGAGACGGGGCGGTTTGCTTCAGAGACTTGAGATTCCAGAGTGAAAGTGGGAGCGTATCACCACAGATTTTATAGTTGGACTTCCACAGACTTTTGAGGATATTCGACGCAGTGTGGGTTATTGTGGATAGACTGACCAAGTCTGCACACTTCATTTCATTTGTGATTCGTGACTACCTACGCTTCAGAGAAGCTAGCTTAGATATATACTTATAAGATTGTTCGTCATCATGGTGTGTCGGTGTCTATTATTTCCGACCGAGTCATTCAGTTCATATCACATTTCTGGAGAGACGTGTATCCTGAGTTAGGCACATAAGTCGAGCTGAGCATGATATATCATCCGCATAAGGATGGGCAGTTTGAGCGCACCATTCAGATCTTGGAGGACATGCTTCGTGCCTGCGTTATGGATTTCGGAGGTTTATAGGATTAGTTCCTACCACTCGGAGAGTTTTCCTACAACATCAGCTACGGATCGAGTATTCAGATGGGTCTAAATGAGACCTTATATGGGAGGCAGGCTCGTTCTCTAGTTGGATGGTTTGAGTTGAGGGAGGCAAGTTTGTTGGGCACTGATTTGGTTCGTGATGTCTTGGAGAAAGTCAAGTTGATTTAGGAGTGGATTCGTATAGAACAGTCTAGGTAGAAGATTTATGCTGATCGGAAGGCTCGTGATGAAGCATTCGTCGTGGGAGAGAGGGTCTTGCTCAGATTTTCACCCATGAAGGGTGTGATGAGGTTTGTGAAGAAAGGCAAGTTGACCAAATTTTGAATTTTATGAAAATGACCCTAGAATGGTGTTCTGATAGCTCCGATAGGTTCGTATTATAGTTTCGGACTTGGGCGTATGCTCGTAATTGAATTGGAGGTCCCTAGGTTGATTTGACTTGCTTTTCCAAATGTTGGCAATTTGAAGTTTAGAAGTTTTCTTAAGTTTGACCGTAGGTTGACTTTAAAGCTATCGGGTTCGGATTGTGGTTTTGGGACATGCAATAGGTCCATTTTTCTATTTGGAACTTGCTTGGAAAATTTGGTGTCATTCGGAGTTAGTTTGATAGGATTCAGACACTTGGTTGTGATTCTAGAGGTTCTTGAGTTTTCTTTTTGAATTTCATGCGTTTTGATGTTCAAATCGTGGTTCTAGATGTTATTTTGGTGTTTTAATCACGCGAGCAAGTTTGCATGATGTTTTTAGGCTTGGTGAATATTTGGTTTGGGGTCCCGAGTGCTCGAGTGAGTTTCGGATGTGTTTCAAATTAGATTGACTCATTTTAGGTTGATGGTGTGCTAGTGCTCCAGTTATCGCAATTGCAAGCACCAGTATCGCAATTGCGAAGTGGACAGTAGGGGCCAGGTATCGCATTTGCAATGCCTTAATCGCAATTGCGAAGTTAGGCCTGGGCAGGGTAGGTTCGCATTTGCGACCAATTGGTCGCTTTTGCGAGAAGGACAGACTTCACAAATGCAAAGTCAGTGTCGCAT
Source organism: Nicotiana obtusifolia (assembly GCA_002018475.1). NCBI lineage: Eukaryota > Viridiplantae > Streptophyta > Magnoliopsida > Solanales > Solanaceae > Nicotiana > Nicotiana obtusifolia. The sequence continues at coordinate 199,409 of MCJB01005936.1, read as the reverse complement.
TTGCGACATTCCTCTAGGCTGTCAGGCGCCGCATTTACGAGTCCTTTTTCGCATTTGCGAGTGTTCGCAATTGCAAACCCAAGGTTGCATTTGCGACAAAGACGAGATGAAGTCTCATTTTCATATTTTTGATCCCTAAACACGGTAGGCGGCAATTTGGTGAGAGGATTTTCACATACAATTACTGGATTTGAGATGTACGGAGGCGAATTTTAAGGGAAAAACAATTTTGAGTGTCGATTTGAATAGTTGAGCTATGTATCTTGCCTAATTTTGTGTGGGGGAACTATCCCTTTGGATTGAGATTGATTATACTATTTGAATTATGTCAAAAACATGTACATAAGGTGACGAGTATCTACACGGGCTTATATGTGAAAATTTACCGGTTTAGACTCTTAGGTTACTTATAAGCATTTAATTGAAGATGCTAATAATTGTTTTATCTTTCGTTGTTATGTTTATTCTTACATGCTTTAATGTTATTACATGATCTAGTTTTCATTGCCGAGGTTCTCCTTATATGCATTTATTAGTAGTTGTTGGTACATGCTATTCTTTTCATTGTTGAGTTATTCTCGTGCATTTAGTCGTAGTTGCTATTTTATGCTATCTCTTTTATTGTTAACTTATGTTATGCATTAGAATTTAAAGATGTCTTTTCATGAAAATACCTTCATTGTTGAGTTATTAAAGATGTAGTTGTTGAAAGCTATTAGCACGGTGTGGTTAAATTTTGTTGGTTATTGGAATAATTGTCCTTATTGAGTTGTTTCACGTTCATTTTGTTGTTATTGAGATTTTTGTACACATTGTGGTCGAGCCATGGGCTATGTGTTATGGTAACATTGGCATTGTTAATCTTGGCAATGTTGTGGCATATGGGCACGTGTGGTGCAGGTGATTTTTGTGTTATGATATTGATGCGCATGTGGCAGTATAAGGGTAGGGGTTGATGTGCATGCAACGAGATAAGGTGGGAATTATATGCATGTTTCTAGTAAAGGAATTGCTTGATAAGGGGGCGAAAGCGCATGTAGCTATTTCAAAAAAAAATATAAAATAAATGCAAGGCTCACACGGCGATATAAGGAAGATTGTGATTGTGACTTGTGAAATGTGAATATGAGGTGTGGTACCTAGGCTGTGATTCTTGTTGTTCATTCTATGCTGGAAAGGTCGGTTGATTTGAATGGTTATTGCTTTATTTTCCTTACCTCATTCCATTCATATTTTGACTGCAATTGGTTAGTTGTGGTGTACTCATGCTACGCTTCTGCACATTTTCGTGCAGATCCAGGTATTTCTGCTCGTGCTGGACATTAGTGAGTTGATCCACATATTTATGAGACTTCAAGTTACACCTACTTGACACTCGCAAGCCTCAGAGTCCCCTTCTGCTGTTATCTTTTCTACTGTTTATCTTAATGTCAAAATAGTATTGCATTCAAAGAATACTAGCGTACTTATTTAGAGCTTATGACTCTGTACTACCGGTTTTGGGCATTATTATAACGACCCGATCGGTCGTTTTGTGTAGTTGTGTCCTGTTTCCCCTTTTGATGCTTCACATACGCGTGTTTATGGTTTTATGACTTACGCGGTTGATTAGTTTTGTTCTGGAAAGATTTCCGGTTGATTTGGACCCTTTGATTCTTGACATAGAAGCTTAAGTTAGAAATGTTGATCAAACTTTGACTTTTGTGAAAACAACCCTGGAATGGTATTTTGATGGCTCTGATAGCTTCGTATCATAATTATGGACTTGGGCGTATGCCCGGAATTGAATTTAGAAGTCCGTAGGTTGATTTGTGTTATTTTGCCGAAATTTGGCAATTTGAAGTTGAAAAGTTTGACCGTGGGTTGACTTTTAGCTATCGAGCTCGGAATGTGATTTTGGCATTTGGAATAGGTTCGTATATTATTTAGAACTTGTTTGCAAAATTTGGTATCATTTAGAGTTGAATTGATAGGATTCAGGCGCTTAATTGCAATTCTAGTAGTTCTTGAAATTTACTTTGAAACCTATGCGTTTTAGTGTTCGATTCGTAGTTTTAGATGTTATTTTGTGTTCTGATCGCGCGAGTGAGTTAGTATGATGATTTTAGACTTATGTGGATGTTTGGTTTGAAGCCCGAGGGATCGAATGAGTTTCGGACATGTATCAGAGTGTTTTGGACTGAAAACTAGAAATCTGGTGTGCATCAGCCTCTAGTGTCGCATTTGCGAACACCAGGGTCGCAATTGCAACCTTAGTAGGGAATCACAGGTATCGTAATTGCAATGTCTGGGTCGCAATTGCAAAGGTGACCTAGGCTGGGCTAGGTTCACATTTGCGACTGGTTTTGTCGCTTTTGCGAGGGGAGCAGGGTTTGCATTTGCAAACCCATCTTCGCATTTACGAGAAATTCCCTAAGCCTGTCAGTTCCGCAATTGCGAGCTTTTCTTAGCAATTGCGAGGGCTCGCAACCCATATCTCAATTGCAACATCTGCAACTGAAGATAAGGTTGGAAAAGTCGGGATTTCATCTCATTTCTCACATTTTAGAACCCTAGACTCGGTAGGAGGCGATTTGAAGAGGGGTTTTTCATCTACAAACTTTGGGTAAGTGATTCTAATCTATTTCCAACTTTATTCCATCAATATATCATAGATTTTAACGTCAAAATCATGTGAATCAAAGTGAAAATTTGTGAAACTTTGTCATGTTTTTGAGAAATAAGAATTTGAGTATTGAGAGTCGATACTCGGATTTTGAAACTAATCACATTTATGAACTCTTGGGGTTATGGATAGTCGGAATCAACCCTTGGACCCGGGTTTCGACTGGGCGAACCTCGGGTTGACTTTTGTTGACTTTTTGGGAAAAGTATAAATATCATAGTTTTATCTATTATAATTAATTTCCCTTGCATTGTTTGATGATGTTAGTCGATTTTGGTTAGATTTGAGTCATGTGGAGGCAAATTTTAGGGGAAAAGTGATTTCCGAGTGTTGAGTTGGCCTAGTTGAGGTTGAATTGGCCTAGTTGAGGTAAGTATCTTGCCTAACTTTGCTGGGGGGAACTACTCCTTAGGATTTGTATTAATTGTGTCGTTCATGCTATGTGAAAGCCGTGTACGCAAGGTGGTGAGTGGGTACGCGGGTTATATGTGGTATTTGACCATTTTAGACTACTTAGACTCTTTCTATGCTTTAATTGAATTGTCATATCATGTTCCAAATTCTCATAATCAATCTACTCTTACTTGTGTTGGTCTATCCTTACATGCCATAAATGAACTTTGCTAACACTTGTTCCACCTCTTACTTGATATTTTGCTTTTATGCTTTAGTTCAACTTGTTGTCTCTTTCATCGTTACATGTTATCTCTTCCATTGTTGATTTACCATTATTTGAAATCATCGTTACACGTTGTCTCTTTCATCGTTGATCTAACATTATTTGAAGTTATTGTTACATGTTATCTCTTTCATTGTTGATTATCATTATTTAGTTATTGTACGTATTATTTCTTCCATTGTTGATTTATCATTATTTGAAGTCATTGTTATATGTTGTCTGTTCCATTGTTTATTTATCATTATTTGAAGTCATCGTTACATGTTATCTCTTTCTTATGAGGTATTCTTATATAATATCATGGTTACACATTATCTTTCTCATTGTTGAGTTATTGGTGTTGAAGTTGTGAAAGTCGTTACCACATTAAGGTGAAGTGTTAATTGTTGAGATATCTTTCTTGTTGAGAAATTTACATTCATTTTTATTGTTGATATCCATGGGCTATTATTGTGGAAATATTGATATTGTTGATTATTGACAAGTTGTGGCATATGGGCACTTGTGGTGTGAGTGGTTATTATGATGTAATATTGATGCGCATGCGGCTGTATAAGAATAAGGGTTAATGTGCATGTGACGGCATAAGGTGAGACTTATGTGCGTGTTGGTTGTAAGGGAATTACTTGAAGCCACGCAGCATCATAAGGTGGGCTAAAGTGCGTGTAGCTATTTCGGAAAAATTGCTTTCAAAACTATATAAATGTAAGGCTCACGCAGCGGTATAAGGAAAGATTGTGATTGAAATTGAAAAATATGAAAACGAGGCGGTACTTAGATTGTGATTCTTGTTATATACGAGGCAGTACCTCAGTTGTGATTCTTATTGTGTACGAGGCGATACCTCGTCCATGATACTTGTTGTTTATCTCATGTTGTAAAGAGTTATCGATGAAATTCTTCTTATTGCTTTTTATTCTTCCTTGCTTTATCAGTTTGGATATGTATTTGATATTGGTGGTTCTCTTTAATTATTTTTTTAAGTTATCTCTATGCTTATAATTCCGGTATAGTTCATGTTATTAACTTGTTTGTTATCAGTTATTTCTCGGCCTTCCGTTATTTATCTTTTTTATGTTTTCATATTGTATATTTATATCCGAGTAGGTGTCTTGACCTGGCCTAGTCACTGCTCTACTGAAGTTAGGTTCGATACTTACAGGGTACAGTTGTGGTATACTCATACTACGCTTCTACACATCTTTTTGTGTAGATCTAGGTACGTCTGCCCGTGCCGGACGCTAGCGGTTGATTGAGTAGCTGCTTTTGAAGACTTCAAAGTATAACTGCTCGACTTCCGCAGACCTCGGAGTCCCTTTCTGTTTTAGACATTCTACTTTTTACTTCTTGTTTCAAACATTATTGTATATCGAGACTATAAGTACTTTCTTGTAGAGCTTATGACTTCGTTTCACCAGGTTTTGAGGAGAGTGTTGGCTATTGTACTGTCGAGTTTATTATTATAGTATGAAGGTTTTATTTGAAGTTTTAGTAGCATTTTCGCTATTTCTCTATGCATGTCAAGCTTACCTAGTCGTAGAGACTAGGTGCCATCACGACATCCTACAGAGGAAAATTAGGGTTTTGGCAATTATACTACTATTATTCACTTATGGTTATTATGTCATTTATCAGTTAATTTTAATATCTTAGTCGTTATTTCTGCTAAATTTTTTATGTGTGTTAGGCTTACCTAGTCTTAGAGACTAGTTGTCATGACGACTACCGAAGGTGAGATTTTGGGGTTATGACAGTATATGTATCAGTTTAGTGTGTGTGGGGGTTGGTCAGCTTCATAGCTAAGCTTTAGAATAAGATAAAACAGAATGTTCTTTACCCATTGGGTAAATGATGTCATGTTACATCAAGTGACTTATCACATCACAATGTGTTATCATATCAGATGTTGACGAGACACGGGGTTTGATCTATTTTTGAAATAAATTCTACTAGCTTCCATGTATTAATAGATCGTGTTGTAAATTAAAAGATAATTGTCAAGTAGAAAGTATGACTTGTAGTATTTATTCAAAAATGCCAACAATTAGAATAATATTGTAAAGATTTATTTTCTGTAATTGATAATAAATTGATTAACTTTTTTAATATTTTAGAAAGTAGGACAGTTATCAATAACCTATTTGAAATTCAGAAAAATGCACAAAATGTTAGTCTTTAACGAATTGCAATAAAATAAAAAAATTCATATTTAAAAAAAAAAGGATAATTTTTAATAAATTGCGTTAAAGGTAAAAAGCGTGCAAAAGTGCTACTCCCTGCGGTCCACTTTAATTTATTTTTTGACCTTCTTTTTGTGGTCCATAATATTTGATTTTTTCAGATATCAAGAAGGAATTAACTTCTTTTTTTCAAAGTTGCCATCGAAGTAAAGAGCCTAGAAGTATTTGTTATATTTTTAGTGAACAAATTTGGGTTGTATGTTAATTTTATAGTTAGTTAATGCAAAAAAAGTGGATTCCTTAATATGTGTGAAAACAACCAAAAAAATTAATTAAGGTGGATTGAAAGGAGTATATCATGCAATTAATGATAAGGAAGCCTGGAAAACTAAATTTTAAATACGGAGGGTCAAAATTAAGTGTAACATTGTGAAATGTGAGCTTCCTAATCATGTTTACAAATTGTCAAAAGCCTTAAGGTTTGAAGCAAGCCCCTAGAGCCTGGTATGACATATTAAGTTCTTTCCTTATAGACCATGGTTTTCAACGAGGTAATATTGACATAACTCTGTTTATTAAGCATTCAAGCACTCGAAATCTTATTATTAAAATTTGTATGGATGATATTAATTTTGATAATACTAATCCTATTCTTTTTGAAAAATTTACAAATATTATGAATGGAGAATTTGATAAAAGTATGGTGAGAGAATTAACCTTCTTCCTTGGACTTCAAATCAAGTAACCTTTCAAAGGAATATTTATCAGCCAAACCAAGTATACCGAGGAACTTATTAAAAGGTTTGGAATGGAGAACGGGAAATCTATTGGAACGCCTTTGAGTCCGTCAACAGCTCTTGAAGTAGATAAAAGTGGAAAAATTATTGCTGAAACTATGTACAGAGAAATGATTAGATTACTTTTATATCTCACTGCTAGTCGACCAGATATCACGTTTAGTGTGCGCAAATATGCAAGATTTCAGTCGGCTCCTAAAGAATCTCATCTTACATCGGTAAAACATATTATTAGATATCTCATGGCACATTTGGATTTGGTTTATGGTTTTCTTGCTCTAACAATTTTAATCTCAAAGGCTTCTCAAATACAGACTTTGATGGTGATAAGAGTGATAGAAAAAGCACTATTGAGACTTGTCAGTTATTGAAAAATGCTCTAATATCGTGGCATAGTAAGAAGCAAAACTATATAGTCTTATCAGCTACTAAGCCTGAATATCTTGTAGTTGGTAATTGTTGTACAAATTCTCTGAATTATGCATCAACTCCTAGATTATGATTTACACCTTAGTTCCATACCTATTGTATGTGATACTATTAGTATTATTTGTTTGTCAAAGAATTCTATGACTCTAGGGTCAAGCATATAGAAGTCAAGTATTATTTTGTTTGCGATCATATCACAAAAGATGATATTTTGTTAAAACTTATCAATACTGAGTTTCAACTTGCAGATAATTTTACAAAATCACTTTTGGAAGAAAGATATTGTTCATTGTGAAATTAGATTGGTATTTAGTCATATGCCCATGCTTTCAAAATAATTCTGGCCTTTTGTAATCTTTCAAAATCTCGAAAATATTTAATTAACTTTTGTAATGTGCAAGTTTTAATTAAGCTTATTCAATGCATCTTACATGGTTTGATTTTCATAATTACTAGCTTTGCAAACCGCTAAAGTGACTCTTCACTGTGACAGTTCTTCTTTCCCACCTCGTCTCTATAACCGATACAACCCTTAACTCTCTCAAACAAACTTTTTAATCCTTCTTCTCCACACTTCATCCTCATTTCTCATAATTTTCTTAGAGTTTCAATGGACAAACCTAAGGCCTTTTTTTCCTCTACTGCCATTCAAAGAAGTCCCCACTTTGAGAAAACCCAGATCCTCGAAGAGACTGTTGATCTTGAATCATCTCTTGACTCTGACCCTCTCAAAATGGATGATGAAAGCAGCAATTCTTCTGAAAATCACGTTTTAAGTCAGAAAAAAGTCAGGTAAGAGACCCATGGATCAAACCCCAAAAAGATCTGCATGCAAGAAAGACAAAATTAAAAGTGTTGATTTTGGGCCTGAAGACAAAACAAACTTCTATAAGCCTCCAAAAAAAATTAAGGTTTTAATATTATAAATCAAAATCCATAGCTTATGGACGCACTCACTTATGACAAAACTGCCTTTGCCATGATGGGATACACTCTGGTTGAAAATGTATGAGTAAGGCGAGTAAAAACAACATATACTCCAGCACAAGTAGAGGAAGTTTGAGTCCATTGAAATAAAGTCAACTACTCCTGGCCATCTACAACAAATTCAGTAGGGCTTGAACGGACTGAGAGACATGCTTACCAACATGCAGGGATAAGTTGACAAGATCTGAGAAATGACCAAAATTCACAGGGACAGATGTAGCCAAGTTAAGAATGGATCTAGAGTAGGAGATTAAGGCTTTCCAGAATGTGACTGAGAGAATTGACAAGTTCTCTAAAGAAATTGGAACCTCCTATGATAACTTTTGCATCAAAGTTATCAACACCCTAAGTACTTTCTAGGGAGGAACTAAGGCTGTAGTTGTGTGTTTGCGTGAAATAATTATTTTTGCTAAAATAATTTTTGACATGTAGAATCTCTAAACAGCCATGCCATCTGATATGGGCATCAAACTATCTTCTTATCTTGCTTTAATTAGGTCTTATCTGTTAGTTTGCCCATTTATCTGTGTATCTCTTGTTTTGTATGTTTGTTAGTGAATTTGTCTTTTTCTTTTTGATTGATATCAAAGAAGCAGAAATATACATTTTTGCAAAGCATAAGATAGGGGGAGCTAAAGAATTTTGTAAGGCATAAGACAGTGGGAGCACAGAAGTACATTTTCATCAGGGAAGTACCATCTATCTTATTAAACTCTTTTTGTTGTCATCATCAAAAAAGGAAAGATTGATAAGTCCATATTTCATTTGTTCTAATGATGACAAAAGAGTAACACTAATTTTATAACTATCTATGCAGGAAGAGGAACAAGGAAAGAATTCAAAAGAAAAAATACAAAGGAGATCAGGAGACGAAGAAAAGAAAAGAGATCAAAAGAAAAATTGAAGGAAGATCCGATATCAAGGAGAAATCAAAGGAGTATCAATCAGACAATTCATCACACATTTGTTTAGCAAGGACGACTGGAAGCCTGGAGAGCAATCAACTCGCAATCAACAAGATTTGTCAATAATTCATCTTGGAGGATCTGAAGAATATCAGAAGCTAGAAAGAAGAAGAGGGAAGCACAAGGAAGGAGATCTTGTTTAATATATCAATCAAAAATCCAGTCGTCATATATTGACTGGACTCAAAGGCATCCTTTGTGTCATTCTCTTAGAATAAATCTACCTAAAAAAGGAAATAACAAGTCTCGCCCTTCAAATTAGCTGAAGATATTCTGACTGAAGGATCTCAAGCCAACGGCCAGAGCCACTGCCTATATAAAGAACTCGAAGAGATGAAGAGAAGCACACAACTTTATATGTAATTTTTTTTTATATCTTTCTAATTCTTAGTCAAACACTATATTTTTTACTTTAGTAGTGTCATGAAAGATAGAAAGAAAAACAAAAACACTTGAGAGGTAGTGTCAAGAGATAGAAAATAAATTTGTCTTCACATCATTGGTGGTGAACAAAGAGAAACTACAATCTCTGTAACGACCATCACTTGAAGATCTAAGAGAACCCTTACAACCCAAGGGAACTTGATATAGGTACCATACCGGTACACGAACTAGTATAAAAACTCGTGTCTCTCTTATTCTCTTTCCATTTTATTTAGTTTATTACCTACATCTTTCATTAACGAATATTCTGCAGGAAAAAGAATCGACTGAGACCAGCTCTGGCCAACTAAATTTTAAATTTAACATAATTCACCCCTTCCCTCTTGTATTTCAAGGTGGGAGGGGTGGCGAGAGTTGGTGGTTTGGGGCGAGAGGGTTGGTCGAGACAAGGCCGGGGGATGGGGTAGGTGAGGCAGGAGATGCCAAGGGATAGCGAAAATGGATTTTTGGAGGGTGAGGATGGTTGAAAGAGAGTTTGATAAATGAACTCATAAGAAAAATATTCTTCCAACAAGCCAACCAAATATGAAAAAATAAAAATATATTTTTAAGTCCTCCGTATCAAACACACCCTTAGCTAATGATAGAAATATCTCAAAAAGCTAAAGGGAGCCTATTTTCAAGCCCTAAATTGGTTTTCTATACCATATCATATTATACACGAAGTATTGCTGGGTAATCAATAACGTCAAATATTTTTACTTTGGATATCAAATCTCGATCATATAATCTATTTTGTTCTTCGTTGTCAAGTCATTTATTTGCCAAAAAGTAAAAACAAATTAGTTTGTCCAATAATTGTACAAAAAAGTCAATCTTTGTATCATGCTATTGACTAGCCTCTTTACTGTTTAATTTTAATAGAATAAATATGCCCAGCTCTCCGGTCCAACAATTAGAAAAATGTACTTGTATTTACATGAAAAAAATAACAAATCTATCATTTTCACAATAAATTAACTAAAGAATTTTAATACAGGACGTGTGTCACCATTTGTCATGAAATTCCTTGAATAATTAATAAAAGTAATTAATAAAACGGTAGTTGGTGCACATGAATGACTGCTTTTGGTTTTAAAATTAAGTCCCAACCTTTTTAAAAGAATTCCACCCTTGTCCAATAATTTGTAAAAATTGCACGGGGCGCCCTATTTGATCGCTCCATTTAACCTATACCACTTTTGAAAAAAGTTTTAACTTGTACCCACTTTTTAAACAACTTCAGGCCTCTGTCTCCTCTTCTTCTTCTTCTTCTTCTTCTTCTTCTTCTTCTTCTTCTTCTTCTTCTTTTTCTTCGGATGACAATGATTTTATGGTGTTGTGAACATATTTTAATGTAGTTTATGATATTTTACAATGGTTAGCTGTTATGGCGCTTTATTGTTTACTATTGCTTAGGATTTTTTCTTTTTCTTTTTCTTAATTGCAAAATGGATTCATTCGATTCATTTTTATTTTGATAACTTGATGATTGAGGTTTGTTCCTGATGATATTTAGAGGTTATGTTTCAAATTTGAGCTCATTTGCAGTAGATTTAGGTATTAAATCGTATATTGGATTGTTATAATTTGAAGAACAAATTTCTGTTTCTGGGCAATTTACACTTTAGGTCTATTTGGCCTTAAGTGCATAAGTTGGAATTTTTCACATTTATTGGCCTTAAGTGTAGCAAAATGTTTGTTGTACTTCAGACCTTTTGGCCTTAAGTGCATCTGAAGTGCAATTTTTCACTTCAGACTTATTGGTCTTAAGTGTAGCAAAACGTTTGTTGCACCTCAGACCTTTTGGCCTTAAGTGCATCTGAAGTGTAGTTTTTCACTTCAGACTTATTGGCCTTAAGTGCATGAAACCATTGGTTACACTTCATACTTATTTGGTCTTAAGTGAATGAAAATATTTGTTGCATTTCAGACTTTTTGGTCTTAAGTGCATCTGAAGTGCAATTTCACTTCGGACTTATTGGCCTAAGTGCATCTGAAGTGCAATTTCACTTCAGACTTATTGGCCTTAAGTGCATCTGAAGTGCAATTTTTCACTTCAGACTTATTTGCCTTAAGTGCATGAAACCATTGGTTGCACTTCAGACCTATTTGGCCTTAAGTGCATTTGAAGTGCAATTTTTTCACTTTAGACTATTTTTTTTTAACGAGAGATCCGATAAGTCTGAAATTGATCGTAAAGTGCGTACGCTTGCAAATTTTTTTGCAAAGTGGGTATAGGTTCAATTGTGACTCCAAAATCGGGTATAGATGCAAAAGCCCCCGATAATTCGTATTGAAGCCTCAATTAATATAAATCCGCGTCGTGTAAGGCCCATCAAAGGAGGAAGCACTCCCAGAGGTGAATTTAGAATATAATATATTAATTCACATGAATTCAATAGCTTTTGTTATTGTATATATTAAAAATTCACTAAATATCTATAAATATTTGATTGTGAACCCAATAATTAATATACATTAACTTGAGATCGTTGTAGGAATCCATGCATAAATTGTAAATCTCCAATCTGCCTTTGAGTGCTTCTTATCAAAATTTTATTGTATTCCCATAAAACTTCCGATTAAAAGTGGAAGGATATTATCCCTCCTAACCATCCTAGTAGTTTTACGTCCCAACCTGCATGCATAGTTAACCAATCAGTTTGTCATTATTTTCTTTAATTTTCCTAAATAAGATGCATAGCAATAGATTAATATACATGCAGTCAGATTTCCAAGTTATGATGAAAGACAATAAATTGGAGAGATGATGTCATAATATAAACACAAGAAAGTATAACAGAAATTGCTGTTACAATTTAAATCTATTTGTCTATTCGGCGTTTTCCTTAATATTATATTCTCTAGCACGTAGTTTTAAGTGGGATGGGGGAAAAAATAAAAAGAAAAAAGAATCATCAAGTGTGTACTTACGCAGGAAAACAAACAAACAAAAAAAAAACTGAAATTCGTATTTCACTTTCCACCATAAAAACGTATAATTTAGTAGTATCAATGAAGGGTTATATAGTAGGTAAGTATTTCATTCACTGTACTAGACTCTTTCCTACCCTTTCCTCTAGCTTCTCCGTTCAATTGATTCAAAAAAAAAAAACGTATCTCACTTTCCACCCAACTAAGTCTTTGTATGCATTAGCACAGTTTATCACTCCCAATTATTGTACTTTGAAAAAGGAATAAGAATTGTGTTTACCCTAGATTACGAGTAACAATTAAATTTATATGTGGTTTTAAGGTTACGTGATCTGATTTAATACAAGTAAAAAATAAAAGAAAGTAGAACTAAATTAATGAACAAGGAAAAAGCAAACGCCAATATTGAGTAATCTTCCCGTGTTAGAAGCCTTATGAAATAAAATGTGAAGCAGGTAAACGAGCAAAGTAGACTATAGCTTGTGTATCTTGATTGTATATCATGTTCCTCTTACAAATGGGGCTGACTGTTTATATAGGGAAGTGATGAATTCTATACAAGGTAAGATATTCCTAGAATTAATGGATTCAATGTCTTTATTGATTTGAACCGCGATTCCTGCCGAGATGTTTGCATATCACAAGATTTCCGGTCCTTCAGTTACGCAAATCTGATAAGTTTACCATGGGATGTTTTACCCTGATCGGCCTCGACGATCTCACCTCGAGCGCCTTGGCTTCGAGCTTCGTTCTGATGACATCTGGTCTCGGGCTTCTTATAATTGATATTCCGGTCTCGACCTCTTTTCTCGATATTCCGGTCTAGACCTCCCGATTGACGACTTTCAATCGACGCCGGTCGTCAAATCCCAAAATCGGTACTTCCTGTGCAAGCGATCGGGTTCGACCCCATACATATAGTCCCCTCATTTTTTGGAGAGTAATGACAAGAAACGATATGAGCCGCCGCTTTTAAGATTAGGTTAAGTGGAGACATACTTATGGTGAGCGACACGGAATTCGGAACGTCAAATCAGATAAACAAAACGTCTTGTTGATAAATGACGGCAGCATGATGGCGCACGTGGCCAGTATCAAAAAGGTCTTTTCATGTACCAACTGACGACAAACTCTGCAATTCCTGCAAGCACCAATTAATGCTTTCTCATTTTCGGTTTCGTACCGCCGCTTTTGAAAAGTATAAATAGCCCTCTCATTCTTCATTTTTTGAAGTTTACGTTGTTTGAGCACCATATTGTCGAAGTTTTCTAAACTCTGTTCTTCAAGTGACTTCTCTTTCTACGCTTGCATCTACTTGTTTTCCATCTCTTTAATTCCAATGGTAAAGACATCTAAGTCTGTTCTTCAAAAGCAACAACCCTCTTCCTCTCAACCCACTGAAGAGGCCGAGCCTGTCGTTGCTGAGGAAACTTCGACAGAGCCTCCTCTAAAAGCGTTCGTATCGGTCGGATGCTCGATCGGCTCCGATTTTATGGTGGAGAAGGCTTCCTCTGTACCCGGCCGGGGTGAACCGGTCGTTAGATATATTAGTTCAATCACGAGCAAAACCATTGATAGTTTGAAAGTAGAACGTAACTGGGTTGGTAAAGATGTGGTAGTCCCCTCACCGTACGAGGCGATTACCACCCACGTGGAGGGCTATTTGAGTGTTTACACTTACCCCTTCACGTTGGGACCTTTGGACCCCATCATTGTCGCCTTTTGCAAAAGGTACAATGTTACGTTGGGTCAGATTCACCCCTCCGTTTGGCGAATAATTCATCTCTTTCGTTTTTTCGTGAGCAAGGTCAATGGGAATCCTTTCACCATCGATCATCTGCTGTGATTATACAGTCTCCGAGTCTTCCGAGGGGGACTAATAAAACTCGCTCACCGGGCAAGCAAAGCCCCGTTTTCGAGCATTGACGAGGACAAAGATCGGGGCTGGATGAGCCGATTTGTTCGAATAAGGATGTCGGACCTAATCCCTCCAGAAGATATGCCGTTCCTTGAAAAGTGGAACATGAACTGTAAGAATCATTTTCCTATCCTAATTCGTTTGTTGTTTTTCTTTTGTTATCTCACTAATATGTTTTGTAAGATGTAGCTGTTTCTCAAATGACGGCTACGATTCAAATTTTGGAAGAGTGGGTTCGGAAGGTGGTAGCTCAAAGGACCTACTCAGAGAGCGCCTGGCGTGAGATATCGAAAGGCCTATGGGAGGCCAAAAATCATAGTGAGACCGGTAACACTTATATTTCATTCTTTATGCGATCGGTGCTGCTACTAATTCACTTCCTCTTTCCTTTGCAGGTCTATCGAAGGACGCTGAATTGAGGCTAACGTCCCCCGGTAGAGAGGCTCCATGCCCTCCTCCTGTCTCGGAGTAGGAAGGAGAGAAAAAGAGAAAAGAAGCCCCCAATTCTTTTGGGCCCGAGAAGAAAAGGATTAAAAAGAAAAGCATAGCTCGTAAGACCAAAGTTGCTGACTTGGCCATCCGGTTGAGTGACGATTCTGAGGAAGATAGAGGCCTCGATACCTTAAGCAAAGAGCCATCTTGGGCAGTCCCCGAGCCGAGGATTGATGAAGCTCGTATTCATCGAGTAGAGGACCTCGATGCAAGGGCGAGAACCGGGGCTTCCGCCGATACAGGGGAGATAGTGCAGGGAAACTCGGGTCCTCCAGAAGCAATGGACTCTTGTTCTTTCTTGGAGGCAACCTTCAATGAAGCCCGAGCTGCAAGGGTGCATTCACCGAGTAAAGAGCATGTACCGGAAGGGCCCTTCGAAGACTTCTTCAACGGTGTGCCATCGGCTGACACCTTTGGGCTCGAAGTGCTGAGGAAGAGTCCCTCCGCCGAGACGAGCAGGGCATCTTTCGGTCCCAAGTTGGTCGATAGATTTCCTGCTCCGAGTTCCAACCCTGATCGAAAGAGGATAATAAAGTTTGCCATTCTTGAAGACGCTAGGGCTCTTGCCGCACCCGTGGGCGTGGCTAGCTATCTTCGGTGTCTGGTGACCGAGGAAGATCAGGCTGCAATGGATGAGGTGGATGAGGCCTGCTTGTTCAATAAAGCTCAACAGGCATCAAATAAGGTAAACTTCTTATAGGCTTTGTTGGTGTTTGTTATTTTACTTTTCAATCTGTACTGACTGTTTTATTTTTTTTCATATTCGTAGTCCTCGGTGCTTCATCACGAGGCTTTTCTTCGGCTAAGGGAATAAAAGGCATGTCGTCAGCGACTCGAGGGGGAGATGTCGACCCTTCGGGTTGAGCTAGACTTCATGCGCAGGGAAAATGCTAATACACTCAACCAGATGGGGTAGCAACTTGACCGAATAAAATTCCGATCCGCGTTGAGCGAGGCCAAGGCAGAAACCAGCGAATGGAGAGCTAAGACCGATCTGCTGACCTCGGAAAAAGGAGACCCTCCAGGCTCGTGTGGTTTCTTTGGAAGAACAAGTCTCGGAGGTACAAGAGAAACTCGGGACTCTGACTAAGAGCACCGATACACTTCAATCCCAAGTCGAGGCGCTTACCTGGGATCGTAATATTCTGGTCAATGAGCTGCAGTCGGCAAAATTCGAGATTGCCACGTCCAAAGCTGATGTCGATGATCTAATAGCTCAATACAGGGCCTATGCCGAGGCTTCCCAAGAGCAATCAAAGATTCTGGTTGAGTATGCCAAGTGCCAAACCCGCCTTTCTGTTCTCGAGCAGTTACAAGCTCGAGGCTTCGATCTATCCACCGAGCTCGATGATGCAGCAAGGATCGAAGCCGATGCTAGAAAGCGGGCCTTCCCTGAAGAAGAAGAAGACTCCGAGAATTCTGATTGATACCATCTGTTGTATAATATATCTTTCTAGGATTCTCACTTTTTGTAACACACTTTGCTTCATATATATAAAAGATTTTCTTTTATCTCCCTTTCTTGTTCGATCTATTCTAATAATTCAATTTGCAGAATTTTCTGCCCTTCAGGCTTAGTTAAGACTTAGCTTATTTCTCAGTAGATTTTCCCCTTTCACGGCCGATTGGATAAGGCCTAAGCCTCGAAAGGGGGTCGGGGTTTGCCTTAATAGGTTTTATTCCTTTTCGAATTTTATCAATTAGACGTGGCCTTGGCCCATTAAGAAATCGGAGTTCTGCCTTAACAGATTTCAATTCCCCTAGAGTTTAACTCAATTCGGCCTTAGCCTTTTATAAATTCGGATTTTCCTCAATAGGTCTTACTTCCCTTCGAGTTTCATCAACTCGATAAGGACTTGGCCTTTTAAGGAATTGGGGTTTGCCTTAACCGGTCTTTCCCCTCTTCGAGTTTTACTTGGTTCGGCCTTAGCCTTTTATGAGTTGGGATTTGCCTTAACAGGTCTTACTTCACTTCGATTTTCGTATGAAGTTCTGAACAATGTTAATTTCTGATCATGTAATAAAACTTGAAGGGGCCCTTGGGCTCGGAGACAAGATATTGGTGCCGAAAAGCTTTCATTAGCATTTAGGTGCTTGTACAATTTGCTTAGGGGGTAGATCAATCTACTCGGGCATGGTACTTTTGACCGTTTGACCCTTACATTGATTCCTAACGATCTATGAGAAGTTCTCCCGAATTGAAATGACCAAACAATGAATCGAAGTAGATAAGGGATCTTCTGATAATCATGGTCGACCGAAGTTGTGCACCAAATATTATTGTATTCGATGAGCGACTGATCTAGGTTAGCACGATTACTGGTTGCCTCATTAAAAACCTTGCCCTAAAACGCAATTTGGGACAAAACCGGTCGAAGGGAAAAAGAGTGCAACGCGTGCTTTCAGCCCTAATGTCATGCGCTTCCTGGTTCAAGATTGCCTCGTTCAATACCTGCAGATGTTAGCAAAACAAACAAACGAAAAAGTAAAATTTCATACCTTAACAATAGTATCGCTTTAGGTGACTTATATTCTAATTGTTTGGCAGCTGTTTGCCTTTCATGGTTCCGAGCTTATAAGATCCCTTTCCAGTGACCTTCAAAATGGTATAGGGCCCTTCCCAGTTCGGTCCTAACTTTCCTTCATTTGGTTCGAGTATTGAGTGTGATCCTTGCGTGAGGGCCTCCGAATGTCCTTCTGAATTGGGTCCCATCATCGGATAAACAGAATCGAGCTGCCTTTGTGCGTAATTCTCTCGATTCTTTGGGATCCGAAGGGAGTTTTCCTGAGCTGAGATATTCTATATACTTGTTCCTCCAATCCCAGGTCAAGCTTGTCGAATTGATTTCGGCATGGGCCTTCCTCCACCACCGACCTTAAGAGTTGTATGACTTTTTCGGACTCAATTTCCTCATCTTCGACCGATGATCCTAGGTTGGTGAGGGCATCGGCCTCAATGTTTTGTTCTCGAGGTATGTGTTGTAAAGTCCATTCTTTAAACCTGTGCAACGTGACTTGAAGCTTGTCCAAATACCTCTGCCTTTGCCCTTCTCTGACTTCGAAAGTCCTGTTTACTTGGTTGACCACGAGGAGGGAATCGCATTTGGCTTCGATTATCTCTGCTCCCAGGCATTTGGCCAGCTCTAAACCTGCAATCATAGCTTCATACTCCGCTTCGTTGTTAGTCAATTTTATAGTCTTAATAGACTGTCGAATAGTGTTTCCGCTTGGGGGCTTTAATACGATACCAAGCTCCGATCCTTTCGAATTCGAGGCACTGTCTGTGAACAGGGTCCACACTCCCGAAGGAGTACCCGATTTGGTCATTAATTCCTTTTCGACCCCGGGTATTAGTGATCGCGCAAAATCGGCGATGAAATCTGCTAATACTTGAGATTTGATCAAGGTTCGGGGCCGATATTCGATATCGTACCCGCTTATTTCGATGGCCGACTTGGCCAATCGGTCGGATAGCTCGGGCTTATGCATTATATTTCTCAGGGGGTAAGTTGTTACTACACATATAGGATGGCACTGAAGTAGGGTTTTAGCTTCCTAGAGGCACTCAATAAAGCGAGTGCTAATTTTTCTAGATGCGGATATCTAATTTTGGCTTCTTCCAAGGTTCTACTGACGTAATAAATAGGAAACTGCGTACCTTGTTCTTCTCGGACCAGGACCACACTCACCGCTACTTCCGAAACGGCAAGGTAGAGGTATAATTGTTCATCCATTTTTGGTGTATGCAGCAAAGGTGGGCTAGAGAGATACCTCTTAAGTTCTTCTAACGCGCGCTGACATTTCGGACTCCACGAGAAATCGTTCTTCTTTTTCAGCAAGTTGAAAAGTCGGTGACTTCTATTGGAAGACCTTGAAATGAACCGGCCTAAAGCAGCTATTCGACCTGTCAGATTTTGTACAACTTTACACTGTCTACAATTGGGGTTGTATGATTCCTTCCGCATCCTCCTCGCTGAAGTGCAAAGCTCCCTCCATCGCGTAATCCCGAGTGCGCTTTTCTCGGGTGATAGATATTTTTATGTGTTTCAATATCGGTCCTTGGGGTGTATCTACCCCACCGACTATCATATTGATCGTGTGCTGAGGCTCCTCCTGGTTTACTGGTCTATTTCTGTTCCCGTAATGATTTTTGGCTCAATCGCTCAAAAACTCTCGAAGGTGCCCATTTTCGAGCAGTCGTGCCACCTCTTCCCTCAACTGTCGACAGTCTTCTGTCTTGTGCCCATGTGTACCATGATACTTACATATCATACTGGGGTCTCTCTTAGCTGGATCCGATTGCAGCAGTCGAGGTCACTTGGTATCCTTATTGCGACCGATGGCCGATACGAGAGTCGCTGAGTCGACGTTGAAGTTATATTCGGACAGTCGTGGTGCTTCTCGATGGCCAGCGACTTTCTCGAAGTTGTTTCTCACCAATGATCCTCGGTTACTCCGATTAAGATCGTTCCTCCTTTCTCATCTCGGGGAACCCGGCTTTACTGGAATGGCCTTTCGGCCTCCAGGATATGATCGATGCCTGTCTCTGTTCGATCTTGGCTCTCGATAAATATCTCTTTGAACCCTATCATGAGTTCTGATGGGGTAAGTGGATCCTGAGGGGGCTCCAAGTTGATCGTCCTCGACCCTATTCTTCGATTGGTATCAGTTGTGTATATCTGCCCAAGTGGCAGCCGGATATTCAATCAAGCTTTGCTTAAGCTGTTGTGAAGCCATTGAACTTCGAGCGTTGAGTCCTTGGGTGAAGGCCTGCACGGCCCAATAATCAGTGACCGGTGGTAGATCCATCCGTTCCATCTGAAAGCGAGATACAAATTCCTGAGCATCTCGTTATCTCTTTGCCTACCTTTAAATAAGTTCGATTTCCGTGTCTCGAATTTGATGGCACCCGCATGAGCTTTCACGAAGGTGTCCGCAAGCATGGCAAAAGAATCGATGGAATTCGGGGGCAAGTTGTGGTACCAAGTCATTGCCCCCTTTGACAAGGTCTCTCCGAATTTCTTTAAGAGGGCGGACTCAATCTCATCATCTTCGAGATCATTCCCCTTTATGGCGCATGTGTATGCTGTTACATGCTCATTTGGGTCAGATGTCCCATTGTATTTCGGAATCTCCGGCATGCGAAACTTCTTCGGTATGGGTTTTGGAGCGGCGCTTGATGGAAGGGGTTTCTGTATCTAAACCTTTTAATACCGAAGGTGCTCCTGGTATTTGGTCCACCCTCGAATTATATGTTTTTACCTTTTTATCATTGGCCTCGATCTTCTTCTCGCCTAACTCGACTCGTCTGGTCAACTCTTCGAGCATTCTCATGATCCCGGGGTTTGCCACCGATCCGCCTTCACTTGGTTCCACTTTGATAGGTTTATTTTCGGGGATAGTTTCCCGAGGAGGGCCGGTCCCTATCTCGTTCGAAACTTGGCTCCGATTTTGCAGCTGAGCATTGGCTGCTTGCGGGGCTTGCAACATGTTGAATATCATCCTGAGGCTAATCCCGTCCTCTTCGTCGTTCTGTTTTGCCGAGCGATATTCTCTTCGAACACTATTCGATGGGCCAGATGTCTGATCCACATCGACCTCTATTTGGGAGTTGGCGACTGGAACTTCATTACCGGGCGCCAAGTTGTTGTTTTTGCCCTGGTGGTTAAATTTGTCATCGATGTATTGAGGCACAGATTGAGAATGTGACATGATTGTACTGTAACCTGAAAAAAAAAAGTATTCTGCAAAGAACAAGTGTAAAATAGTCTGTGTAACAGAAAATTGTATCAAACGATAACTATTATCCTTAGCCCCACGGTAGGCGCCAAACTCTTTACCCTAGATTACGAGTAACAATTAAATTTATATGTGGTTTTAAGGATACGTGATCTGATTTAATACAAGTAAAGAATAAAAGGAAGTAGAGACAAAATTAATGAACAAGAAAAAAGCAAACCGCCAATATTGAGTAATCTTCCCGTGTTAGAAGCCTTAAGAAATAAAATGTGAAGCAAGTAAACGAACAAAGTAGATTATAGCTTGTGTATCTTGATTGTATATCATATCCCTCTTACAAATGGGGCTGACTGTTTATATAGGGAAGTGATGAATTCTATACAAGGTAAAAATCTCATTTACAAGGTAAGATATTCCTAGAATTAATGGATTCAACGTTTTTATTGATTTGAGCCGCGATTCCCGCCGAGATGTTTGCATATCACAAGATTTCCGGTCCATCAGTTACGCAAATATGATAACTTTACCATGGGATGTTTTATCCTGATCGGCCTCGACGATCTCACCTCGAGCGCCTTGGCTTCGAGCTTCGTTCTGATGACATCTGGTCTCGGGCTTCTTATACTTGATATTGCGGTCTCGACCTCTTTTCTCGATATTCCGGTCTCGACCTCCCGGTTGGCGACTTCAATCGACGCCGGTCGTCAAATCCCAAAGCCGGTACTTCCTGTGCAAGCGATCGAGTTCGACCCCATACAACTTGTACTTTGGAAAAATTATTAGACATCAAAAATAAACCAAACAACTAAAGTACTCAAGAAAGAAACTATACTTGTATATCAGTTATATTTTCACAACTACCTGATGGAAACAATACGAGAAAAAGCACATGAAGAAACGACTTTGGCGTTCGTCTGCTCATTTTTAGGTTAAAAGACTTTGCCTTTTTTTTTTGAAAAATGGTAAATAACTTAGATTTTGGAATGGACAAAATTATCTTCAACGGTTCAACCTAGCTAAGACAAAACAATAAACAAGGAAATTCAAAGGAAAGTTGACAATCCTTGATATTAAAATTTTAAGTTTCTTCCTTCGT
Source organism: Nicotiana obtusifolia (assembly GCA_002018475.1). NCBI lineage: Eukaryota > Viridiplantae > Streptophyta > Magnoliopsida > Solanales > Solanaceae > Nicotiana > Nicotiana obtusifolia. The sequence goes on along the minus strand of MCJB01005936.1, from coordinate 178,102 downwards.
CATTAACCCCTGAGTTCGAGCCTTGTCGTACATAATCGTCTCGATTAGAAAGCGCTTTACTCATAATGTAGGATTTTTTCATGCAAATCCAAATTTAATCAATTCCCCAATGTGAATACCTGACGCCGTATGAAAAACTGAAAAAAAAAAACCTTAAGTTTCGTGCACTAACAATGGCAAATATTTTACCTACTAAGATAAATTATGAAAAAAATGATTATTCATATGAATAGTTTGATATGTTAATATAGACAGTAGAATAATTAATAAATTAACGATATAACTAATTAAATTATAGTTTGATATGTGTTTACCCTCAAAATCGAAAATTGAATTTATACGCGATTTTAAGGATACGTGATCTAATTTGATACAAAATGAGAAACCAAATTGAAATTAAAATTAATGATAAAAGATGAATGCAAACCACACAAGTTGGGCAGCGTTGGCCTTGTAGGATGATCTCCCTTGGGCCAAGAAACGTTGCAATCGGAGTCTGAATAGAATAATGACAATAATAACTAAAGAGATCAGTGTATTGCTATTTTTCATAATCAGATCCAAAGTCCTTACAAATAATTAGACCCCCTTTATATAGTATGGGAATCCTACTTTAGGTACAACTCTATATAAGGTAAAAAATCTCCTGATTTGCTAATTAAGCGGTTCCATTGATTCGTGCCGAGCTTCACGCCGTGATGCTCGACCCATCATGGATATTCTAGCTTTCCGTTATTTAGGTTCAATGATCTTTCCTCGAGCATGTTTGGGGTCAGGATCGATTCTAAATCACGGGCTCAATGTTCTCGAGGACGGACATTCTGACCTCGTGTTCTGCTTTGATGGAATTGGGGGTCGATCTTTAGCCCTTCGCGTTCCGAGCCCGATCTATCGTGTAATAGTCGAGCCGGATTTCGATCGTATACAGATACTTCCCTTGTTTTTCGGAGAATAATGACGAGAAACGATATGAGCCTCAGATTCTCACTATACGAGCTTCCGATTCGTACTCTGATAAGTAGCGATAGACTCATGATGTAAGTGATACGAATTTGATTTAGTGACTGATGGTCAAAATCGGCAGGTCCAGCAAAAACTCGATCAGATCGATCAGCTTGGAACTGAGATGGATGTTGTTAAAGCTAAGGCCGATGAGTGGAGAGGCAAGATGGATCATTTGGCCTCGAAAAAGAGGCAGCTGGGACACAACTAATCCCAGCAGAGACCCAGCTAAGAGCTGCAAAAGAAAAAGCCGAGATCTAGACTAAAAGGTCCAAGGACCTTAAAATGGCATCGGAAGCCGCCGTGATCAAAGCCGAAGCTGATGAAATGGTGGCTCAGTACAAGGATGATGCCGAAGTGGCTCAAGACCAATCAAAAAGTATGGTCGAGCATATGAAGTGGCACTCCTATTGGCAGGCCCTCGAGGAAGTCCACGCTCGAGGTTTTAACTTATCTGCAGAGATTGAGGATGCCAAGGTGTCTGAAGCCGAGGTCAAAAAATTGGCCTATCCTGAAGAGGATGATTCCGAGGGTTCAGTCGCGTACGAAGAATGAGAGGACCCCAAAAATCTTGATGACGAGGCAGGATCCAGTCTAGATCAAGTCGCTTCTATTCGATTTTATCCCTTTATGTGCTTAATACCATGTAACAAGGCTGCTCGACCTTTATAAAAATTTTGTATTGGAGCTATTCAATCCTTGTAGAAAGGATTTTTGATATATATATAAGGCTTGCCTTTCACAACTTTCAAAATTTTTTCTTTTCTTTTTTATTTGTATTCGAAAAGATCGCTATGCCTTAGCATGAAATAGTTAGGTTGTGTTCTAAGGCTCGAACGAACCTTACCTTTAATGTTATTTTGTTTCGAGGCTTCGTGGGATTTGGTGTTACCGAAAACTTTCTTTCCCAAAGTAGTTTAGGTTTATAATTTGACGAGGGTAACCTGTAGAACCGGTTAAGAAATTTCAATGCCTTGTTGTTTTTGTTACGGGCTTCAGACGTCTCCGAGCCGTGTTTATGTAGCCATAGCCTTTATAGTTCAGGCAATGCCAACTATGCTTTGTTCCCTCGGGTTTCGTTAACCCAGAATGGCCTTAGCCCTTTAATTCGGGCATTGCCAAATAAGTTTCATGCCCTCGAGTGTTGTTAACTCGGAACAGCCTTAGCCTTTTAATTGTGGCGTTGCCAAATAAGCTTCCTACCCTTGAGTGCTGTTAACTCGGAACGACCTTAGCTTTAATTCGGGCGTTTCCAAATAAGCTTTGTGCCCTCGAGTGATGTTAACTCGGAACGGACTTAGCCTTTTAATTAAGGCGTTGCCAAATAAGCTTCGTGCCCTCGAGTGCTGTTAACTCGGAACGGCCTTAGCCTTTTAATTCGGGGGTTGCCTAATAAGCTTCGTGCCCTCGAGTGCTGTTAACTCGGAATGGCCTTAGCCTTTAAAGTTCGGGGGTTGCCTAATAGGTCTTATGTCCCTGAGATCTAATAACTTGGACCGTCTCAGTTTGTTTTTCGGGTGGCAGTCCCCGAGTGAGAGAGTCATTATTCGAACTCAGGTTAAGGCAGCCCTTGGGCTCGTTTCCTTTAGGGGATCAGAAGCAAGGAATTCCTAGAGAAATGTAAATGAAAAGTTTTAAAAGACAAGACGTTTGCAAGAAGATATTTCACTTTCTTTTGCCATGTATGTGTACAACTTTTGCGTCAAGGTTCGATCAGTCTATTTGAGCATGGTTCATTTGAACCTTTGGCCCTTACATTGAATCTTATTGATCTTCAACCCTTCAATCCTGAAGTCTCTTTCCATGATAAAGTGACCCCCCAGTATTCAGGGTCAATCGAAGACAGGCCTTAAATACTGTTGTCACTGATGCGTTACTAGCCTTGGAAATAAGTTAGCACGATTTACTTGTTGCCTCGTTAAAAACCTTGCCGTAAAACCCATTTGGGACAAAACCAGTCCAAGGGAAAAAGAGTACAACGCGTGCTTTCAGACCTAACATCCCGTATGGCCCCTTGTTTGATACCTGGAAGCATTAGTTCGTAATGCAAATAAAAGAAAAAAATAAAGAACAGGGCCGTACCTTTGCAGTAATACCGATTTAAGTGAGTTATATTCTATTTGTTTGGTAGTTGTTTACCGTCCATCATTCCGAGCTTGTAGGATCCCTTTCCGGTGATTTTAATGATACAATAAGGTCCTTCCCAGTTTGGTCCCAGCTTTCCCTTATTCGGACTCTGCGTGTTTGGCGTGACCTTTCTTAGTACTAAGTCCCCGACGTTGAAGTATCGAAGGTTGGCCCTTCTGTTGTAATACCTCTCGATCCTTTGCTTTTGAGCAGCTAACTGAACAAAGGCTGGTTCGCGTCTCTCATCTAATAGCTCTAAGTTCGTATTCATGGCTTTGTGGTTCGATTCCTTTATTGCATACCAGAATCTGATACTTGGCTCCTCGACCTCGACCGGTATCAAAGTTTTGGCGCCATAAACTAGAGAGAACGGGGTGGCCCCGATGCTAGATTTCGCGGTCGTATGGTATGCCCATAGGACTTCGGGTAATATTTCCTTCCATCTCCCTTTGGCATCGGTTAACCTCTTTTTGAGGTTTTGGAGTATGGTTTTGTTGGTAGATTCGGCTTGTCCATTCCTACTAGGGTGGTAGGGCATCGATAGGTTCTTTTTTATCTTGTGATCTACGAGGAATTTGGTTACTTTGCTACCGATGAATTGCTTCCCGTTGTCGCATACGATCTCGGCTAGCATTCCAAATCGGCATATGATGTGATCCCAAATGAAATCGATGACTTCTTTTTCCCTAACCTTCTCATATGCCTGAGCTTCCACCCATTTAAAAAAATAGTCAATCACAAATAGTATAAATTGAGCTCTACCCGGTGCCCACGGAACAGGGCCAACGATATCCATCCCCCACTTTATGAACGGCCATGGTGGTAAAACTGAGTGGAGCATCTCCCCGGGTCGATGGATCATCGGGGCGTGCCTTTGGCATTCGTCACATTTTTGAACAAATTCCTTTGCGTCCTTTTCCCTATCGACCCAGTAATAACCGACTCTGATTATTTTTCAAATCAATGACTCGACGCCTAAATAGTTTCCACATGTACCCTCATGGATTTCCCTCAAAATGTACTTAGTATATGCAGGGCCCTCGACTCTTTTGGATTTGAGGGCAAATATCCGAAGCTGAGATATTCTACGTATTTGTTCCTCCATCCAAATTTAGGCTCGTTGAGTTGATCTCGGCATGGCCTCCACTACTGACCTCATCAGTTGTACAACTTTTTTCGAGTCGAATTCGTTGTCTTCGATCGATAACCCCAAGCTGGCGAGGGTGTCGGCCTCGCTGTTTTGGTCTCGAGGTATATATTGTAAGGTCCATTCTTTGAACCGATGTAATGACACTTGTAGTTTGTCTAAGTACCTTTGCATCCGTTCCTCTCTAACTTCGAATGTTCCATTGACTTGATTTACCATAAGAAGTGAGTCGCACTTGGCTTCGATCACTTCTGCTCCCAAGCTCTTGGCTAGTTCTAGGCCTGCAATCATGGCTTCATATTTGGCCTCGTTCTTAGTCAATTTCACAGTCTTAATAGATTGTCTAATTATATTACTTGCTGGTGGCTTCAATACGATGCCAAGTCTGGACCCCCTTGCGTTCGAGGCACCGTCTGTGAAGGGGGTTCATATTCCCTAGGAGGTTCCTGAGTCAACTAATAACTCTCTTTCGACCTCAGGTATTAGGTTCAGTGTGAAATCGGCCACGAATTCTGCCAACACCTGAGATTTAATGGCGGTTCTAGGTTGATACTCAATGTTGTACCCACTTATTTCTATGGACCATTTGGCCAATCGGCCCGAGAGCTCGGGCTTATGCATAACATTCCTCAATGAGTAAGTCGTTACGACACATATAGGATGACACTGGAAGTATGGTTTCAGTATCCTAGAGGCACTTAACAAAGCGAGCGCCAATTTTCTAGGTTGGCATACCTAGTTTCGGCTTCGCCTGAGGTTTTGCTGATATAGTAAATTGGAAATTGCGTTACCTTGTTCTTCCTTAACTAGGACTCCTCTTACCTCTATCTTTGAGTCCGCCAAGTAAAGGTACAGTTGTTCATCTGCTTTCGGTATATGAAGCAATGACAGGCTCGATAAATACCTTTTGAGTTCTTCCAAAGCTTGTTGGCATTCCAGGGTCCATGAAAAGTTATTCTTCTTTGTCAATAGTGTGAAGAACCGGTAGCTTTTGTCGGACGACCTTGAAATAAATCGCCCCAGAGCGGCTATTTGCCCGATGAACTTGCACGACTTTCACATTGTCTACGACCATGATATTTTCGATAGCTTCGATCTTTTTAGAGTTGATCTCAATTCCCCGCTTTGACACCATGAATCTGAGAAATTTACCCGACCACACTACAAACGCGCATTTTTCCGGGTTCAGCTTCATGTTGTACTACTTCAGTATACTAAATGTTTCCTGCAAATGTCTTAAATGGTCCTCTGGTCGTAGGGACTTAACTAAGATGTCATCAACATAAACCTCCATTGACTTCCCTAATTGTTTCTTGAACATTCGGTTTACTAGGCGTTGCTATGTGGCACCAGCATTTTTTAACACAAATGGCGTTACATTATAACAGTATGTGCCATATTTAGTGATGAAGGAAGTTTTTTCCTGATCACCTGGGTCTTTGGTTGTACCCGAAATATGCATCGAGAAAACTATGGGTCTCGTGGCTGGCAGTAGCATCGATCATGCGGTCGATGTTGGGCAAGGAAACAGAGTCTTTAGGACATGCTTTATTCAAATCTTTGTAATCTGCACACATTCTTAATTTATTCCCTTTCTTAGGGACTACCACTACGTTAGCCAACCAATCCGGGTATTTGACCTCCCGAATAGACCCTATCTTTAAAAGTTTAGTTACCTCATCCTTGATGAAAGCATGTCTGATTTCGGACTGGGGCCTCCTTTTTTGTTTAACCGGATGGAACTTCAGATCTAGGCTCAGCTTGTGAGTGGTTATCTCCGATGGGATACCTGTCATATCGAGGTAGGACCAAGCAAAAAAGTCTTCATTATTTGTAAGAAATATAATAAGTTTTGTCCTAAGCTCAGGGCTCAGCCCCATTGCCAGGTATACCTTTTGATCGGGCAAGTCCTCTCGCAGCATGACTTGTTCCAGTTCCTCGACTGTCGATTTAGTGGCATCGAAATTATCAGGGGTGATAAAAGATCTGGGAATCCCATAATCATTATCCTCGACATATGCTTGTTTGTTCATATCTTCCGAAGACGGTATCTATGATCTCTATTTCGTCCTGTCTTCGATCATTTGGTTTGGAACCGTTGGTGCTGGCGTCACCTCTTCAACCACAAACATTTCTTTTGCGGCTGATTGCTCCCCATAGACCGTTTTAACTCCATCTGGCATAAAAAATTTCAACGCCTGGTGCAGCGTCGAAGGCACCGCCCTCATGACGTGGATCCACGGTCTCCTATACAGAGCAATGTACCTCATGTTCCCTTCGATCACACAGAACTTTGTTTCTTGAATGGTTCCAGTGGTATTTATCGGTAACGTTATCTCGTCCTTGATGGTCTCACATGCCATGTTGAATCTGTTAAGAACTCGGACTGTAGGAACGATCTAGTCTAGCTGGCCGAGTTGCTCCACGACCCTTGATCGAATGATGTTGGCCGAGCTACCTGGATCGATTAACACATGTTTAACTCTAATTTTATGTACGAGTACAGATATTACCAGTGCGTCATTGTGGGACTGTACAATCCCCTTTGTGTCCTCGTCGTTAAAAGATAAAGTTCCCTTCGGCGTGTAATCCCGAGTCCGTTTCTCCCTAGTAATGGATATTTTTGTGCGTTTCAACATCGGCCCCTGAGGGTTATTGACTCCACCGATGATTATGTTGATGACTTGTTGAGGTTCTTCTTGCCCCGTCCATTTGTCAGAATTCCTGTTCCCGAAATGATTTTTGGTTCAGTCGCTCAAGAATTATCGAAGATGTTTGTTATTGAGTAGCCGGGCTACTTCCTCTCTCAGTTGCCGACAATCTTCCGTTCTGTGACCATGAGTTCCATGATATTTGCACATTTGGTTAGGATCCCTTTGGGTCGGATCGGATTATAGTGGTCGAGGCCATTTAATATCTTTGATGCGACTAATAGCCGATACGATAGTGGCAGCATTGACATTAAAGTTGTACTCCGATAGCCACGGTGCTTCTTTTTGCCCGATGGGTCTTTTGAAGCTGCTTTAGGTCATGAGTCCCTGGCTGCTCTGGCCTCGGTTATTTCTCCTTTCATTTCTTAGGGAGTTCCGCCCAGATACTCCAATTTTTCTGTCCCCGTGATATGGCTGATGTCCATCTCTATTCGATCTTGGTTCGCGATCAACATCCCTCCTGACTATGTCAAGAGCTCTAACGAGATAAATGGATCCCGAAGGGGCCCTGAGCTGATCGTCCTAGGCTCTGATTTTCAACTGGTACCGGTTATGTATGTCAGCCCATGTAACAGCTGGGTATTCTATTAAGTTCTGCTTTAGTTGCTGCGAAGCCATTGAGCTTCGAATATTGAGTCCCTGAGTGAAAGCTTGAACAGCCAAATCGTCAGTGACTGGTGGCAGATCCATTCATTTCATTTGAAACCAGGACACGAACTCTCTAAGCATCTCGTTATCCTGCTGTTTGACTTTGAAATGGTCCAATTTCCTCGTTTCGACCTTGATGGAATCCACGTGCACCTTCACAAAAGAATCTGCAAGTATAGAAAATGAGTCAATAGAATTAGGAGTTAAGTTGTGATACCATATCTTAGCTCCCTTTGACAGGGTCTCCCCAAATTTCTTCAACAGAACGGATTCGATCTCATCATCCTCCAGGTCGTTCCCTTTGATAGCACATGTATACGAGGTTACATGCTCGTTCGGGTCGGTCGTTCCATTATACTTGGGTATTTCGAGCATACGGAATTTCTTAGGGATCGGCTCGGAGCTGCGCTCGGTGGAAAATATTTTTGCATAAACTTCCTGGAATCTAGGCCTCTTAACACCGGGGGTGCCCCTAGGATTTGGTCTACCCTGGAGTTGTAGGTTTCCACCTTGTTGTCATTTGCCTCGATCTTTTTCTCTCCTGATTCTATCCGTTTTGTCAGCTCCTCAAGCATCTTTATAATTCCGGGGTTTACCCCCGATTCATATTCATTCGACCTTTCTACGATTGATTCATCTCTGCGGGTAATTTTCCGGGAAGGGCCGGGCTCAACCCTGTTCAGGATTTGGCTTCGGTTTTGTAACTGAGCTTTCGCCATCTGTTGAACCTGTAATATTTCAAAAATCATGCGGAGGCTGATCCTGTCCCCTTCAATGTTTTGGGGCTTTTGAATTACTGATCGGACTTCTCTATGAGCGCTATTTGATGGGCCGGTAGGCTGATCCGAATCAACTGCCACGTGTGAATTAGCGTCAATTGGGTCAACAATCGGGATCTCGTTACCAGGCGCTATGTTGTTATTTTTACCTTGGTGATCGTACTCGTTGTTAAGGTGCAGAGGTGTCGATTGAGAGTTTGACATTTCTGTATTATAGCCTGGAATCAAAGACACTTCAAAGACCAAGTGTGAAGCAGTGCGTGTGTTTTGGAGATTTGTATCAAATAACCACTATTATACTTAGCCCCACGGTGGGCGCCAAGCTGTTTACCCTCAAAATCGGATAACAATAGAATTTATACGCGGTTTTAAGGATATCTGATCTAATTTGATACAAAAATGAGAAATCAAATTAAAATTAAAATTAATGATAAAAGATGAATGCAAACCACACAAGTTGGGTAGCGTTTTCCTTGTAGGATGATCGCCCTTGGGCCAAGAAACGTTGCAAGCGGAGTCTGAAATAGAATAATGAGACAATAATAACTAAAGAGATTAGTCTATTTCTATTTTTCATGATCAGATCCAAAGTCCTTTCAAATAATTAGACCCCCTTTATATAGTAGAGGAATCCTACTTTAGGTACAACTCTAAATAAGGTTAAAAAATCTCCTGATTTGCTAATTAAGCGGTTCCATTGATTCGTGCCGAGATTCACGCCGCGATGCTCGACCTATTATGGATATTCTGGCTTTCCGTTATTTAGGTTTGACGATCTTCCCTCGAGCATGTTCGAGGTCAGGATCAGTTCCGAATCACGGGCTCAATGTTCTCGAGGACGGACATTCTGACCTCGTGTTCCCCTTTAATGGAACTCGGGGTCGATCTTCAGCCCTTCGCGTTCCGAGCCCGATCTGTCGTGCAATAGTCGAGCCCGATTTCGACCGTATACAATATGTTAACATATATAGAAAGTAGAATAGTATGGTAAGTGTGTATAACGTAAATATTTAATTAAAATACGCATGTATAAATGGGGCATTTGCATTTATACCTAGTTTTAGGATCACAATTGAAGTTATATTCACTTTGTACAAAAATTTGCAAGCCTACCCTCTTTAAGATCAACTTCAGACTTATCGGATCTGAAGTTTAAAAAAAAATAGTTTGAAGTGCAATGCACTTAAGGACAATTAAGTCTAAAGAATAAAAATTATGCACTTAAGACTAAATATATCTGAAGTGCAACAAGTATTTTTCACGCACTTATGGTCAAATAGGTCAAAAGTGAAAAGATCGTACTTCAGATGCACTTAAGGCCAAATAGGTCTGAAGTGTAACTAATGTTTTCATGCACGTAACGCCAATTAGGTCTGGAGTGGAAAAATTACACTTCAGATGCACGTAAGGCCAAATAGGTTTGAAGTGCAACCAATATTTTCATGCACTTAAGGCCAAATAGGTTTGAAGTGCAAATTGCCCAGAAACAGAAACTTGTTCTTCTAATTTCAAAATTCATTACACGATTTAGTACCTAAATCTGCTCCAAATGAGCTCAAATTTGAAATATAACCTCCAGATAACATCAAGAACAAACCACAATCATCAATTCTATCAAAACAATAATAAATCTAACGAACTCATTTCGCAATTAAGAAGAAGAAGAAGAAGAAACCCTAAGCAGTAGTAAAAAAATAAAGCGCCACAGCAACTCACCACTGTAAAATACCATAAATCACCTTAGCACAAGCTCACAAACACCAAATAAACTTGCCTTCACCTTTATTTTCACAGCGAAGAAGAAGGAGGAGGAGTAGCAGAAAAAGGCCTGAAGTTGTCTATACTTTTGGTATTAGTTAAAAAAAATTTAAAAGCGGGTACAGATTAAATAGGGATGACCAAATAGGACCCCCGTAAAATTTTAACCGTATAAATTACTTATTGTTTTATCATTTCAAAGTGATTTTACAGTTTCACATATCTTTGCCTCCTTTACAAGAAATTAATATGAATTCAATGGTCGATTTTATTCATAGAAAACATTAATTCTTAGTAATTTTTTGCAAGATGTACTAGGAGTACTGCTGTATCCCTAGTATATATTTATAATTTACAAAAATTATGGACAATAATGATTGGATCCATACCCATTCAAGAAAAAAAAAGTGAACAAATGCCAAAAATTGATTTTTGTTCTCGCTTTGCAAATTGCAAATTGCAAATTGCAAGTTGCAGGAAACCAACTTCTGATTGGTTAAGAGTTGCAGCCCATCTTCCTATAAATAGAAGCTTTTCAGCTTCTCATTTGATCACTCCAATCTCAGAAAAATATAACAGAGTTAGAGAGTAGTAGGGGCGGGCATAAAAACCGAGAAACCGGACTGAACCGAACTATTTCGGTTCTTCGGTTTCGGTTCTTTGACTTTCGGTGCGGACTTCGATATTAAAATATTGGTATTTCAGTTCTTCGATTCGGTCTTTGGTATTAGATATCGAAATTTCGGTATACCGAAATATTGAACTTTTTTAGTATGCATATTAAGTAGCCTAATTTTAATTTGAGTCCAACCCATAACTCAAATTCTAAGTCTCATATTTGTACCCAAATAACATCTTCAGACTTCTAGCCTAATTTATTTTTATGGGCTTTGATTTGAAGACATATGAATGCTGCTTTAGCAATGTCCAGTGACAAGGTTTAGTGACAAGGTTTAATTGACAAGGTTTAGTAGTGTCCAGTGACAACGTTTAATGACAAGGTTTAATTATTTAAGACACATAATTGCTGCTTTGATTGCTTACCACTGATCATTATTTTGTCTGTGCTTTACTATTGAAAATACCTTAACAGTAAGTCACCACTAAAAGACTTATTCTTTTTATATGCTTTTGTTTAAATCCTTATATTTATTTATGGGTTAGAGTAGCTGTTTTGTTTATGTTTAAGGAATATTATTGTTTAAAAGATGTAGAAGTCTTTGTTTGTTTGAGTTTGAGCCTCTGTTTTGTATGTGTTTCGCTAAAGTTATGTGGGCGTTGATGTATTGCTTCAGGTTGGAGTCTTAAGTGGCATTACTTCATATAACTGAGCTGTAAAAATCACCAGGCTTGATATTTCACAATGGCACACTTAATTGTTAAAATCTCATCATTTCTCTATAGAGGAAAGCAATTGAAGTGGCTGGGATTGAACAAGAAAATGGAGAAATTTTATTTTCTTTTAGTTTATCAGAATACATTGATATTACTATATTTTAGTAAAGTACTAAAATAAAATATGAGGAATATTTACATAAACTAAACTATCGCTTCACGATTATCCGCATCATTGCAATTAGCTACGACCATATTGTCATATTGTCCATATTCTTGTACGTATAACTCCGAATCAAATAAGAAATACCGAACCGTATAAGCATACCGAACCGAACAAGAAATACCGAAACGTACCGAACTAACTTTGGTACGGTATTTGGTATATACAATTGATAAACCGAATACCGAAATACCGTACCCGAAGTTCTTACATACTGAACCGAAGTACCGAACGCCCACTACTAGAGAGTAGTGTGAGGTACTCGCAAGCAGTGTCATCTATCAGAAAAAAAAAAAAAAAAAAAG
>MCJB01005936.1:155578-166047 GCA_002018475.1 Nicotiana obtusifolia | reverse complement strand
AAAAAAAAAAAAAAAAAAAAAAGAGTATGGGCACCATTGTAGCGAGGTGAAAATCTCCAAAGCAGGTAATTTCTTTTGAGTGTGTAATGGTTCCTGAAGTATTTTACTCGGGAGGAGTGTAAAATTCCATATTATAGTGGATTATTTTGCTCCTCTCGAGCCCGTAGTTTTTTCCCTTATTTAGAAGGATTTTTCATATTAAAATCTTTGTGTTCTTGTTGTTCTTTTTATTCTTGTTGATTACCATATCTCGGTGCTACATTGTTATTCTGCTGTTATTACCGTGAAAATTATTCTGTTGGGGATTTATTCCCAATAACTGGTATCAAAACACATGTTCTTCTCGTTAACAGAAATTCTATTCATGATCGGCAGTATTATACTCCATGAAAAAATTGAAATATCCGAAATAAAGTACGAAATAGTAAAATTCAACGGAGATAGCGGTTTCTTAACATGACAAAAAAGGATGAGGGATCTGCTCATCCAACAATGATTACTGAAAGTGTTAGACGTTGATGCCGAGAATCCTGATACCATGAAGCTGAGGATTGGGCTGACTTGGATAAAAAAGCTGCTAGTGCAATCAGGTTGCACCTATCAGATAATGTGGTAAATAACATCATTGATAAAGATACTGCATGTGGCATTTGGACAAGGTTGGAAAACCTATACACGTCCAAAATGCTGACAAATAAATTGTACCTGAAGAAGCTGTTATACGCCGTACATATGGGTGAAGCTACAAATTATTTATCACATTTAAATATGTTTAATAGACTAATCATGCAGCTTGCCAACCTCGAAGTAAAGATCGAGGAAGAAGAAAAGCTATCTTGCTCTTGAACTCATTGCCACCTTCGTACGAAAGACTAAGAATCGATCCAAATCAACGGCAGAAATTGCTAGAATTGTGATCAACCAAGTCATTTCAAAAGAGATTTCACAAATTCAAGGAAGGGCAAAGGTGAAAGTAGTGGCTAGAAGAATGACGACAACATAACCTCCATAATGCAAAACAATGAAAATGTTGTTCTCTTCATAAATGAAAAAGGGGAATGCATGCACATGGCAGGTTCAGACTCGGACTGGATGGTTGACACAGCTGCACCTTACCATGCTACACCGATAAGAGATCTTTTATGCAGATATATAGCAGGTGATTTCTAATGCAAATAAATTTGATCAAGTGTTATCAATGCCATCTATGAACAAGACAAGAAAAGGCGTTGGTTAGCCTTGGAGAAGATCCAAACGTACATAAATCTTGCTATGGACGAATCTTGTGTTGAAGATGTACATTTGTGTTTATATTGTATTATTATGTAGTTATTGAAGACATTAATTCTTATTTGTTTGGTCCTGCGTGACTATTCTTTAAATTAGCCAAATTGTGGCCTTTTTGTTAATTAGTTGTTTCCTAGTTGATTTAGGTTAACTAGTTATTCTTTTTCTAGTTGATTTAGGTAAAGGCTCATTCTATATATGCCTAAACACTTCATTATTTTGATATCTTTTGACATTATTATCAATCAAAAAACGACAGCACATTGCTCCCAAAATCGTGTGAATTAACTTGTCCAATTTTGGTGTGATTCAAAATTGAACTTGTTCCTTTGTTTGATCGAACAGTTTGCAAGACCATTGTTGTCTTGAGAGTTGTTCATATAGTATAGGTACTCCGTGACTTCATCAAGAAGGTAAGTAGACTAGTTCCTACTTGTTGTCTTGATAGTTCATTGAGCGTCTTGCTCCTATCTTTTGTTTTCTTGTTTTCGCTTTTTATATTGCATCAGTTGGTATCAGAGCAATTATATTGTATCAGTTGGTATCAGAGCTTGGAAAGGGTTTGTTCTTACAATCCCAATCCTGTTCTTCATGCCTTAGTTTAGGTTTTATCTTTAATTTCGTTTTTAATTTATAAAAAAAAACGTGAAAAGAAAAAAACGTGAAAAAAAAGAGGAGAAAGAAAACCCGAAAATTGTTGTTGATTGAAGTTGTTGAATCATCTAGGGATTCAGGTTTCGAAGTTCTTGATTGCTTAAAAAAAAACGTTCTTGAAAACTCTAGTTGAAATCTTGAAGCTAGAACGCGTTTAATCTTGAAATCTTGAAATCTTGAAACTCTAGTTGAAATTCCTGAAGGTAGACGATTGAATCTTGAAAATCTTGAAGTTCTTTGAGTTAAAATTGAAGTTCTTGAAGAGTTTTACGTTGTTCTAGATGAGGTTCTTGAATCCTCAAACCTTCCTAACGAGATTGCCTTGAATTCTTGAATTTCTTGAACTTTAATTTGTTGTTCTTGAAGATTTTGGTTGAAAAACGTGGGAGAGGGCCTAAGAAGTGTTAGGGAGGCCGAATTTGAGGAGGAGAATAGGAAACTCTAATTCTAGTCCAAGAAGGAAACAACTCCCAATCCAAAAGGGAGAAGTTTCAAGGTGTTGAAATTCTATTTGGACAAGGAGAGGAGGGGCTAATTTGTGTTGGAAAAGGAAAGGGGGGACCCAAAAACCTAAGGGCTAAGGAGAAAGGATTGGTCTTCTCCAAACTAAAGTGGGAAAGCTTCTAAAATTTCCTTATCTCTTCAATTTCGAAATTCTTCTTAATTTCACTACTTCTAATTAGTAATTCTTAGGTAATTTTCCTACTTAAGTAATTACTAATCTTTGAGCTTGTAGGACCTCGTGCTAAAACTCAAAATTTTCACTTTCGTAGATAATTCTTGGCTTCTTGTGCTCACTTAAATAGCTGTCCGCCTATCGAGTCACATAACTTCACTCACCCCGAAGAAAACTATTGATCTTGTGAACTTGAAAGGTCACTAAGGAACTTGGTCAATTAGAGGAACCCAATTTGAAGACAAGTGTGAAATCCTACCCAAAAATTTGAGTGAACCCGAGAGTCATTCAGAAAGTGAGAGAGAGAATTTTAACTAACCTTAACAGATTCTCTAGTCTTGTTTCTTTTGCAGGTACATGGCTACGAAAGGAGAAAAGGTTGTGACCAACATTACTTTAGCCGAGCTATGGGCTGAAGTAAAGGCACTTAGTATCCGAGTGGAGAACCTTGAAAGAACTACTTGTACTTGGAAGAATACCGGAGAAGGAACTAGTGATGGTTCTACCTTAAGACATGAACATGATTGTACTGTTTGTGAGGTAGAGAGTGACGAGGAAATTGAGGAAGATAAGGGAGCTGATTTGATTGAGTGCGACGATGAAGTTTCTACTAACGTTCACCCCTTGCCTAGTGTTGTTAGTGATGTTTTGCAGGAATACAGGGACATGTTTCCCGAGGAGATGCCAAGTGGACTACCTCCGTTGAGGGGGATAGAACACCAAATTGACTTTGTTCCAGGGTCACAAATTCTGAACAAACCCGCATATCGAAGCAATCTACAGATACTAAGGAGTTGCAACGACAAGTGGATGAGCTATTGAATAAGGGGCTAGTTCGAGAGAGTCTAAGTCTGTGTGCCGTACATGTGATCTTGGTTCCAAAGAAAGACGACACTTGGAGGATGTGTGTTGATTGCCGAGCCGTCAACAAGATAACGGTAAAGTATCGTCATCCTATCCCTAGGTTAGATGACATGCTAGATGAGTTATGTGGTTCAAGTGTGTTTTCTAAGATTGATCTTAGGTCCGGTTACTACCAAATCCGTATGAAACTGGGTGATGAGTGGAAAACTGCATTCAAGACCAAGTTTGGTCTATATGAATGGTTGGTGATGCCTTTTGGTCTCTCCAACGCACCTAGTACGTTCATGCGATTAATGAATCATGTGTTTAAACCGTTTCTTAATAAATTTGTGGTTGTCTACTTTGATGATATCCTGATTTATTGTAGAAGTTTAGATGACCATGTTGATCACCTAAGGCAAGTGTTTGAAGTATTAAGAGCTGAAAAGTTATATGTTAATTACAAGAAGTGTGCCTTTTGTGTAGAGAAAGTTGTATCTCTAGGATTTGTTGTAAGTGTTAATGGTGTTGAAGTAGATGCATCTAAGGTAGAAGCTATTAGGGACTGGCCTACTCCTACTACTGTTTCACATGTTAGAAGTTTCCATGGACTAGCTAGTTTTTACAGACGCTTTGTTAAAGACTTTAGCACCATAGCAGCACCGCTCACAGAGTTGGTGAGAAAAGACACGCCTTTTGTGGGGGGGGAGCCGCAAGAGGGTGCCTTCCAAGAGTTGAAACGTAGGCTTAGTTCTGCCCCATTATTACAATTACCTGATTTTATTAAGGCGTCTGAAATTGAGTGTGAAGCCTCAGGGGTGGGAATTTGAGGTGTTCTTATGCAAGACGGGAAGCCTATTGCCTATTTTAGTGAGAAGTTAAAGGGGGTTGCCTTGAATTACTCTACGTACGACAAAGAGTTGTATGCCCTCGTAAGAGCTTTAGCTCATTGGCAACATTACCTATGGCCTAAGGAATTCGTAATTAGGAGTGATCACGAGTCCCTCAAACATCTTAGGGGTCAAGAGAAGCTAAATAAACGACATGCCAAGTGGGTAGAGTTCATTGAGAGTTTCCCTTACGTGATACATTACAAGAAGGGAAAGGAGAATGTAGTAGCTGACGCACTATCTAGGAAGTTTGCTTTGGCTATCACGTTAGCGTCTAGGTTGGTGGGTTTTGAGAGTATTAAGTCTATGTATAAGCATGACCCTAAATTTAAGAGTGTGTATGATGCCATTACTAGTGGGCAGCGGATTGAGAAGTATCAGTGGCATCATGGGTACCTTTTTAAGAAGGGGAGAGTTTGTATACCCGAGTCCTCGTGGCGAGAGTTGTTGGTGCGTGAGGCGCATTGTGGGGGCTTGATGGGACACTTTTGGGTAGACAAGACTTTAGCTATATTAGCGAAACAGTTCCATTGGCCTAAGATGAGGCGAGATGTCGAGAGAATATGTGGAGCGTGTTTTGAGTGTAAAAGAGCTAAGTCTAGGTCTAATAATCATGGTTTGTATACTCCCTTACCCGTTCCTACTAGTCCTAGGGGAGGTCATGATAGCATTTATGTGGTTGTTGATAGGTTTTCTAAGATGACTCATTTTATTCCTTGTAAAAAATGTGATGATGCACAACATGTTGCTTCTTTGTTCATTGCTAATGTATTAAAGTTGCATGGTGTGCCTCGAACTATTGTTAGTGATAGGGATTCTAAGTTTTTGAGTCACTTTTGGAAGTGTTTGTGGGGTGCTCTTGGCACCAAACTTTTGTTTTCTACATCATATCATCCACAGACTGATGGTCAAACCGAGGTTGTTAACCGAACCTTGGGAGATCTTCTTCGAGCTTTGACCAAAGGGAAGTCTGGCACTTGGGCTGACCGATTACCTATTATGGAGTTTGCATATAATATAACTGTTCATCGCATGACTAGCATTACCCCATTTGAATGTGTTTATGGTTTTAATCCTTTGATACCACTTGATCTTGTTCCTTTGCCGAGAGATGCAGTTATTAGCGTTGACGGAGAAAACCGAGCAGCTGCGTTGCTCGAATTGCATGCTAAGGTGAGGAAAACTTTGGAGGATGCTTATGAAAAGGTAGCGGTCAAGAAGAATAAAGGAAGGAAGAAGCTGGACTTAAAGAAAGATGACTGGGTTTGGGTGCACTTNCCACATTAGAAATACTAATTCGATTTTGAACCACTGCACACAGCTATCCCTGGCAACCACCCCTCAGGCACCATTTCACAGCACCATGCCCGAAGGCAAAATCCAAGAAGACCGTAACACCGACGAACCATAATGCGTTCAAACAAGGACGACGATACCGCATCACATTGAAAATTCCATCATGCGTGAAAATATCAAGTCTTGTTACTTCATCAACCAAACATGGACATCTATAGTCCGACTGCCTTTCCTTCGCTAGATTAATGGCAAATGACGATACACCGAGCCATAATGAATTGGCCGGGCAAATGACGATACACCGAGCCATAATGAATTGGCCGGGCAAATGACGATACACCGAGCTATGATGAATTCGGCCGGGCAATGATGACGTATAAACACCGATTAGTCGGGTATGTAATAATAGTAATAATGATATTAGTGGTACAAGCCCAAGGAGGCATATGCTATTATAAAGCTCGCAAAAGCGAGGTTATGATTACAGTTATGATATGCTTATAAGCCCAAGGAGGCATATGTGTGTGTGATTGTATGTGATAACAATAATTGTAATGATGAATACGAAGCCCACGGAGGCATGATTATTGTTTGTGGTCCTATAAGGACGTATGCACGATGATTGTATAAATAGAATGACTACGTGATGTATATGTTGGAAATGATATACTTAAAGGTAAGAAGCCCACAGTAAAGCAGGTAAACTAAAAAGATGAATACTTAATGTTTTGATATAATGAACATGTATGAAACTAACAGGCTTGTGAGAATGAAATATGTCTTAAATCTCTGAAATGATGGGAATGAGTTCCATAATGAAAATGTTAAGGTATGCAGCCCTCAGAGGTAAATCCCAGTATTATGAGTTGTATACTCTCATTATGTTGCTTACGTTATTGCTTTCAGTTATATTCCTGTCTTACATACTCAGTACATATTCCGTACTGACGTCCTTTGTTTGTGGACGCTGCATATCGTGCTGCAGGTCCAAATAGATTGACAGGTGAAGCTCCTCCTCCACAGTAGGCTATCATATCAGTCCAGCAGAAATAGCAAGGTTCATCTTTCGGACTTGCTATACTTGGGTATGCTTTTGTATAAATAGTTTTGGGCATGTCGGGGTCCTGTTCCGACCAAGTATTTTGTATGTATTCCATAGAGGCTCATTAGACAAGTTGTCAGTGTGTATAGACAGGAGTTGGGCTATATGTAATCACGTCGCCTAGTTGGCATCGTATGTATTCTGTTGTATGGTTTTGTATATTTATAGCTCAGTTGATGATGTTGTGGGTGAATGTGTGTTTATGGTATGGTATGTGATTGTGACAGGTTAATGTGTTATAGTTGATAGGTATAATGTTGTTATTGCCGTTCAGGCAAGTACGGTACACCTTATGAATAATAAGGGTAGTCATGGACAGGGTTCGCCGGTACTCTGCAAGTAGGGTCCGGTGCCCGGTCGCGGGCCCCCTAGGTTGGGTCGCGACATGCATCTAAGGTAGAAGCTATTAGGGACTGGCCTACTCCTACTACTGTTTCACATGTTAGAAGTTTCCATGGACTAGCTAGTTTTTACAGACACTTTGTTAAAGACTTTAGCACCATAGCAGCACCGCTCACAGAGTTGGTGAGAAAAGACACGCCTTTTGTGTGGGGGTAGCCGCAAGAGGGTGCCTTCCAAGATTTGAAACGTAGGCTTAGTTCTGCCCCATTATTACAATTACCTGATTTTAGTAAGGCGTTTGAAATTGAGTGTGACGCCTCAGGGGTGGGAATTGGAGGTGTTCTTATGCAAGATGGGAAGCCTATTGCCTATTTTAGTGAGAAGTTAAAGGGGGCTGCCTTGAATTACTCTACGTACGACAAAGAGTTGTATGCCCTCGTAAGAGCTTTAGCTCATTGGCAACATTACCTATGGCCTAAGAAATTCATAATTAGGAGTGATCACGAGTCCCTCAAACATCTTAGGGGTCAAGAGAAGCTAAATAAACAACATGCCAAGTGGGTAGAGTTCATTGAGAGTTTCCCTTACGTGATACATTACAAGAAGGGAAAGGGGAATGTAGTAGCTGACGCACTATCTAGGAAGTTTGCTTTGCCTATCACGTTAGCGTCTAGGTTGATGGGTTTTGAGAGTATTAAGTCTATGTATGAGCATGACCTAAATTTAAGAGTGTCTATGATGCCATTACTAGTGGGCAGCGGATTGAGAAATATCAGTGATGGGTACCTTTTTAAGAAGGGGAGAGTTTGTATACCCGAGTCCTCGTGGCGAGAGTTGTTGGTGCGTGAGGTGCATTGTGGGGGCTTGATGGGACACTTTGGGGTAGACAAGACTTTAGCTATATTAGCGGAACAGTTCCATTGGCCTAAGATGAGGCGAGATGTCGAGAGAATATGTGGAGCGTGTTTTGAGTGTAAAAGAGCTAAGTCTAGGTCTAATAATCATGGTTTGTATACTCCCTTACCCGTTCCTACTAGTCCTTGGGTAGATATCTCGATGGATTTTGTGATGGGGCTGCCGCGCTCTAGGGGAGGTCATGATAGCATTTATGTGGTTGTTGATAGGTTTTCTAAGATGGCTCATTTTTGTAAAAAATTTGATGATGCACAACATGTTGCTTCTTTGTTCATTGCTAATGTATCAAAGTTGCATGGTGTGCCTCGAACTATTGTTAGTGATAGGGATGCTAAGTTTTTGAGTCACTTTTGGAAGTGTTTGTGGGGTGCTCTTGGCACCAAACTTTTGTTTTCTACATCACATCACCCACAGACTGATGGTCAAACCGAGGTTGTTAATCGAACCTTGGGAGCTCTTCTTCGAGCTTTGACCAAAGGGAAGTCCGGCACTTGGGCTGACCAATTACCTATTATAGAGTTTGCATATAATAGAACTGCTCATCGCATGACTAGCATTACTCCATTTGAATGTGTTTATGGTTTTAATCCTCTGATACCACTTGATCTTGTTCCTTTGCCGAGAGATGCAGTTTTTAGCGTTGACGGAGAAAACCGGGCAGCTGCGTTACTCGAATTACATGGTAAGGTGAGGAAAACTTTAGAGGATGCTTATGAAAAGGTAGCGGTCAAGAAGAATAAAGGAAGAAAGAAGCTGGACTTAAAGAAAGGTGACTGGGTTTGGGTGCACTTCCAAAAGGAAAGATTTCCGAACCATAGGAAAGGAAAGTTAGCTCCGCGGGGAGATAGACCATGTCAAATGTCGCAGAATATCAATAACAACTCTTATGTTATGGACTTGTCTAGTAGCATTGCTTTCGTACATGTCGGTGCTTTGATTTCGAGGACGAAATCTTCTCAAGAGGGGGAGAATGATGCAAATAAATTTGATCAAGAGCAATTATATTGCATCAATTTCGGCACTATAAGAATGCGTACTACAAGTTATTCAATAACTGCGGGGATCAGTGAAATTTGTATTAAGTCAAATGTCTGATGCACATTGGTTCTAAAAGACGTGCGGCATGTACCTGATTTGGGGATGAACTTAATCTCTGGAAATGCTTTAGACGAAGATAGATATTATGCAAATAAAAAATTGAGACTTGCCAAGGGATCATTGGTGATTCCTAATAGAGTTTCTCGTGGGCACGTTGTATAGGACAAATGCAGAAATATGCTGAGGTGAATTGAACATAGCACAAGATGAGATTTCGGCAGACTTGTGGTACAAAAGAATGGGTCATACGAGCAAGAAAGGGATTATAGATTCTTGCCAGAAAATCACTCATCTCTTTGGCTAAAGGTACAATGGTAAAACCTTATGACTACTTTTATTTGGTTAGCAGCATAGAGTCTCATTTCATAGATCGTCTGAAAAAACTGAATATGCTTGATTTGATATATTCTGATGTTTGTGGTCTAATAGAAATAGAATCGATGGGTGATAACAAATATTTTGAACTTCTACTGATGATGCTTCACGAAAATTGTGAGTCTATATCTTGAAAACCAAAGAACAGATGTTTCAAGTTTTTCAGAAGTTTCATGCTCTAGTGGAAAGGGAGACAGTTCAAAAGCTAAAGCGTCTCAGAACTGACAATGGAGGTGAGTATACTTCAAGAGAATTTGAAGGGTACTGTTTGAGCCATGAGATCAGACAAGAAAAGACAGTTCTTGGAACCTTACAACACAATGGTGTAGCTAAGAGGATGAACCGAACCATTATTGAGAAGATGAAAAGCATGGCTAAACTGCCTAAGTCATTATGGGATGAAAAAATTCAAACATCCTATCACCTTATCAATAAAAATCCATTAGTTACATTAGAGTTTGACATCCAATAGAAAGTTTGCACCAACAAGGAGGTGTCCTACTCACATTTGAAGGTGTTCGGTTGCAAAGCTTTTGCACATGTACCAAAGGAGCAGAGAACAAAGCTACGTGACAAATCAGTTCCCTACATATTCATCGGATATGGAGATGAAGAATTCAGGTACAGTATGGGATCATGTAAAGAAGAAAGTCATCAGATATGTAATCTTCTAAGAAAGTGAAGATGGAAATACAGATGATCAGTCAGAGAAGGCCAATAATGGTATAATCCCAAACCTTATTACCATTCCTTCTACTTCTAAAAATCCCGCAAGTGCAGAAAGTAGGGCCGACGTGGTTTCCGAGCAGGAGGACCAATGTGGTGAGGTTATTGAGCAGAGGGATCCACTTGATGATGATGTCGAGCAAGTAGAGTACCCCACTCAAGAAGAGGAACAACATCAGTCTCTGAGAAGATTAGAAAAGCCAAGGGTATAGTCATGCAGGTACCCTTTCATAGAGTATGTACTTATCACTGATTGGGGGGGGGG
>MCJB01005936.1:117082-155391 GCA_002018475.1 Nicotiana obtusifolia | reverse complement strand
GGGGGGGGAGGAGAAAGTCTTAAGGAGATGTTGTCGCATCCAAAAAAGAACTAGTGGATGAAAGCATGCAAGAAGAGATGGAATCTCTATAGAAAAAAGGCACATACAAACTGGTTGAACTTTCAAAGGGTAAAAGACCACTCAAAAGCAGATGGGTCTTTAAACTCAAGAAATATGGAAATGACAAGCTGGTTAGATATAAAGCTCAATTTGTAGTAAAAAGCTTTGAACGGAAGAAAGGTATTGACTTTGACAAAGTTTTCTTACCTATTGTCAAAATGACTTCTATTCGAATAATTTTGAGCTTAGCAGCTAGCCTAAATCTTGAAGTGAAGCAGTACTTCATGGAGATGTTGAAGATGCGATTTATATGGAGCAGCCAGAAGGATTTAAAGCAGCTGGAAAGAAACACATGGTTTGCAAACTGAATAAAAGCTTATATGGGTTGAAGCAGGCATCAAAGCAGTGGTACAAGAAGTTTGACTCAGTCATGAAAAGTCAAACTTACATAAAGGCATATTCTGATCGAAGTGTATACTTCAAAAAATTTCTGATAACAACTTTATTATTATATTGTCGTATGTGGATGACATTTTAATTGTAGGACATGACAAAGATCTTATTGCAAAGTTAAAGGGAGACTTATCCAAGTCATTTGAGATGAAAGATTGGGGCCCAGCACAATAAATTCTAGGAATGAAGATTGTTCGAGACAAAGTAAACAGAAAGTTGTGGTTGTCTCAAGAGAAGTATGTAGAACGTGTACCGGAGTGCTTCAACATGAAGAGTGCTAAGCTAGTCAGCACACCTCTTGCTGGTCATATGAAGTTGAGTAAGAAGATGTGTCCTACAACAAATAAGGATAAAGAGAAGATGGCCAGAGTTTCTTATTCTTCATCAGTCGGAAGCCTGACATATGCAATGGTATGTATTAGACCTGATATAGCTCATGTAGTTGGTATTGTTTGCAGGTTTCTTGAAAATCCTAGAAAAGAACACTGGGAAGCTGTCAAGTAATACTTAAGTACATAAGAGGTACCGTAGGAGATTGTTTATGTTTTGGAGGATCTGATTCAATCTTGAAGCGCTATACATATGATGATATGGCAGGTGACCTTGATAACAGAAAATCTGCTACAGGATATTTGTTTAAATTTTCAGATGGAGCTATATCATGGCAATTGAGGTAGTAGAAGTATGTCTCACTCTCTACAACTGAAGCAGAGTATGTTGTTGCTACTGAAGCTGGCAAGGAGATGATATGGCTGAAATGGTTCTTTCAAGAGCTTAGCTTGCAGCTGAAGGATTATGTCGTCTATTATGCAGTCAAAGTGCAATAGACTTGAGCAAGAACTCAATGTACCATGCAAGGACAAAATATATCGACATGAGATATCACTAGATAAGATAAAAGGTACAGAGTGAATCTCAGTAAGTCCTGAAGATTTCTACAAATGAGAATCTTGTAGATATGCAGGGGAGATTGATGTAAAGAGACAAGCTTGAGTTGTGTAAAGAACTTGTCGGTATGCATTCCAATTAGAAGTCCAGTGTTATCTCCTTCCGTTGAATGGGTCTGGAGAAGAAGAAACAGATGCCAAAACCAATTTTGTCCAAAATTAATTTTTGTTCCCGATTTGCAAACTGCAAAGCGCAAGTTGCAGGAAACCAACTTTTGATTGGTTAAGAGTTGCGACCCTTCTTCCTATAAATAGAAGCCTTTAGCGTCTCATTTAATCACACCAATCTTAGAGAAATATAACTGAGAGTTAGAGAACAGTATGAGGTATTCGCAGGTTTTGTCGTCCGTGAGGAAAAATATAGAGCGTGAGCGATAATGTAGTCATGTGGAAATCTCAAAAGAGGTTATTTCTTTTGAGTGTGTAGTGGTCCCTAAAATATTTTACTCAAGACTACAGAATGTAAAATTCCTTATTATAGTGGATTGTTTTGCTCCTCTTGGGCCTGTGGTTTTTCCTCCTTAT
The DNA here is from genome assembly GCA_002018475.1 of Nicotiana obtusifolia. Lineage (NCBI taxonomy): Eukaryota > Viridiplantae > Streptophyta > Magnoliopsida > Solanales > Solanaceae > Nicotiana > Nicotiana obtusifolia. The sequence continues at coordinate 153,406 of MCJB01005936.1, read as the reverse complement.
TCTAAGGGTTTATCACATTAATATCTTTGTGTTCTCGTTGCTCTCTTTATTCTCGTTGATTACCGTATTTCAGTCTGGCGTTATTAATTTGCTATTATGACCGTAAATATTATTTTCTATGAGGATTTATTCTCAATAAATAATATATATTTCGATGTATAATGGAAAGAGAAGAAGATGCAACAGCAACCTACATGAAGATATGTATAATACTAACAAAGAACTACTTTTTTTCCTGGAGGGTGGACACGGGGTTGGGAGAAGTGGGGAAACAAGGGCCATTGGTTTCGAACCTTGCACGTCACTACTTCAATCGTGCATGAATTAATATATAATTGTACCTTTTAGAAAAAAGTCAATTTTTTGTTTGTTGTTTGTGGTAAATTCACGAAAGTGAAATGCTAATGGGAAATTATCTTGATACCGAATCCATTGAAACAAGTTACATATGTCTAATGCACTTAATTAGTAGTAGTCTATTAAAAAAAAAGAATTTACGTTAAACATATTGACAGTATAATTTTTTTTTACTTAAGCAATGTAATTTAACTAGTTATTACTCCATTTACAAACTTACTATGTTAACTGTCATTGTATCAAACTTGACGGTGTAAAAACCTATATACTATTAATGCACAACAGTTAACCTATTTCAAAATATCTAAAATACGAGCTGAAGATATCAAGTTAACCTGGAAGCAGAGGAGGAACAAAACGAGGAATATTAGGTACAAGGTCAAGCTAATAAAACCGTATACTAACAAACCAAAATATTGCCACAATGGCGATATAGCCGACAACCAGTTGTATGGTCGTAGTTTTAGGAAGCAAAACAAATTTAGCTTCACGTCTTTTAGACAAAATATCTATAAGCAAATCCAAACCATCTTAAATGTTTTCGGTAATATAATTTATGAAGAATATATTTCATGAACAAGCAGAGCATGCATGAGACCGTGGTTATTGTTTCATTTGACAAACATGTCTTGACTAGCTCGTTTTCTTTTTAGTTTAGACGACTTCTAAAAGGGGAAATATTGGATTTTCAATCTGAGAAGTACACTTTTTCTTTGTAAAATTTTAATTTCCCTATTTGAAAAGTACACTTGACTTGTATATTCAGTTAATTAGGAGTCATGGATTCTTTTAATATGTCCAATTCATGAACTTAAATATCAAAACTTTCTATTTAAATAAACGTTACCCTTTAATAACTACTATAGATGTGAGTTAATAGTATCATGGTCAAATTTTAAAGCATGACTTCTATCAGTAATGATATGTTGCCCCTTAATTTTGGCTAAATGATTATAAATTCAAAAATAGGAGGATACAACGTCTTAATAATAGACAACACAATATTCTAAATTTGAAACCAGACATCATCATCGTGCCGAACCTTTCGTTATTAGTAGCTACGCCACTTCTCCATGTGGTAATTATGTGGCTGTCTTTATTTTCAAAAGATATTTAACGTTTGAAAGTGGATCAAATCTCAAACAATAACTAATTACTAATTAGTAAGAAAGACAGCAAAATTAACAATATTGTCGTATGGCATGTCGTGTTCCATTTAATTTTTCCTCTTGTTTTATTCTTTTTCAGAAAATCTTAAACCGAAACCAGTCCGATCGGATGCTAGCTGTACTTGCAAGAGCCGACCAATTTCGTAAATATAAAACTAGCTTCCACAGAAAAATAAATCCAAAAAAGTTGTAGTACCAAGGAGAATGAAGAACTAACATAAAAGCACTCGTTAAATAAGGAAGATGGACAATGTTAAATAAATGTAGAAGCTGGGAAGGAATTCCCAAGAAATTAATGATCGAATGGGGATGACATTATTGTTCTATGGCTAAAGGTAAAGAAAATAACTAACAAAGATAAATGAAATAGTGAAGGAAAATTAAATCCATCGCTAATTAAATTGCAAGATATAAACCCATGTCGAGACTCTTTTATGTTCTCTTTTTCCTATATTGCGCTTTCCAGCTCTAGTATAAGAATATTACAAAAAAAAAAAAAAAAAAAGATTACAGCGTACGTGGACCTTGATTTTGAAAAAGTGACAGGAAATCATTTAATTAACCAACATGATATATCTAGTAATATACAGAGCATCGAACTATTGATTTAAATTCCCGACCTTCAGAACATGGGAAGTTATTTTTTTTAAAAGAGCATCGGTCGGTGGAGTTCAGGTTAAGTTTTTGTCTAGTCTTGCAGACAGCAGTTGATGAAACTCAAGCCCCAAGACCACTGCATTAGTAAATTGGTTTCTAAAGTTTCTTTCTATTCATGGATATTGATATCATCATTGACAAAATTATTAGGAATAATCAGGTTTCCAAATTGATTATTAGTGACTGCTACACTTTTCATGAATATTCCAATGATCTATCTCTTAGATTATTGTTATTGATACTGTTTATCCTTGAAATGGATAACAATTAAATTTATACACGATTTTAAAGATATGTAGATTGATTCAATACAAATAATTAAGGATGTTAGATCAACGAATTAAAGACAAAAATAAATAACCAAACCAGTTGTGACGTTGAGCCTGGGCTCGGATTTAAGCTTAACGATAGTTCTGCCCTCGGTCGAATTCTCGGTTTGAAGCCATATGTAAGAAGAACTATAATTAAAATAAGAACTTTTCAATAGCTAAAAAGCAGAGAAATAAGTTTGTATTGCTTTGATATGCGTATTACAATGTGTCTATTAAATAAAAACTACCCCCCTTATATAGTAGGAGAGTTTCACCCCTAGCATTATTCTAAGAAAGGTAAAAAAAATTCTTTTTCGTTAATCATTGATCCGCTGCCGATATGAGCCGAGATCTGCGCCGTGATATCCAATGAGGTGCGGATATCGCGGCCCTCTGTTGGTCGTGTGTAACCATTATCGTGTTTTCCAAGGTCTCGGAGCTCGTCTCGGGATCGGAGAAGTAATGCCTTATAAAGCCTGGTGGCGACCACTCCGTTCGAACCTTAGTACGAGATGTTCCGGCTTCGACTCCGACCCCATGTAATCATGCCTTTGCTTCGTTTGACCCACCGGCAAATCGAGGTGTAGGTTATCCCCGGTTTACCCATATACAGATAGTCCCCTCGTTTCTCAGAGAGTAGGTTTGCCGAAATGATGGGAAATGCTAGATGTTCCCAGGTTCCTTCCTTCGTAAGTTACAACCGAAACGACAAAGAAGCCGAAACGTCCCATTAGTCGTGTCATTCTGACTTCGAAGCTCCTACCATTTGCTCTTTTTTCAATTTCCGATCCAAGCTTCCACCTTCGAATTTTCTGGCTGTTACCAATTCTTTCAAACCTTCATATCTTCATCTTTGATCTTCAAATCTTCATAATTGTTCTTAGGTTCTTACCCAGATCTTTATCCTACCTTCAAATCTTCATACCTTTCTCTTAAGCCTTCAAACTTGTTCCTTCAAACATTCATACTTTTCTTTAAATTTTCAAACGTTTTCAGATAGTAATAGCTAAAACTTCCAAATCAGTTCCTTAACAGGCTGCCTCTTTATCTTCTCACTTGGCCACAGGTAACGAGGCAGCCGTTCCTGAAGTGGTTGTTCTCGAGACGGCTGCTCCCGAGGAGGTTGCTCCCGAAGTGGCAGCTACCCAATCGGCCCCAGAGCCCCATGATGAGCTTTATTCCCGGGGGCTTCCCAATCTTAGACGACTTCAAAGTTGAGAAGGCCACGTCCAAACAAGACCGAGGTGAAGGGGCATCGAGGTATATATATTGTGTCACCAAAGATACCCTTCCCATTGTCCGAGAGGACTGTAACTTGGGAGGTAAGGACGTGGTAGTCCTCGGGCATGAGGACGATATCACCGTTCATGCGAAGGGGTATGTAAGTGTTTATATTTATCCTTTTACACTAGGCCCGATAGACCCAATTGTTTTGGACTTTAGCAAAAGATACGAGGTGTGCCTTAGGCTATCCACCCGTCTCTTTGGAGGATCGTGATCCTCCTCTGTTACTTTGCAACTAACACCGAGTCTCGTCCATTCACCCTCGACCACCTGCTCCGTCTATACAGTACCCGAATTATCCGAGGGACTAATCAAGCTCACTCGTCGAGCCAGCAAGGCCCCCTTTTTGAGCATTGACGAGGATCGATATAGAGGCTGGCAGGGGCGCTTCGTTCGGGTGAAAATTGAAGATTTGATCCCTAGCGAGTTTCTTCCATTCCTCAAGAAGTTGAATGCATCCCATAAGTGTAATATTTCCTTAAGTCTCGAGTCTTCTTTGTTCCCTCTCTCACCATTAGCATTTGTGATCGTGCAGCTATTGCTCAAGTTCCTAATGTGGTCCTCGGCTCAAGGAGTGGATCAAGGGCATCTGCAAGCAGATGTCATATTTTGAGCGCTCGTGGTGCAAGCTTTTGAAGGGTCGATGGGAGGCCCGTTATCATGGTAAGGCTTTTCTTAGAACAGTTGCTATTATGCTCTGAACTTACATAATGTTGACCCTTTCTCTTTCCTTCGCAGGTTTGCCTAAGACCACCGAACTTAGGCCATTGAAAGGGGACGAGGACGCGTCCCTACCCATTAATCCCTCCATTACGGGACAGCCCGGGGCTGCCACGGGGGAAATGAAGAAGAGGAAAAGAAAGTCTTCGGGCTCCCCAGGTGCCAAGGTGAAACCAAAGAAGAGGGCGGCTTCCCGGGCTCGTAAGCCCAAGAAGAGCACCAACTCCCGAGTACCGGTTTTGGACTCGCTTCTCCGGCTCAGGGATGAGTCTGAAGAAGATGATATTTTTTTTACCCAAGGATCAACACTTGCCGGGGAGCGGGTGGCAGCCTAGGGGGAGAGTCGTGAGGTTGATCTTCCTCTGACTCAAGAGGCCGAGATGGAGACGGGGGCTGAGACCCTTCTGAGAAGCCGGTTCTGCTCTGAAGGAAGCGACCGGTGTAATAGACATCATGGAGACGTCCTCCTACACCGAGTCCATGCTGGAGAAGGCCCAAGAAGGAAAAGAGAAGTCAAGTGAAGGAGTTCACGGCACGGACGTCCCCGTTCATTCTTTGTTCGATGGCGTGGACTCGTCCATTTTGGAAGATTTTTCTGGGCTGGGGGACCTAGAAGTCCCGAAGAAGGACGTACTTTTGGAAGCTGGCAGGCCGATTTCGAGCCCAAAATTGGTTAATCAGTTTCTCGCTCCGAGTGTGGACCCCGATCGCAAGAGAGCGGTTATTCTTACTGTCCCATTAGGATGCTCGAGTTCTATACGCTCGCGTGGGCATAGCCAACTACCTTTGATGCCTGGTGATTGGGGTCCGGGCAAAGATGAAAGCGGTGGGTGCGCCGTGTCTCTTCAAAGAGGCGCAGCATGCGCTGAACCGGGTAAGGCATCAATAATCCCTCTTGAATTTCACTTAGGTTTTGATATCCCTCACTATTTTCGTTGTTTTGTAGGCCTCGCTACTTCACCACAAGAGCTCCCTCCCGTACCTCTCCGAGATCAATCAGCTTGAGTTTGAGTTCAAGGAGCAGGCTCAAAAGAAGGATATGTACAAGCTCCTCAGTGAGCAACAAGATGGGGCCATCAAGGACCTTCAGGCCGAGCTAGATAGGGCTTAGAACGAAGCTTCGACCTTGAGGTGGGAACATGTCGACCTGGTCGAAAAGGTAAAGGTCTTTGAAGTTAAAAACAGAGGAGCTAGTCATGGCGACTAACGACAAAATCTCGCAGGTCCAACAGAAGATCGACCAACTCTAAATCGAGATGAACGAGGACCAAGCAATGGCCGATGGGTGGAAAAGTAAAATGGACCTGCTGGCTTCAAAAAAGGAAACTTCCAAGGCGAAGCTCGCATCGGTGGAGGTACAATTCCAAGTGGGGAAGGAGAAAGTTGACACGTGGTCTCAGCTGAATGACGATCTCCAAGCACAGCTGAGTTCAGTTGTAGCAGAGCGGGACGCCCTCGGTAGAGAATACGAGGTAGTGAAGTCCAAGTTGGATACAACCTTCGTCGATGCTGATGAAATGGTGGCCTAATACAAGGCCGAATGTGGAGATAGGCGAAGCCCGCCTGAAGACAAAGGCTGAATATATGAAGCGACTATCCAGAAGAGAGACCCTTGAGGAGATCCACGCCCGAGGTTTTGACCTACTGGCTGAAATCGAGGAGGCCAAAAAATTCAAAGCCGAGGAGAAGAAGCTTTACGAGACTGAAGGTGCCGAAGGCTTTGAGGATTCTGAGGGCTCGGAGGGTGTCGACGGCTCTGGCAACGAGTCGGGCCCTGGTGAAGATTAGGCGTAGACGCCTTAGTACTTTTTTGGTTTTTTTCTTATGTACATTTTTTATTTATTTTGAGGCTGTTTTGGTTGGGCCTTTGTAAGTATATTTCGGAATATATGTAAAAATTTTCCTTTCTGGCAATTCTGAGTCTTTACTTTTTTTTAGCATCTTTTAGTAATTTCTATTCTTGCAATGTTCCTAATGCCTTACATAGAAGTCAATGTGTAATAGGGCGTTTGTTTTTTTTTTTCTAGAAGTTCGAATGGAGCCTGACTTCGATGCAACTTTGTTTGCTCTAAGCTTTGAAAACTCAGCGCGATCTAATGCTTTTTCAAGATGCTTAAGTGATTTTATACGATGCTTTTGACGAGGGTAACCTTTTAGTAGGTTTTGAATTTTTATAAAGGCCTTTCTTTTTTATTACGAGCTTCGGACATCTCCGAGCTATTTTTTGGGTGGCCGTAGCCTTTTGTTTTTGGGCACTGTCTAATAGGTTTGGTGCTCCGAGTGTAAGGCCCCATAAATATTTGACCTAAAACCCGGTGTATCGTGGTGTGGAAGTAGGCTTATGTGTTGACGAATGTAGAGATACAGACTTTTTAGGTTGAACAGTGCGATGGGGAGTAAAAGAAAATTTTTGGCAGAAGAAGACATTTCTGCAGCCCACTATGCGGCTGTAAAATCACTCTGCAGGCCCAGAATGGCCGTAGAGTGAAGCAGAAAACTGGGCAAGTTTGGATGGTATTGTGTGGTCAACTATGCAATCGTAAAACCATTTTGCGGGACGCACATCGACCGCGGAACCAGTATTGGATTTTTGGAGGGAGGTTCTGCGGCGCCTTATGCGACCGCAGAACTAGTCTGCAGATCGCGAAATTGCCACAGAGTGGGGCTGAATGGCAAAGTTCTGGAGAGCCATTTCGTGGCCCATTTTGCGGACCGTAGAAGCATTATGCGGTCGCATATGCGGCCGCAGATTGTGTTTCGGAGCTTCATTTTTCTGGTTTTATAAACCCAACCCCATTCTTATAAAACAATGTTAAGGGTCATTTTGGAAGGTTCAAACTTGCATTTTAGAGAGAGAGGAAGGTGGTCTAGTGTGAGAAAAGGAGTTCTAAGTCATTTGTTCATCAATCATTGTTCAAGCCTTGAAGATTTCTCTAGGGTAACTCACAAGGTCTTCAACCAAAAGGTAAGATTCTACACCCTAACCCTTAATTTCAAAATTTAACTAAATTTGGTTAATTAGTAAAGCAATTCTTGGATGTGGGAGTTGTTTATTTTACATGCATGTACCATCTTGGGTAGTGGGGAGATCGTTGAGCTTTTTTGGATGAACTCTAGGTAGTGGGGTGAAAGAATCCACCATATGAGGACCTTGAAACCTTCATGCATGCCTAGTGTTTGGTAAAATGCTCAAGTGAGCTGGAACTATGAACTCTTTCCTAATTTTTGTTCAATTTTGCTGTATCTCTAAGTAGATCAAAGTGGCTAGGATCTCCGAAATATTTTAGTAAATTAAAAGGCTCGAGGCAAGGTATGTTAGCTAAACTCCTCTCTTAGAATTGAATTCCCACGATGGTCTAGTATGTCTTGAGTTGTCCATTATGAATTGGTTTTTCTGAATAATTTTGACATCGGATGATGTATATATATGAATATGTTCAAATGTGTTCCAGAATGTTCTTATTATATTGTGCTATTCTTCAGGAGAGTATTTGAAGTATGAGTATGTACTAAAATATTGTGACTTCAAGTCAAGTCTAAATGGAAGTGATCACATCAAATTGTATAAGAGATCATATGTGCCTAAGACCCTAATTTGCTCAAGAATGAGTTTAAATTCTTAATTTGAAAGGCCTTGTTGTTTATTTTCCATGGTAATGATTGAAAATGGAATAGTGAGCATGAATTATGAAGTATGGCCCTCTCTTAGAATTGAATTCCCACGATGATCTAGTATGTCTTGAGTTGTCCATTATGAATTGGCTTTTCTGAATAATTTTGACATCAGATGATATGAATATGTTCAAATGTGTTCCAGAATGTTCTTATTATATTGTGCTACTCTTCGGGAGAGTATTTGAAGTATGAGTATGTATTAAAATATTGTGACTTCAAGTAAAGTCCAAATGAAAGTGATCACGTCAAATTGTATAAGAGATCATATGTGCCTAAGACCCTAATTTGCTCAAGAATGATTTTAAAGTCTTAATTTGAAAGGCCTTGTTGTGCATTATCCATGGTAATTATTGAAAATGGAATAGTGAGCATGAATTATGAAGTACGGCCAATGTGCCAAGAATGATATTGCGTTATGGCCGATGATGTCAATAAAATGAATGGCATGTAAAAGAATATTGAATTGAGTGGTAAATGCTTTTAATAAAAAATGCCTTGGGAGTATCGTTTAGCCACCGAGGAAGGGTAGGTCGGAACAACCTAACCCCGAAACTTCACGTGCCGGTGTAGGAGTGATTGAGGGGTAACTCCCCTTGTTAATGTGATGAGACTGTTTCCCCTTATATGGGATGAGATTGGTGTGTTGAGATGTTTTACCCTTAAATGGGATGAGGTTATTGCTGGCGAGATGTGATGCGATGTCGGTCCACACGGCGTTGTGGTGAGATGGCTTAGCCGATCGAGCTGAGATCGGACGCCATGCCGCACACATAGTAGTATTAGTGCACGTCTCGGGGTGAGACGGCTTAGCCGGTCGGGTTGAGATCGGACTCCGTGCTAAAACACGATGGTGTAAAGGTGATAAAGATCTCCCAATTTAAATTACTGTAACCTATTTGAGACATGAAATCATGGTCTCATACTCGGCCTCATTGTTAGTCAATTTCACAGTTCTAGTAGACTGACCAACTATACTCCCCATAGGAGGCTTCAGCACAATGCCGAGCCCGGACCCCATTGAGCTCAAGGTGCCGTCCGTAAAAAGGGTCCAAATTCACAAGGTAGTCCCCTAGGCTAACAATAATTCTCTTTCGACTTTGGGCACTAAGGCCGGCGTAAAGTCGGCCACGAATTCAGCCAAAATTTGGCATTTTATGGTAGTTCGGGGTCGATACTCGATATCGTACCCGCTGACTTCAATGGCCAATTTGGCCAATTGGCCCGAGAGCTTGGGATTGTGCATGATGTTCCTCAGTGGGTAAGAGGTTATCACACATATGGGGTGACATTAAAAGTATGATTTTAGTTTCCTGGAGGCGCTTAGCAAAGCGAGCGCCAATTTTTCTAGGTGTTTTTGGGATACCTTGTTTCGGCCTCGCCTAGAGTTCTTCTAACATAGTAAATAGGAAATTGCGTACCTTCCTCTTCCCGGACTAAAACTCCACTTACCGCCACCTCGGACACCACTAAGTAGAGGTATAGTTGGTCATACGCCTTCGGAGTGTGGAGTAGGGGCGGACTCGAAAGGTATCATTTGAGTTGTTCCAAAGCTTGTTGGCATTCCGAGGTCCAGGAAAAGTTATTCTTCTTTTTCAACAGTGAGAAGAACCGATGGCTTTTGTTCGAGGACCTTGATATGAACCGGCCTAGGGCGGCTATATGCCCCGTCAGCCTTTGAACGGCCTTGAAGCTACCACCATAGGGATGTCTTCTATGGCCTTGATCTTGTTAGGATTAATCTCGATTCCCCCATCGGATACCATGAATCCGAGGAACTCTCCCCATCCGACCCCGAATGCACACTTCTCCGGATTTAGCTTCATATTGTATTTTTCCAATATGTCAAAGGTTTCCTGCAACTATTTCAAATGGTTCTCTGCTCGTAGGGACTTAACTAACATGTTGTCAATATAACTTCCATTAAATTTCCTATCTGTTCTTCGAACATCCGGTTTACTAGGCGTTGATAGGTAGCACCGGCGTTCTTTAATCCGAATGGCATTACATTATAATAGTATGTGAAGGATTTAGTGATAAAGGAAGTCTTTTCTTGGTCGCCCGGGTCCATCTCAATTTTGTTGTACCCGGAATAGGCATCGAGAAAGCTGAGTATCTCGTGCCTGACCATCGCGTCGATCATCCGATTGATGTTAGGCAAAGAAAAGTAATCCTTAAGGCATGCCTTGTTCAAGTCTTTGTAATCTACACACATTCTCAGCTTATTTCCCTTTTTAGGTACTACCATTATGTTAGCTAGCCAGTCCCGGTACTTAACTTCCCGGATGGATCCTATTTTATGGAGTTTAGATACCTCATCCCTAATGAATGCATGTTTGACCTCGAACTGAGTCTCCTCTTCTGCTTAACTGGATGGAACTTTGGGTCCAAACTTAGCTTATGAGTGGTTATCTACAGGGGGATCCCTGTCATATCAAGAGAGGACCAGGTGAAACGAGATATCTTAATTTTAAGAAAATTAATGAGTTCCTTCTTGAGTATGGGGGTTAACCCCGTGCCAAGGTATACCTTTCGATCTGGTAGGCGTTCGATCAATATGACTTGATCCAGCTCTTCAACCGTAGATTTGGTGGCATCGGTATCATCAGGAGCTACGAAGGATCTTCGAATCCCGTAATCATCCTCCTCGTCAGCTCCTCGGTCATCCGGTCCTACCGGGACTGACATCAGTGGTTGCTATTTGACTTCGGCCTTTCTGGTCGGCTCGGTGTTTATTAATGTCAAGACCACAGGCACTGGGAGTACTTCATCAACTCCGAACATCTCTTTTGCAGCCGGTTGTTCTCCGTATACCATCTTGATTCCTGTCGGAATAGAGAATTTTAATGCCTGGTGTAAGGTCAAAGGTACTGCCCTCATCCTGTGAACCCATGGTTTTTCGAATAGTGCATTATATCTCATGTCCCATTCGATCACATAATAGTTTGTTTCCTGGATGGTCACGGCAGTGTTCACGGGTAAGGTTATCTCTCCTTTAGTAGTTTCACATGCCATGTTAAACCCGTTTAATACCCAGATTGCTGGCACTATTTGACCTTGTAACCCCAACTGCTCTACGACCCTCGATCTGATTATGTTGGCTGAGCTACCTGGATCAATCAGCACACATTTAACTTCAAATTTACTGATAAGTACAAAAATTACCAGAAAGCATCATTATGAGGTTGCACGATGCCCTCTACATCCTCGTCGCTGAATGAAATGGTTCCTTTCGGAATATAATCTCGAGTGCGTTTCTCCCTTGTGATCGACCCTTTATTGCATTTTATCATCAGCCCTTGAGGGACATCGACTCCTCCAATGATCATGTTGATGACATGTTGGGGTTCCTCTTGTTCAGTCTGTTTGTTGGGGTTCCCATTTCTGAAGTGGTTTTTGGCTCGATCACTCAAAAATTCTCGCACGTGTCCGTGTTAAATAATCGGGCAACTTCTTCTCTCAATTGTCGGCAGTCCTCGATTTTGTGGCCATGAGTTCCATTATACTTACACATCAGGTTAGGATCTTTCTCGGTAGGATCGGACTGCAATGGTCGAGGCCACTTGGTCTCCTTGATGTGCCCGATGGCAGATATGATGCTGGATGCATCAATGTTGAAGTTATACTCTAATAATTGCGGAGTTTCCTTTCCCCCGAGCTGTCAAAACCATTTTTTGCTCATTAGGCCTCGGCTATTGGGCCTTCGATCGCTTCTCCATTTGTTCCTTGTAGAGTTGTGCCCGGACCCGTTTCCCCTTCGATTTGCTCCGTATGGTGGGTACCGATATCGGACCGGCCTTTGATTCATGTGTCGGTTCCGATGGGATAAACAAACCCGGAAGGGGCTTCGAGTTGGCCGTCCTCGACTCTGATTTTTGACTGTTACCTATTGAGGACGTCGGCGTAGGTTATCGTCGGGTACTCTACCAAGTTTTGTTTCAGCTGCTGTGAAGCCAAGGAGCTTCAGGGGTTAAGTCCCTGAGTGGATTCCTGAACGGCCCAATCGTCCGCAACCGGAGGTTGTCCATCCGTTCCATTTGAAATTTGGACACGAACTCCTTGAGCATCTCGTTGTCCCTTTGCTTAACCTTGAAAATATCCAATTTTCTAGTCTCGACCTTAATGGCCCTGGCATGAGCCTTTACAAAAGTATATCCGAGAATAGCGAATGAATCAATAGAATTCGGGGGCAAGTTGTGGTACCATATCATTGCTCCTTTTAACAGAGTTTCCCCGAACTTCTTTAATAACACAAACTCGATTTCAACGTCTTCTAAGTCATTGCCTTTGATGGCGCGCGTGTAGGAGGTCACATGCTCATTTGGATCCGTGGTTTCATTATATTTTGGAATATCGGGCATACGAACCTCTTCGAGATTGGCTTCAGCACCACGCTCAGAGGGAAAGGCTTTTGGATAAATTTCTTAAAGTCCAGGACTTTAAGAATTGGAGGTGCTCCTGGGATTACGTCAACCTGGGAATTTATATGTCTCTACCTTCTTGTCGTTTGCTTCAATTTTCTTTTCACCTTATTCCACCCGTTTTGTAAATGCTTCAAGCATCTTGATTAATTCGGGGTTGACACCGGTCTCAGTCCCAGCCAGCCTTTTGGTGATCTGCTCATTTCTCCGGGATGGTTTGGGCTCAACCCTGCTGGGGTCACGACTATGATTTTGCAGTTGCGCTATCGCTGCCGATTGGACCTATAACATTTCGAAAATCACTCATAGACTGACCCCGTCACCTTCGCCTTCAGGTGCTCCTTGAGCCGTTGGTCGGGCTCCTCCACGAATGCTGTTCTCAAGGCCTGTTGGCATGTTGGCGTCAATGGCCATGTGCGAGTTAGAATCGACTTGGTATACAGCTGGGACTCCATTGGGATCAGCGGGGGGTACTTCATTGCTAGGCACCATATTATCGTTTTTGCCGTGATGGCTAGACTCAGCATCAAAGTTAAAGTGAGCAGACTGAGAGTATGACATTCTTAAGCTGTTCTGAAATTGAAACCTTAAAGAACAAGCATAAAATAATGTGTGTTATGGAAATTTGTACCAAACCACCACTATTATTCTTAGCCCGACGGTAGGCGCCAAACTGTTTACCCTTGAAACAGATAACAACTAAATTTATATGCGGTTTTAAGGATATGTCGATTGATTCAATACAAGTAATTAAGGATGTTAGATCAGCGAATTAAGGAAAAAAAATAAATAACCAAACCAGTTGTAACGTTGAGCATGGGCTCGGATTTTAAGATTAATGATAGTTCTGCCCTCGGTTGAATTCTCGGTTCGAAACCAGATATGTAAGAAGAACTATGATTAAAATAAGAACTTTTAAATAGCTAGAAAGTAGAGAAATAAGTTTGTATTGCTTTGATATGCATGTTACAATGTGTCTATTAAATAAAATCTACCCTCCCTTCATAAGTAGGAGAGTTTCATTTCTAGTACAATTCTAAGAAAGGTAAAAAATCTTCTTTTTCATTAATCACTAATCCATTGTCGATATGGGCCGAGATCTGCGCATGATATTTGATGGGGTGCGGATATCGCGGCCCTCTTTTGTGTGCAACCGTTATCGTGTTTTTCGAGGTCTCGGAGCTCGTTCCGGTATTAGAGAAGTAATGTCTTATCAAGCCCGGTGGCAACCACTCCGTTCGGACCTTAGTATGAGGTGTTCCGGCTTCGACTCCGTCCCCATGTAATCACGCCTTTGCTTCGTTTGATCAACCGGAAAATTGGTGTGTAGGTTACCCTCGGTTTTACCCGTATACAAATACGTATAGTTGCCTACTCTTTACAGCCATCAAAGTGTGAATTTGATATCAATATTCAAAATTGGTAGAATCTAATTAATTGTGCTATTTGTATATCATGTCCTTTTATAATTTATAATTTAAGAAAATAATTTTTTTAGATCTCTTATGTGTAAAAGATAGATCTCTTACGTGTAAAAGTAAATCTCTCATGGGTAAAAAAAGAGGTAGGGTCATTGTATGCGGGTGAAACGGACCCATGAGCCGGTCCAGTTCCTGATAAAATAAATCAGGTAAAGGACGCGATGACAAGGAACCAGAATCGAGGTAAGGGACTCATCGAGGGCATGACGCCCGCCCTCAAGTATGTCAAGGCCACGACCCCGAAATCAGTCCAAACCCCAAGAGACTTCGGAGAGCATTATTAGGATCGAACACGATTAAAGTAAGGTCGTAATATCTGCCACCAACAGAGTATCATGGTGCAGATCACGGCACGTACCGACGGGAATCCAGTAATCAGTTAAAGGGAGATTTTTACTTTTTATAGAATTGTACTTAGGGTAAAACTCCCCTACTATATAAAGGGGAGTCTGATTACTCATGAAACACATTGTAACATGCATCCCTAAGTAATATACTTTTATTTTCACTGTTATCATAGCTCTTATTCTCGTTCACTAGTGCTAGCCATTGTGAATCGGATCGAGGGCGGAAATTTCATCAAGGCTGGAACTATCCTCCTCATGTGGTTTGGATTTACTATATTTTTATCTGTTTAATCTAACGCAATTTATCGTTTGTACAGAATTAATCCGCGTACCCTTAAAATCACTTAAAAATTTAATTGTTATCCGTTTTTTAGGGTAAACAGTTTGCCGCCCAGCGTGGGGCTAAGGATAATAGTGGCAATTTGATATAAATTTCCATAACGCACCCTACTTTACACTTGTTCTTTGAAGTGTCTTTACTTTTAGGTCAAAGTTCAAAATGTCGAACTCCTAATGTGCACCTCTAAATGTGGATGCTGAGTCCGGTCATCATGGCAAGAACAACAATATGGTACCCAGTGATGAGGTGCCACCGGTCGATCCCATCGAAATTCCAGTATCGGACCCGATCGACGCTAATTCATATGTGGCCATCAATACGAATCTGCCTACCGATCCTAAGAACAACATCTGTGGGGGAGTCCGATCGGCAGCCCAAAATACACACGATGGTGAAGAAGATGGGATCAACTTGTGAGTGATATTCGAAATGCTACAAGACCAACATGCAGCGATTGCCTGGCTTCAAAACCAAAGATGCGCCCCCAGAAGTTGAAGCAAAATTTGATAGAATATTCGGTTGTAACTTGGGCCGACGTACATAGCCAGTATCAATCAAAAATTAGGGTCGAAGATGATCAGCTTGGGGCCCCTTTCGAGTCCGTTTACCCCGTCAGAGCTATTGACAGATCCAAAAGAGACATTGATCGTGAACCACAATATAGGGACCGGTATCAACCTTACAACGAAGACCGAAGAGGTAATAGGTTCGGACGAAACCCCGTGAGAAGCGAAAGGAGAAGCGATCAAGGTCAAAATAACCGGGTACTCATGAGCAAAAGCGGTTTCGATAGGCCTATCGGGCCTAAGGAAGCGCCAAAGTTCAGAGTACAACTTCAACGTAGATGCTGCTACCATCGTATCTGCAATCGGACGCATCAAAGACACTAAGCAGCCTCGATCTCTACAGTCCGATCCAGCCCAAAGGGACCCCAACCTAATGTGTAAATATCATGGCACTCACGGCCACAAAATGGAAGATTGCCGACAATTGAGAGAGGAAGTATCCTGGTTATTCAACAATGGACATCTTCGAGAGTTCCTGAAATACCGAGGTAAAAACCATTTCACAAATAGGGACTGTAATAAGCAGATTGAGCAGAAGGATCCTCAACATGTAATTAACATGGTCATCGATGGGGTCGACATCTCCCAAAGGCCGTTGTTAAAGTGCACCAAAGTGTCCATCACTAGAGAAAAATGGACTCGAGATTACGTGGCAGAAGGAACCTTATCTTTCAACGACGAGAACGTTGAAGGCATCATGCAGCCACAAAATAATGCACTGGTAATATCTGTACTCATTAATTGATCCAGGTAGCTCAGCTAATATCATCAGATCAAGAGTCGTAGAGCAGCTGGGTCTGCAAGACCAAATAGTGCCTGCTGTCCAAGTTCTAAACGAATTCAATATGGCATGTGAGACCAATAAAGGGGTGATAAAACTACCGGTGAACACTGCCGAAACCATTTAGGAAGCAAAGTTTTATGTGTTTGAAAGAGATATGAGATACAACGCTCTGTTCGGGAGGCTGTGGATTCACAACATGAGGGTAGTGCCCTCAACACTGCACCAGGTGTTGAAATTCCCAATGCCAAGAGCTATGAAAACAGTTTACGGAGAACAACCGGCCACAAAGGAGATGTTCGCGGTCGACGACGTTGTCCTGATATCCGCACTTTCTACACCAAAGGATCTGAGTTCGGTCGCCGAAGGAGGGACCAAATAGCAATCACCGACATCGACCCCGACTGAACCAGAGAAGCAGGGGACGGATGAGGACGACGACTACGGAGTTCCCAGATCCTTCATAGTCCCTGACGATTCCGACGCCACCAAATCAATGATCGTAAGGTGTACCTGGGCATGGGGTTAAATCCCGAGCTCAGGAAAAAACTCATTAAATTCCTTATGGCTAACTTAGATTATTTATCTTGGTCCCACCTCGACATGACAGGAATCCCGACGGAGATAAGTACCCATAAGCTGAGCCTGGATCCGAAGTTCAACCCAGTCAAACAGAAAAGGAGGCCCTAGTCCGAAGTCAAGCTTGCATTCATCAAAGACGAGGTATCTAAAATTCTTAAAATAGGGTCGAGAAGTTAGATACCCGGATTGGTTGGCAAACGTAGTGGTAGTCCCTAAAAAAGGGAACAAATTAAGAAAGTTTGTAGACTACAAAGACATGAATAAGGCATGCCCTAAGGCTTCTTTCCCTCTGCCCAACATCGATCGCATAATCGATGTGACAGTCGGCCATGAGATCCTCAGCTTTCTCGATGCCTACTACCAAATTCGGATGGACTCGGGCGACCAGGAAAAAATGTCCTTCATTAGTATGTACGGAACCTATTGCTATAACGTAATGCCATTCGGACTAAAAAATGCCGGTGCCACTTATTAATGCCTAGTAAATTGAATGTTCGAAGAACAAATAGGAAAATCAATGGAGGTTTACGATGACGATATGTTAGTTAAGTCCTTGCTAGCAAAGGACCATTTGAAATATTTGCAGGAAACCTTCAACATATTAAAGAAATACAATATGAAGCTGAACCCGGAGAAATGCGCATTCGAAGTCGGGTCCAGAAAATTTCTCAAATTCATGGTGTCTAATCGGGAAATCGAGATCAATCCCGATAAAATCAAAGCCATAGAGGACATTACCGTGGTGGACAATGTCAAGGCCATCCAAAGGCTAACCGGGCGCATAGCCGCGTTGGGCCGATTCATTTCAAGGTCCTCCGACAAGAGCCATCGGTTCTTCTCATTATTGAACTAGATGAATAATTTCTCATGGACACCGGAGTGTCAGCAAGCCTTGGAAGAACTCAAGAGGTACCTTTCGAGCGCGCCTTTGCTTCATACTCCAAAGGCAGATAAACAGTTCTACCTATACTTAGCGGTATCTAAGATAGTGGTAACTGGAGTCCTAGTCCGGGAAGAAGAAGGTACGCAATTTCCTATTTACTATGTTAGCAGAACTCTAGGCGAGGTCGAAACTAGGTATCCTCACCTGAAAAAATTGGCGCTCGCTTTACTAAGCGCCTCTAGGATGTTAAAATAGTATTTTCAATGCCATCCCATATGTGTCTACTTACCCGTTGAGGAACATAAAGCATAAGCCCAAACTCTCGAGACGCTTGGTCAAATAGGCCGTGAAAATCATTGGGTACGATATCGAATATCGACCCCGAACTGCCATCAAATCTCAAATTTTGGCAGACTTTGTGGTCGACTTCACACTAGTCTTAATACCTGAGGCCGAGAATGAGTTGTCGTTGAACTCGGGTACCTCTTCCATAATCTGGACCCTCTTTACGGATGGTGCCTCGAACGCAAGGGGGTCCGGACTTGGCATCATATTGATCCCACCAACGGGTAATGTAGTTAGGAAATCTATTAGAACTATAAAATTGACTAACAACGAGTCCGAGTATGAGGCCATGATTGCAGGTCTCGAATTGGCTAAAAGCCTGCGGGGCGAGGTGATAGAATCTAAGTGCGATCCTCTCTTTATGGTGAACCAAGTCAATGGAACGTTCGAAGTCAAAAAGGAGCGAATGCGAAGGTACCTGGATATATTACAGGTGACGTTACATCGGTTCATATAATGGACTTTGCAACATGTACCTCGAGATCAAAATAGTGAAGCCGATGCTCTTCCCAACTTAGGATCGTCAGTTGATGAATTCAACTCAGGAATGGTCGTACAACTCATGAAATTTGTAGTGGAAGAAGGCCACGCCCAGATAAACTTGACAAGCTTAACTTGGGACTGGAGAAACAAGTACATAGATTACCTGAAGACCGGAAAACTACCCTCGAATCCTAAAGAATCGAGAGCTCTGGGCATGAAGGCGGCCAGGTTCAGCTTGTCAGAAGACAACACCCTATTCAGGAGAACTTTTGATGGCCCACTCGCCATATGTCTGGGACAGGGAGATACCGAGTATGTTTTGAGGGAAGTTCATGAAGGCACCTGCGGGAATCATTCGGGTGCCGAATCGTTGGTTCGTAAGATAATTAGAGCCGAGTACTATTGGATCGACATGGAAAAATACGCAAATGAGTTCTTACAAAAATGCGACGGATGTCAGAGACATGCATTGATGATTCATCAGCCCGGGGAGCTGCTACATTCTATCTTACCACCTTGGCCATTCATGAAATGGGGAATGGACATCGTTGGCCCCCTGTCATGGGCACCCGATAAGGCTCAATTCATATTATTTATGACTGACTATTTTTCTAAATGGGTGGAAGCCAAGGCATTTGAGAAAGTCAGGGAGAAAGAAGTTATTGACTTCATTTGGGACCCCATAATATGCCGGTTTGGAATGCTGCCCGAGATTGTGTGCGACAATGGGAAGCAGTTCATCGGCAGTAAGGTGAGTAAATGTTTCGAGGACAATAAGATCAAAAGGATCCTATAAACATCCTATCACCCTAGTGGGAACGGGCAGGCGGAGTCTACGAGCAAAACCATACTCCAAAATCTTAAAAAGAGGTTGACTGACGCCAAAGGAAAATGGAAGGAAATTTTGCTCGAAGTCTTGTGGGCATATCGAACGACCTCAAAGTCTAGTATCGGGCCACTCCGTTCTCGTTGGTCTTTGGTACAGAAGCAGTAATACTGGTCAAAGTAGGGAAACCGAGCCTCCGATTTTTATACGCGACCAAAGAGTCAAATGACGAGGCCATGAACACGAGCCTAAAACTGCTAGATGAGAGGCGCGAGACCGCCCTCATCCGGCTGGCCGCCCAAAAACAACGGGTCGAAAGGTATTACATCCATAGAGCCAACCTCCGACACTTTAATAACGGGGATTTGGTGATAAGAAAAGTGACACTGAACACCCAGAACCCGAATGAAGGCAAGCTGGGACCGAATTAGGAAGGTCCCTATTGAATTGTCGAGATCACTGGCAAAGGATCATACAAACTCGAAGCAAGGAACGGTGAGCGACTACCGAACAACTGGAACATGATCCATCTAAAGTAGTACTACTGCTAAGGTACGACCCCGTTCCTTCTTTTCTTTACCTATATTATGAATTGAACTAACATTTGCAGGCAACGACCAAAGAATGATGCAGTTATTAGGCCTGAAAGCACGCGTTGCACTCTTTTTCCCTTGAACCAGTTTTGTCCCAAATGAGTTTTCCGGCAAGGTTTTTAACGAGGCAAGAGTAGATCATGCTAACTTAGAATCGAAGACGGCTATGAACCGGAGTCGAGGGTTAGATCAACAGTGTCCGAGCCTTCTCTGTGATTGGCCTCGGATACTGGAGGCCATCACCGTTGATAATGATTTTAGCAAGGAAGGAAACTTTGTGCTCGAATAGTCTGGTCTTGGTGGATAGAATATATTGTAAGGGCCAAACGATCAAATGAATCGTGCCCACATAGACCACTTATGCCATAACAGGAAGCTTGTACACATTTTCCATCTTGTATATTGCGGACAAATAAAAGAAAGTTTCTACCTTGCAGATACATATTTTGTCTCTTAAAACCACTATATTTTGTTCCTTAAGGACATCTGGCCTAAGGGACACCTCTATCTGGATCTAAGAGATCACCCTACTCGGGGATTGTTGTCCAAGGAAAACTCGGACGGCTCGAGCTGTCAAAGCCTGGGGGCACAAAAACTGGTAGGTAGCGCCCGAACTTTAAAGGCTACGG
This sequence comes from Nicotiana obtusifolia, assembly GCA_002018475.1. NCBI lineage: Eukaryota > Viridiplantae > Streptophyta > Magnoliopsida > Solanales > Solanaceae > Nicotiana > Nicotiana obtusifolia. Next base: position 132,959 of record MCJB01005936.1, on the reverse strand, counting down.
CCTCCCCCATTCGGGAACTGTCGTCCTGGACAAGCCCGGATGGCTCAAGCATCAAAGCCTGGGGTAATAAGCATATTGGGAAATACCCAAACTTAAAAGGCTACGGCCATCTTAGAAATAGCTCGTCCGAAACCCGCAACCAAAACATAAGGCCATCAAAATTTCCAAACCGGTCCAAAGGCTATCCTCGGCAAAATTATATTCTAAAAACCTCTAAGTAAGCACTTTGGGAAAAGCTTCCGGTCATACCAAGCCCCCACGAGTTATAACACATCGAGAACAATTCTTGTTCAAACATCCAACCAAGACCTTATTACTATGTGCTAAAGCATTTGATATCTTTGCAATCGCAAAAGAAACAAACTCAAAAGTTGCCAAAGGGAAAAAAGAAAAGCCTTGTGTGTGTGTGTGTATGTGTGTGTGTGTGTATATATATATATAAAGATATTTACAAAGGCCAAACGGCCTCAACAAAACATACAAAAATAGAGAAAAATCTACAAGGCGCCTAAGCCTGATCTTTGCCGGAACCCGCCTCGTCACCAGGACCATCGGCGTCTTCTCCACCCTCGGATTCGTCTGATCCCTCGGAGCCTTCCTTGTCCTCGGGATATGCCAACATTTTAGCCTAGGGCTCGAGCCTCTTAACGGTTTCGATCTCGACCGTTAAGTCAAAACCCCGGCCGTGAACTTCCTCGAGAGCCTCCCTTCAGGACTGCCACTTCACGTATTCGGAAATGACTTTCAAGAGGTCTTAGGTTGGCTAAGCTCATCTTAGTACCGGAGTAAGGTTTCATGGTGAAGCACCGAGGCCTGCAAAATAAGGAGAGGAAAAGACATTAGTCATCAAAAACTGGACCTGAAGATAAAAGAGTATGATAACACCTTACCTGGTTCAGTGCCTGTTGAGCTTCGTTGAACAAGTATGGCGCGTTCATTTTTGCCTAGTCGTCTTTAGTTACCAGGCACCGGAGGTAACTAGCTATCCCTGCAGGGGTGGAAAGAAATCGGGCATCCTACGGAATGGTGATAACGACGGATCGCTTCTGACCAGGCTCTGTGCTCAGAGCAGGGAACCGATTGATCAACCTCGGGCTCAAGCTCAACTCGCCGACCTCCGAGGATTGGCTTTTCCTAGGCACCTCTAAATCGCCCAACCCGGTGAAGTCTTCCAGGGCGGTTGAGTCCACACCATCAAAAAAGCATCAAAGGGGATCGTCTACTCCATGAACCCCTTTATTGGATCGCTCCTTCATCGTCTAGGCTTCATCAAACATAGACTCTGTGAACGAGGGAGATCCCGATATATATATAACACAGGACGGGGCGGAGTCGCGACCTGAGAGATTTCGGCCCTCACTTCGGTACCGGCCTCATGAACTTGAGGGGGATTAGCCTCTGTCATTTCCCCCTCGACTGCTGTCCATTCCTTAGAGATAAGTGAGTCCGAGGTAGGCACTCGGGAGCTGGAGCTATCCTTTTGGCTTACGAACAACCTTCTCTTTGGTTTCTTTTTCTCCATGCTCGGGGAACTCGGGGCCTTCTTCCTTTTTTTCTCTCCTGTTGTGGCTGCGGGTTGCCCCGAAGCAGAAGAATCAGCGAGCAAGTCCTCATCCCCGACCAGAGGCCTGAGCTCGACGGTCTTATGCAAACCTGCAAAAAGAAAATACTAGAAGAAGAAGACTTGTGCAACTTATTCGGGAAAGCGATCTTACCATGGGAACGGGCCTTCCACGACTGTTTGAGATTTTGCGCCACGAGCGCTTAGAATAAGGCATCTGTGAGACAATGCCTTCGATCCATTCCTTTAACCGAGGAACAGCATCCAGGACTCGAGCGACAGCTACACCACCACGAACAACAATGAGTAGGGGTGGGAAAATCGGAAAATAAACTTATTTTAATAATTTTGAAAAGAATAAAGAAATAAAATAAGACGTTTCCATAATGAATGAAGAAGTTAAGTAAACATGAGGGTTGAAAACAATGGCAGAAATTTCCTTTTGTCAACAAATATGATGAGGGGTGGGCATATAAAAATTCGATTTTTTGGTTACCAAAAAATCGAATTAGTTAAAACTGAAAATCAAACTTTTAAAAACTATAAACCGCAAACCGACCGAAAAACCGAAGAATCGAAACTGAATAAACCGAAATTTTTGGTTCGGTCGATTTTTTCGGTTCGGTCCGTATTATGCCCACCCCTACCAATGAGGAAAAAAGGAGATGAACATGAAATCAAATTTAAAAGGGAAGTTGTACTTACGTGATGAATTTCACTTCTCGGGAAATGGCCTAGATTCGGCCGGAATCAAGTGCGAAGTCCTCACCCGGACAAAGTGTCCCTGCAAGCCTCGATTCCCATCTTCATCGATGCTTGAGAATGGGGCTTTACTAGCCCCGTGCACGACCTTTATCAGTCCCCCTCGGAAGATTCGGGGACTATGCAAACAGAGTAGATAATCTACGGTGAACCGACGAGAGTTGATCTTGTTCACAAAAAATCAAAGGAGGTTACGATCCTCCACAACGATGGGTGATTCTGACCGAGACATACCTCGTACCTCTTACATAAGTCTATAATGACTTGATCCAACGGACCTAGTGTAAAGGGATAAGTGTAAACACTTAGGTATCCCTCAACATAGGTAGTAATGGCCTCCTCGGAGTCGGGGACCACTATGTCCTTGTTGGCCCGGTTGTAGTCCTTTCGGACTGCAGGGAGGTCATCTTCGATGATTGAGCAAATATATCTCGATGCCTCCTCACGCTGACCCTGCACCAAAGAGGGCTTGTCAACCTCAAAGTCGCAAGCGACTGAACAACCCCCGTAAATGAACATCTTCAAGGGAGGTTCAGCAATTGGTTCATCAGTAACCACGTTAGCAGCGGATCTCCATAGGTCGACCACATTGGAATTGGTTTCATTGATTTCGGTAGTTGGTTGAGAGGTAAAAGCGATCTTTTGGGGAACTCATGTCGTTCCTCGTCATTTTCGTAAAACATACTCTCCGAGAAATGAGGGGATTATCTGTATGCAGTTGAAACCGGACCCATGAGCCGGCCCGGTTCCTGATAAAATAAATCGTGTAAGGGACGCGATGACAAGGAATCAGAATCGAGGTAAGGGACTCATCAGGTCAGGCATCATGGGAATGATGCCCACCCTCGAGTATGTCGAGGTGACGACCCCAGAATTGGTCAAAATCCCAAGAGACTTCGGAGAGCATTATTGGGCAATCGAACACGATTAACGGAAGACTGTAATATCCACAGCCAACAGGGTATCACGGCGCATATTTCGGCACGTATCGATGGGAATCCAGTAATCAGTTAAACGAGAGATTTTAACCTTTTATAGAATTGTACTTAGGATAAAACTCCCATTCTATATAAATGAGAGTCTGATTACTCATGGAACACATTGTAATACGCATCCCAAAGTAATATACTATTATTTTTACCGTTATTCATAGCTCTTATTCTCGTTCACCAATGCTAGCCATTGTGAATCCGGATCGAGGGTGGAAATTTCATCAAGGCTGGAACTATCCTCCTCACGTGGTTTGGATTTACAATGTCTTTATTTTTTTAATCTAATGCAATTTATCGTTTGTTTCGAATTAATTCACGTATCCTTAAAAAATCACTTACAAATTTAATTGTTATTTGTTTTTGAGGGTAAACAGTCGTAAAACTAACAACAAGTTTGAAAAGAGCTACAAAACCAATCCAATACGATGAGGACCTTAATCTCATTAATTAATTTTGAAGGTCGGATAGTAAATCAATATTTCTTGGCGTTGGAAATTAGCTTAAAGCATGATCAATTTATAAAGCTTTCTCTCTTTTCTTTATTTATTTATTTATTTTTTTTTTTTTTTTTTTTTTTGTTTAATAAACGTCTACATGAAGCAAAATAAAAAAAAAAAAAAATAACACCGTGCACTTCGCAAATTCTTTTGTAGTATAGCTAAAAATGAAAAGCTATGAATCTAAACTTCTTTTAATTTCTTTGACACGGAAAAACATCTCTTAATGAACATATCGTCACTTCCATGGACATTGTTAAACCCATGTAAAATATAATCTTAGTAAAACCGTTCATCGTTTTTTATCCTTCAAAAAAGTTCACGTTGTACGAGATTATGATTTAATTTTTTTCATGATATTTAGGACTTTCAAATCAATTAACTTTTTGGTTACTAAATCTTTCCGTATTAAATTTATATATGAAGTACTAAATAAATCTGACTAAGGTTATGCCTTCTATGATTCTTTTCTTATTAAAAGAAGCTTGAAAATATATTTTAATATAGGAGAAGATGTGTTACAAACTGAAAAAATACGACAGGGAAGCATAGATATACCCGTTTTTGGGGCTACCGTAGAAGTTATACCCGTTTGCAAAATTTATCCACTTTAGAATACACTTCAGAATTCGTTCTGATCACTTCAGATTTTTCATCTGAAATTACAAATTTAGGATTTTGAAATCGGATCTGAAGCTTTCTATTGCTTAAAAGTACAATGAAGTTACAACTTTAGGGTTTTGAAATCGGATCTGAAGATCTTACATCGCTTAAAAGTACATTTTTAGAATTAGATTTGAATTTCTTTCTCTTCAGTACAACTTTCAAATTGGGTATCTGAAGTTCTTTTATCTCTTGGATGCAATTTTAGAATTGAATTTCATTTTCTTTAGAGCAAATTCAGAATTGGGGATTTGAACTTTTTATATTCTTCATTGCAACTTCAGATTCGAATCTGAAGTAAAAAAGTAACAACACAAAGTTTGAACCTCAATTTTATGACAAATCGAAGAAAAAGAAGAAGGCGAAGACGCAAAAGCACCCAGGGGAGAAGCAGCAGCAAACAGCGAAGAACCAACAGAAAAAGAAAGCAGGGTGGTATCCGAAGTTCTGTGAAATTTTTACGAATACAACTAGGAATTGTAGTCCATTGAAAGATAAGTTTTATTTTGACACCAAGTTAGTCCCATAAAGAATACATGGCGATTATAGAATACTACTGTCCGTTATTAGAGATTACTCCATTGAATGCATATATTAATACGGAAATTTTAAGTAGAGGTATTGTACAGTTAAATAATTAAAACATGAATCAAGCACAACAATTACATATTGAATAAGAATATAAAATCCAAAAGTTTACAACTGTCTCTATTTTTAATGACTATTATAAAAATTACCAGAAAATAAATCCTTCTCACGAAAATATTTTTCGTCATACCAACTACGTAAAAATTATACTCGTGTATATTTTTTTCTTTTGAATTTTTTCTGTTGTCGAATTTGCATAGAACTAATGCCTTCAATTTTGCATTAATTCGAACCAACGGACATATAGAGGACGAATAAGATTGAAAGAAATAACTCATGCACAATACCAACGATAAATCATAATTTATTGTTACGTGGCGCCTTCCTGAGGTTCTTTGGAAGGGCAACGTAAGACTAAGCAATCGATGTCAGTCCGATTGCTGTCCGCCAACTGAGGTCCCCTCCGTACGCTAGACTAGATCGTCAGTGCCATACGGGAAAACCAATATTGTGAGCAACGAGAGAATTGAGAGCTGTAGAGAAAATTGAGAAAAGAGCTTGCTTGTATAAATGAAAGGCTATTAAAAAAGCTACGCGGTGTCGAGGGGGAGAGACACCAGTACAGAAAAATGCTTGCTTGCTAGAGAGAGTTTGAATGCTTGTTCCCCCCTAATAATGCTTAAAATAAATAAACCAAAGTTACATGAGTTGTCCTAAGAAAGATGTAAATGCATACTAAAAGAAAATAAAGTAAATCTATTCTATATTTACAAAGAAAAGGACTTAGTCTTCTACAAAGTAGAAACAAGTCCGTCAGCAGCAACTTTGTCATTCGGCTCAGGGTCCGCGCGCGGCGCTGTGGGCATCTGCCTGTGGCTGGGTACTGGCGCTGGCTGTCAGTGGGGCGACAGAGGCGCTTGCGCGCTTGTCACTTAGAGCTGCCAAGACCACGGGGCCGACCGTGGCGCTAGGCGTTAGGAGGATTGCCAGGATGCCACGGGGCGCGTCCAAGGGGTCATGGGGCATGGTTGGAAAGCCGCCCATGACATTCTCCCCCACCTGAGTTGGCGATGTCCTCGGCGCCTTACTTGCAAGGTAATCATCAATTAGGCTCTTGAAGGCTTTGAGATTTGTCCCCCTCTTCCAAGTATTCTCTTCTGCATCACGTCCCTGCCATTTCACCAAGAACTCTTGGTGATCTTTTCTGGAGGCATGAATCACTCTATCATCAAGGATAGCTTCAGCACACCTTTTCCCAGCTGAATTGGGGCCTCGAATACTGGGGATTGTAAGTTGGCTCCGTGAAGGATCCTCCGTATCTTCCCGAAAAGTTTTTAGGAGACTGACATGGAAGACAGGATGAATTTTCCACCAAGCTGGGGTATCCACCCGGTATGCAACTTTTCTATTGCGCCTTTCAATGGACAAGGGTCCAATATATTTTTGCAACAGGCGAGGGTCATGGACTCCCGCAAATAAGTACCGCTTTGGGATCTTGACCATCACTTTGTCTCCTGATATTCAACAAAGCGACGATTTTGATCAGCATGCCTCTTCATCCGCTTTTGGGATTTGACAAGATAGCTCCGCACTATTTCAAAATTTCGCTTCCATTCTCTTGAGAAGCTAGCAGCTCAAGGAGACTTTGCCATGTTTGGAGCATTCACAGTGTGTGGGAGTATCGGATGCTGTGCGGTAACAATTTCAAAAGCGCTCTTGTTGGTACTAGAGCTCTTTTGTGAATTGAAACACAGTTGAGCAACATCCAAAAGCTTCACCTAATTCTTCTGCGAACCAGTTACAAAGTGGCGGAGAAATTCCTCCAGCATGCCGTTGAACCGCTCCGTCTGGCCATCAGATTGCGGATGAAAGCTTGAACTGTGGCTTAGTTTTGACCCAAGGCACTTGAAGAGTTGAGTCCAGAAGTTGCTAGTAAAGCGCGAGCCGCGATCACTAACGATATCTTTGGGCAGACCCCAATCTTTTATGACATGAGAGAAGAAGAGTCGAGCTGTATCTTCTGTTGATATATACTGTTGGGCTGCTATAAAGGTAGCATACTTAGAAAACCAATCCACTACAACCAAGAAAGTAGTATAGGTCGACCTTGGGCAAGGCGGTGATGAAATCCAGAGAAACGCTTTCCCAAGGTCTCTTTGGGACAGCCAGTGGTTCCAAGAGTCCTGCTTGTGTCAGATGATCTGACTTGTTCTTTTGGCATACTAGACAAGTTTTCACGTACTGAGCGATGTCGTCGGCCATTTGAGGCCAATAATATGCACAACGAAGTAACGCCATGGTGCGTTCTTCACCAGGATGACCGGCCCACAAAGTGTCGTGGCATTCCGCCAGAAGGGTCTATCGCAGATCTCCTCCTTCAGGGACATAAAGTCGGTTTCCTTTCAATTTCAGGAAACCATCTTCTATGTAGAACTGGCGAGTCTTGCCTTGTTCTACCAAAGTAACCAAATACTGTGCAGCAGGATCCTTGGTAAGGAGACCCAGTATCTGGTCTTTGATGTTGGTGGCTACTTCGCTCCCCCTAAGGGTGGCGAGTAGGCACACAGATGCGAGATTCGCCCTCCGACTGAGTGCATCAGCAACTTGGTTAGTCTTCCCACTGCGGTACTCCAAGTTGAAGTGAAATTCCGCTAGAAGCTCCTGCCACCTGGCCTGTCGACCATTCAGCTTCGGCTGGGTCAGGAAATGGCTAACAGCTGTATTATCTGTCTTGACCACAAACGGGGTTCCCAGCAGATAATGCCTCCAAAAAGGTGTAGGCAATGGACTACAACCAATAATTCCTTCTCGTGGGCGGCATAGCGCCGCTCTGCATCCTTCAGCTTTCGGCTCTCATATGCTACAGGATGCCCATCCTGTAGCAAGACTCCACCAAGTGCCTAATCGGAGGCATCTATCTGTACTTCAAATGGCTTGGCCAAATCAGGGAGGGCCAAGACCGGACTACTAGACATAGCCGCTTTCAAGGCGTTGAAGGCCTCTACTCACCTGGATCCCCAATCCCAAGGTGTGGCCTTCTTGAGGAGTTCTGTTCGCGGTACTGCAATGAGAGAGTAGTTCTTCACAAAACGGCGATAGAAGTTGCATAGGCCAAGGAACGCCCTCAAGGCGTGGACGTCCTTGGGCGGCAGCCAATCTGTGATAGCCTGAATCTTTTGTTGGTCCATCTTGATCCGCCCTTCCTCAATGACATGCCCGAGGAAGTCGATCTGTTTTTGAGCAAATGAGCATTTGGGTAGCTTCACATATAATTCATGCTCCCGCAATCGTGATAAGACCTTTTGCAAATGCTCTAGATGTTCCCCCAATGTCTGGCTATATACGACAATGTCATCCAAGTAGACAGCCACGAATTCATCAATATATTCCCGAAAGACTTGGTTCATCAGGGTGCAGAATGTGGCTGGTGCATTAGTCAAGCCAAATGGCATCACCAGGAAGTCATATGACCCATACCTCGTCACGCACGTCGTCCTATGCTCGTCACCCTCTGCGATTCGCACTCTCCAATAACTAGTCTTCGATCTATCTTGGTGAACACCGCCGCACTACCCAATCTGTCGAACAAGTCGGCCATGAGTGGGATAGGGTACTTGTTCTTCACAGTGATTTTTTTTAGGGCCCGGTAATCTACACAGAGCCGTAAACTCCCATCATGTTTCTTTTGAAATAGCACAGGGGATCCGTATGGGGACATGGAGGATACAATGATCCCTGTGTCTAGCATTTTCGTTAATTTACTCCGAAGCTTGGTGAGTTCGGGTTGTGACATTCTGTATGGCGTTCGGGCAGGTGGCTTCGCACCCGGCACCAACTCAATTTCATGGTCCACAGTATGCCTCGGCGGAAGACACTTTGGCATGTCTTGTGGCATGACATCTTCAAATTCCAGTAACAACTCCTTCACGGGTGCAGGAAGAGGACCCGAGGAGCGTTCTATATCTTTGATGCATAGAGTAGCCAAGAATGTAGGTTCATGTCTTTTGACCCCCTTCTTCAACTGCAAGGCCGAGATGTTTTCCACGGCCATCTTCATGGGCATGCACGGGATGGAGCAGGGCTTGGCCCCGTTTGTCTCTATCATCAGTAACATGTCTGCATATGGCACAGGCATGGTGTTGGTTTGCCTCAGGAATTCCAACCCCACTATCAACTCGAAGTCGTCTATGATCACCACCTGCAGGTTGATTTTTCCTTCATAAGGGCCAAGTTTCACTGGCACATCTCTGGCTATTCCCCCAACTAGTTGAGGAGGTAAGTTGATAGCCTTGATATGACCTCTGCCCTTTCCTACGACTAGGACAAGGCGTTCCACCTGAGTCGAGGCTAAATATTTGTGGGTTGCGCCCGTGTCTATCATTGCTCGAATAGGTTTGCCATTTACCTTCACCTCGACGAACATTAAGTTCCGCTCCTGCTTAGGAGAGGTCTTCTCATCCGCCTTCTTTTTCCCTTTCTTGTTGATTGGATAGCGGTCCTTCTTCTTATGGATACCAGCACTGGTCTCCGCCAAGGTGTCAGAAAAAGAGCCAACAATTACATTGAAGGCACCTACCGGCTCAGTCCAATCCGCATCATCAGATTTATCATCTGTCCCATGATCAACAACTTGATGAGCATTCATTTGTGCATGTGGGAACTCGTTATTCCAATGTGGTCCGCCACAATGACGACACCCTGAGGGGGGTTTTCTCCCCCGATCATTGTTGGTGGATGCAGTGCTGGTACTGCCTGAGGAGGGAGCCCTAGATTTGTTTGCACTTCAATCTCCTCCACTTCTAGTTGGGCCACCAATACTTGAATGACCCCCTTTATATCCTCGTTTGACAGGCTGTCGAGGCCTATCCTTTCGAGCTTCCACTTGATAGTCCCTAAGGCATTCCGCTGCTTGGATCGCCTTGGGTAATGTGTCTACCCTTTGTCTTTGGATTTCCATACGAGCATAGGGTTTCAACCCTTCCAGGAAGGTGAAGAGTTTGTCCTTGTCCCCCATGTCACGTATACTCAGCATGAGTGCAGAGAATTCTCGCACGTAGTCCCGCACCGACTTGGTCTGGCAGAGCTCTCGTAGTTTCCTTCTTGTATTATACTCAACATTTTCTGGAAAGAACTGTAAGCATATGGTAGTCTTTAGTTCCACCCATGTATCGAGAATATCCTCACCGTCTCTGATGGCTTCGTATTTCACCCGCCACCAGAGTTTGGCATCACCTTGAAGATACATGGCAGCAGTTGCCACCTTCTTAGCTTCTTCTAGACCTCCCACGGCATCGAAATACTTCTCGATGTCAAAGATGAAATTCTCCACTTCTTTGGCATTTCGAGCCCCACTGTATGGCTTAGGCTCAGGAATTTTCAGTTTCTGTGTCGCGGGAGCGAAGTTCATAGCACCCCCGGTTTGGTTCCCGCTTCCTCGAAGCAAGCCCTGTAAAGCAGCATTGACAACATTGAGCTGGCCCGTCAAGTTGTCTATGATTTGTTGCATGGCAGTCATCCTGTCTGCCTCTTGTGCCCTGTGGGCTAAATCTTCGGCACGCTCCTGCTGGAGGCCCTCAAATTTCCCAAAAGTTTCGGCTGCCTCTGTGGCTGCCATTTGCCGGTCTCCTTCCGAGTCATGGCTAACATTTTCAATGTCAACTTCGGCCTGGTGCATCCTGCGATCAGGTCATCCAACCTTTGTAGTAGGCTGGTCTGTAGGTCAAGCACAGTTTCCACAATGGGCCGTAATGCGTCAACCGTCTGTTCGAGGAAAGTGATCCGATCCCCGTAATTCACCATGGTAAAAAATGGTGCAATGGCAATGCGTTCCCTCGTCTGATGTCGAGCCTAGGCTCTGATACCAACTGTTACGCGGCGCCTTCCTGAGGTTCTTTGGAAGGGCAACGTAAGGCTAAGCAATCGATGTCAGTCCGATTGCTGTCCGCCAACTGAGGTCCCCTCCGTACGCTAGACTAGATTGTTAGTGCCGTACGGAAAAACCAATATTGTGAGCAACGAGAGAATTGAGAGCTGTAGAGAAAATTGAGAAAAGAGCTTGTTTGTATAAATGAAAGGATATTACAAAAGCTACGCGGTTTCGAGGGGGAGAGACACCAGTACAGAAAAATGCTTGCTTGCTAGAGAGAGTTGGAATGCTTGTTTCCCTCTAATAATGCTTAAAATTAATAAACCAAAGTTACATGAGTTGTCCTAAGAAAGCTGTAAATGCATACTAAAAGAAAATAAAGTAAATTTATTCTATATTTACAAAGAAAAGGACTTAGTCTTCTACACAGTAGAAACAAGTCCGTCAGCAGCAACTTTGTCATTCGGCTCAGGGTCCGCGTGCGGCGTTGTCTGCGCGCACGGCGTTGTGGGCATCTGCCTGTGGCTGGGCACTGGCGCTAGCTGTCAGTGGGGCGACAGAGGCGCTTGTGCGCTTGTCACTTGGAGCTGCCAAGACCAAAGGGCCGACCGTGGCGCTAGGCGTTGGGAGGCTTGCCAGGACGCCACGGGGCACGTCCAAGGGGTCATGGGGCATGGCTGGAAAGCCGCCATGACATATACATATGATGGGACCGACATTGTTGCTCTAATCAAATAACTTTTGTTGGGTTTAACAATCATCAACTTCAAAAGCTTGGCTTTTAAAATTTTATTTTATAACTTAAATACATTTTAATATAATTTCTAACAGTATGATTTTAAAAAATTTATACTCATTGGTATAAAGTATTTGTGCGTACCCTAAGCTAACGTTTAGACATACATTTGATAGAAACTTGAAAAAAAAAGTTTTTGAAGTTTTGTTTGAAATAACTTTTAGATGTTGAAGTTGTGTTTGGATATGCATTTTATTTGAATTAGAAGTTTTGTGAGTGAAAAAAAAATTTTTATCCAAAAACTGTTATAAACCAATTTTTAGAACTTGAAATTATTTTTCAAATACTAATCATATTTCACGAACAAATAATATTTTTAAAAACTATTTGAAAAAAAGTAGTGAAAATCTATAACCAAACACGAGCTTAGACTAATGTATTAAATGAGAAGAACATATTGCCAGAGGAGAAAAAAGAGAGGAAGAAATTGAGTCTTTAAATGATAAAATGTATCTCTTGGTTATAGCAGGCAGGTTTACTCGAGAGGTTAAGGGGGAAGACTTAAGATCTTCTGCACATAAGTGCGCATGGGTTCGAACACCATAGCTAGCATTTCTTTTCATCTTTTGGGCTGTTTTTTTAAATGAATAAATGGGATCAAGTAGTAGGCAAGCAAGATATGAACGGAAGAGAAAATTAAATATAATAACAATATGGAAGACAAACTAAAAGGCATTTTGATATGTACTTCGTTTTCTTTTCGGAATTTTGGTGTCTTCTAAATGGAAACTCATGAAAGAAATTTGATTATGTAAACTCACAAGGAGAGGAGAAAATATTCAATAGAAGTGCAAACTACTAGGTAACAAAGCCACCCTTCTTTATCGTTTCTTGAACTATAATATTTAACTGTCACGATTTAAATTTCACCTAGTCGTGATGGCACATAACCCAATCCACTAGGTAAACCAAATAATATAAGTTACAATTAAACTTAAAAATCAAAAATATGTATAATAGAAACCATAACCGAATTCAATACAACTACCCCAAGGACTGGTAGTACAAGTCATGAGCCATTGTGATTTAGATTTACAAAATCGATATGAAGAATAAATACAATATCTATTTGAAGTCTACATAAATAGAACTTAAGTCCTAAACTACCATGAACAAGAGGTAGCTTGAATCTAGAACACGAGTACGTCTTCAATGCAAGGCTTCGTCTTCCACATCTACGCAGCTCCAAGATCTGCACGAAAGGTACAGAAGTGTAGTATGAGTACATCCGACCCCATGTACTCAGTAAGTATCTTGACTAATCTTGGTGAAGTAGTGACGATATTTTAAGTTAAAGATACTCACTGTCTATATACCTGTGCAGATAATAAGCAGGAAAAACAAGGCAAGAGATATGCCAAATAATGGTAAGGGCATCAACTGGAGAGCTATAAAGCAACTTAACTGACATGGCAAACAAGACATAACCTCATAACTATTTCTACGAGAAAAAATAATCATGAAGTGCACGCAAGGATCATAATCAAACATCACTAACAAACACCGTAGCGGCGTGCAACCCGATCACAATATCAATAAACCTGTTGCAGCGTGCAACCCGATCCCAATATCAATTAACACCTGTTATGGCGTGCAATCTGATCCCAATATCAATTAACACTGTTGCAGCATGCAACAATATCCCAATATCAATTAATACTGTTGCGACGTGCAATCCAATTCCAATATCAATAGACACATATATACCGTTCATATGAAATCGTCCAAAAATAACCAAGCACGGAAAAGTTCTGTGACGATCCGGCCAGTCGTCTCACGAGTCACTGCTCCGTTTTCCCTATTTCCACCTCATTATACTTCATTATCCGTGTTTCATGTGATCGAGTTGAGTAGTTTGCGTTCGGATTGGATTTGGTAAGAAATGAGACACTAAGTCTCTTTTAAGAAGGTTTAAGTTGGAAAAGTCAACCGAATGTTGACTTATGAATTAGAGGGCTCGGATGTGAGTTATGATGGTTCGGTTAGCTTCGTATGGTGATTTCGGACTTAGGCGTATGTTCGGATTTGAAATTGGATGTCCGTAGGATAATTCGACGCATTTTGGCGAATGTTGGAAAATAGAAGATTTTTAGAAAGTTTGACCGAGGAGTTGACTTTTTGATATCGGGGTCGGAATTCAGTTCTCAAAATCTTCATAGGTCCGTTATGTTATTTATGACTTGTGTGCAAAATTTGAGGTCAATCGGACTCGATTTGATAGGTTTCGGCATCGAATGTAGAAGTTAGAATTTGTTAAGTTTCATTAGGCTTGAATTGGGATATGATTGTATATTTAGCGTTGTTTGAGGTGATTTGAGGCCTCGAGTAAGTCCATGTGATGTTTTAAGATTTGTTGATATATTTGGTTGAAGTTCCGAGGGCCTCGAATGGATTTTGGATGGTTGATGGAGTTTAACTTTGGCATTTCAAGAATGTGTCGATGTCGTCTCTTCAAGAATAAGTGGTATAATATTATGCAAATGGGATCCAAATTCAGTTTAATTGAAGCATTAGATCTGTATCGAAATTTCGGAGTCATAGCAAAAAGAATCGTCCAATTCGGACATCGTATGAGAAAGTTATGCCTATTTTCGTATCAGGAAAAAAATCTACAGACATGTCAAATTTGCGATCGCAAATTGACCGCAAATTCAACATGCGAACCGCGAAATTGACATAGAAACCGCAAATTGAGGTAGAACATGGGGCGAGGTTCGCGATCTCTGCAACCAAAAAAGCGAACCGCAAACCTGTTATGCGACAGGTTTGCGACTCGCATTTTTCGCCTGACAGGGGTGTTTTAACTCGATTTTTGATACTTTTTAAGTAGAACTCAGTGCCCATTTTGTTCTACAAGACCCATTTTCGTTACCCACGAAGAGGAACACCTCCAAACACCCTATAATCACAACAAACCAACTTCAAAACCATATCCAAAGGAGATTATCTTGTGTAGATTCTTAAAGAAGGGGATTTGACCATTCTAAACACATTTGGAGCTAGAGAGCTTGGATTAAAGCAAGTCTTGAAGAAATTCTTGGAGGGATTTCAAGGGAAACATCGGGGTAAGTGTTCCTAACTCAATTTTGTAGGAATTACCTCAGTTTATCACTATTTTTAGCAATTAACTGGTGATTTAAGTTGGGAAAATTGTGGAAAACACTAAGGCTTAGATGTGAGGGTTGGAGATCGATCCGATGTCGGAATTCAATAATTTTTGTATGGTTGAACTCGTATCGGAATGGGTTATCACATTTTGTGGGTTTTGTATGATTACGAGAAGTGAACCCCACTGGCAATTTTGAGTTAAATTCGGATTTTAATCCGGAAAATTTGTAAATTCATATGGAATTAGTTTCTACTATGTGTATTGAGTGTATTAAATTATTTGTGACTAGATTTGAAGCCTTCGGACACAAAGTTTCAAGGAAAAGGTTTTTCGGAACCTTGAATTCAGCTGCAAAGCGAGGTAAGTGCTCGTTCTAACCTTAGCTTGAGGGATTAGAAGTTGTGTTCTAAATGTTAATTGCTTATTGTTGAGAACGACGTATAGGCACGGTGACGAGTATCTATACGTTGGTGTCAAGCATGACCGTGGGTCGTATATGGATAGTTGTTGTGTGATTATTGTTCCAATTGTTGAATATTATTCTTGATATTGTAATGATATAAGTGGGAGCGGGTGGCACGCCTGCCACAAGATATTGTGAAATGGGGGCGGGTGGTACGCCTACCACATGGTTCTTCATTTTAGTTGTTCCTTTTGGTTATTGTTTTAG
Organism: Nicotiana obtusifolia; assembly: GCA_002018475.1. NCBI lineage: Eukaryota > Viridiplantae > Streptophyta > Magnoliopsida > Solanales > Solanaceae > Nicotiana > Nicotiana obtusifolia. The sequence continues at coordinate 117,455 of MCJB01005936.1, read as the reverse complement.
CCTTCTTCTAATCGGTATAAAGTCGATTGTTAAATAGTCTAGTCGAATAAGAATTGTTAGAAGTTAAGGGGTCCAGTGTCACATTGGTAGGGTTGTGTCTAGATTTAATAAATCGAAAATTTGGGTTGGGAGGTTAATTGTAAATAGAACTGTTTCAGTTGTAGATCTTTAATCATAATTGAGTACTGACATTAGTTGAGCTGAATAGGAGTTCAGTTAGGTTTGGTTATAGCTAACTCTCCCTTGTCGGGGTGATTGTTTTGATGTTGTTGTTCTCTTGTTGAGAAGTTATTATATTGTTTTGCTTCCTTGCTGAAATTCTTGTGATTGATGTGATGACTATTGAAATGGGAGCGGGTGGTACGCCTACCAC
>MCJB01005936.1:11600-116598 GCA_002018475.1 Nicotiana obtusifolia | reverse complement strand
GAAATGGGAGCGGGTGGTACGCCTACCACAAATTTAAGGAAATGGGATCGAGTTGCACGCCTGCAATAGGATATAAGGAAATGGGGTCGAGTTGCACGCCTGCAACAGGACATACTGAAATGGGGTCGGGTGGTACGCCTACCACAAGATATAATGAAATGGGGTTGGGTGGCACGCCTGCCACAAGATATTGTGAAATGGGAGCGGGTGGTACGCCTACCACAATGATGAAATAAAATGGGGTCGGGTTGCACGCCTGCAACAAGATATAATGAAATGGAAGCGGGTGGTACGCCTACCACATATTATAAGGAAATGGGGTCGAGTTGCACGCCTGCAACAGGGTTTTAAGGAAATGGGGTCGAGTTTCACGCCTGCAACAGGATATGACAGAAAGTGAAAGTTGTCTGTAATTTTCTCTTTATTTGTGTTGGAATTTAATTTGTAGTTTCTTTACTATTCATCTATGATCGGTTGTTTTAACTGTTATCCTGAAGTATATTCCCCTTTTTCCCACTTAATTGGTTCATTTATTTCTATCTTTCTACTGTAGATGTATATATATATATATATATTGGTATATAACTGCACAGGTTTATCTGGAGTATGGTTTTAGCCTCGTCACTACCTCGCCGGGGTTAGGCCAGGCACTTACCAGCACATGGGGTCGGTTGTGCTGATACTACACTATGCACTCTTTTGTGCAGATCCCAGTACCGCAGGTTTTGGACTGTAAAGAGCTTCCAGCTTCTGATTATCAAGTGACCTAAGGTAGTCCTGTAGGCGTCCGCGGACCTTGGAGTCTCCCGCTTTCTATTTTATTTGTTTCTTTTTTTGTAGTCCCAGAAACAGTATTTTGTTATTTCTTTCAGACCCTTGTAGTAAATCTTAGACAGTCTGTGAAACTGTGACACTAAATCTTGGGTAGTTGTTAAGGAGATTGTATTGGCGATGTTTAAAGGCCTGAAATTTTATACGTTCTGCTCATTTATTTATAATGTTATTAACTGTTGATTTTAAGTTGCTTTGATTTTGAGTGGAATAGTAGTTAATGATTCGGTTAATTGGCTTGCCTAGCTTTCACTAGTAGGCGCCATCACGGCTCCCGAGGGTGGGAATTCCGGGTCGTGACAAGTTCACAACGTAACACCAAGAAAACGAACACGCGGAATTCAACTAGGGAGTACAAACTAAATCAAAGTAAGATGAGCAACACAATAACCTAGAGCTAGGCTCCCACATATAAAGACAAAGGTTTCATAAAGCATAACACATGACCAATCTAAAAGTCACCCAACCCTGCTAAGCAAAGAAGTGTAGAACATGAAACGAGGAAGGATGTACTCAGGTAAAAATAGGTATCAAGTAGAGGTGTGAAATAAGTGAAATCATATAGCAAGTGAAGGCATGAAACAAGTAAAGTCATATAGCAAGTAAAGACAGGTAGTAAGTGAAGGCATGTAATAGGTCAAGACATCTAATAAGCAAATCATGTAACAAATAGAGGCATGTAACATATACGAGCTAGTAACAAGTAAAGACATGAATTCGAAGAGGACATACTGTAGAAGTAAATCAAGTAAAAGCGTAGGAGTAACAGTAACAGACAAAGTAAAAGTATAGATATAACAAAAGCATGCCAAATGGGAAACATATAGGTAACTACATAAGGAACACAACGGGAAAGTAACATACAAAACAACAAACATTAATAGAATCAAGGTAGAGAGCATGTAAGTGTTTAGCGAAAGAGTAATCATAACAAGAATCAAACTCCCATTCTTCTCATACAGTGACAACCAACCAACCAATCTTATTTCACTCCGCACGCAATGCCCATCTTGCCAACGTCATATCAACTGTACGAAAATACCCATCGTGCCAAACATAGCCTTAAAGCCCCAATCATCATCACTTATTACTGATAAAGAAGCTCAATAACATGACAATAACAGGTATAGATATGGGCTCCTGATACTACAATCAAGTTAATTCTACAAACGAATCTCAAAAACAAAACATTAAATCCTTTTTAAGATGTCATATATACTAGCATAATTTTTAACATAGTTAATTGAGTTTATTATTCATCGAATTAAATAAAGCTTAAGTTGAGGGATCACCAAGTTCAACAAAGGAACAAATAAGAATAATTCTCCCTCCCGAATACGAAAACCCTGGCACATGCATATATGCTCGTCACCTCGTATATGCATCACCCCACATATAGAAAACAATATCATTTAGTAGGAAAAATTTTCCCAACAAAGCTAGGCAAGATATTTACCTCATTCCGGAACACAATCAACAATCAACCACGACCTTGCCTTTGGAATAAGCCTCCAAATCAATTGAATCTAGCCAAATATTATTTAAGCAATTCAAAACAAGCTTTAGAATCTACCTGCAAATGAAAAAGGTCCAATTTTGATTGTCATTGAAAAGGTTAACAAAAGTCAAACCGGGTTCACATAGTTGAATCCGAGATTTGGACCAAATCTCGATTATCCAGTCGCCCCCAAACCCGAATATGTAATTTACTTTGAAATTCGACTCCAATTTGGGGTCTAAATATCAATTTTACAAAATCCCTAAATTCTACCCGAGAACCCGAATTTCTACCTTCAAATTCATAGATTTGATGATAAAATTTATGAAAAAGTAATTGAAATTAATTGAAAACATGTTAAAGTTTTTACCAATGAATTTGGGAAGAAATTCCTCTTCAAAAATTACCTCTAGAGAATTTAGGGCTGAAAAATTATGTAAAATGAGCTAAGTCCCGAAATCCCCACATTTTACCCCGCTGCAGGTGCTGCAATTGCGAACTCTTGATTGCAATTGCGACATTCACAAAAGCGGAAAGCTGGTCGCAATTGCGAACTAACTTTGGAGCCTCCACTATCACAAAAGCGATGTTTCTATCACAAAAGGGAATCTAGGCAGTCTGCAAATGTTATGACTTCGTAAATGCGAAGTTGCCCCCCACGCCCATTGTGCCGCAAATGTGACAATCTTATCACAAAAGCGGAGATACCCTGTCCGCAATTGCGATACGTACTTCACAATTGCGAAGTTTCCAGCCCCAGCCTATCTTCGCAAATGCGAGCCATCCCTCGCAAAAGTGGAGCTTTCTTTTGCGAGCAGAACCTCGCAAATGCGAGATCTGTAGGTTCAAAACACCAGTAGTTACTCAGCAATGCCAAAATGGCCTACAACGTATCAGAAACTCACCCGAGCCCCTTGGGTTCCAATCTGAACATCCACACGAGTGTAATAACATCATACAAACTCCCTCACTACCTTAAATCATCAAAATAATATCTAAAATCATAAATCGATCACTAAAACTCAAGAATTTCAAGTTGAAAACCAAATCATTAATCTTTCTCATTATGCGCCGAAACGCCCTCAGGTCACTCGGAACCCCAACCAAATATGTATAGAAGTCCAATAATATCGTACGAACCTACCAAAATCGTCAAATACCGATCCGAGGACGTTTACTGAAAACATTGACCGTGATCAACTCTAGTCATTCTTAAAGTCAAAAACATTTTTTCTTTAAAAGTTCACATTTAAATTTTTCGAAAATCGATACAGACCACACACGCAAGTCATAAATCATCAATAGAGCTATGAAAAGTTTCAGAACACAAAAAGAAAAGCTAGTACTCTAAATGACCGGTCAGGTTGTTACATTCTCCTCTACTTAAATATATGTTCATCCTCGGACATCCCAAGAGTTGTTTCAAAGCCGTCAAGTAGCTGAATAAACTCATCATACCCATACCCATGAGTGATACCATGCTAATTAAGTCCGTATAAGTCCTTGAACACAACCCCGATTGAAGATTCTTCATTCGACCTTTAGCCTCGCTGGGCATGGAACCAAATTCCAACATCAGAAATCCCCTATAAGATCCAATCCTTGTATATTTACACTATACAGTCTCAACAAGCTGCATCAAGCCGTCAATGCATTTCCAAGGTCAAACCACACGATGTGCCACATGACTCACGTGCTCACAACAATAACTTCCGATCACAATAACTGCCCATTACCAAACCTGTACCGGTAATATACTTCATATCAAATGAAACCTCGTTCCAAACCTTTACGCTGGTAATAATAAAAGAAACATGCTGAAACTCGTAACCACCCATGAAATCAACATGTCAAGGATCTCCCTCGTCCGACAAAGACTATTGCCAAATTTCGAGCGAAAATATGGTATTATTCTTCTTAACATTCCCTATCCCAATACGGTAGTGCAAATCCCAGGTCCAAAAACCTTGTCTCACCCAGTATAACAGCCCAACCAACAAGTCACACCAAAAGCCACATGGAACCTCACACAACACGGTCTGTACACCCAACAAGCAATAACTTAGATATATCCAAAAATGGAAAGAAAACAAGGTAGAAGGACTATCCAACAAGTGCAACTGATATAGCAACAAAAGAATAATTTCATGAACTCATCCCATAAAGAGAAACTAAGCACACAAAATAAACACAAGAAAGGGTATCCCACATAACTCCGTAGCGGCCCGCAACCCGATCTCAAACATATCAATCCACATAGGGATACCCATCTAGCCATAATGCTTGTACTCACTAAGCACATGTATGTCAACATTAAGCATGATAGAGTGCACCAAATATAACTGTGAGGAGATTAATAGGAATAATACAATATGGAAAAAGGCAAGCACAACTAAGGTGCAATAAGCAGATCAACATCATGCCATCTCGCCCATGTATCGTCACATGGTCTAGAAAGGATTACAACATGTGTGAATAATCAAGTAGCCTCACATTTCATCATAGATTAAGAGAGAAACACATAACATATATTAGGGCATGAATAATGTCCATTCTGCTCGATAGGATTCATATGGTAACAATTGTGTAAGAGTAAGAAAATCCGATGTAATATAAACTACATATCCTCATTAGGCCTACAACCAAGGAATAGTCTGCCGACGAGAACATCCAATCTCTAAACCTCATGAATACCTGAATCTCCATATCTGATCCCAACTTTACTACTCAAATGACTGATACATCACTCATACACCATCAGCTTACAGTAAATACTCATATAGATCCTCTACGCCACATAGAAAAACCTGAACCTCAGCAGCCCAAAACCAGATGATCACCGTAACACTGGTCAAGAATCCGCAAGTCAAAAAGAGTGCGCCTCCTAAAATGCACACTCTTTTCAAGCGACATCAAATAGTGCCAGCATTCTCTTAAACATCTGAAATGGTCCATGCCTTCTAGAACTCATGATCTTCTCTTCGAAACTATATCGCAACCTTGTACTCGTAAATTTCAATCCCACACGGTCCATTGCCGTTATCATGCTAACTTCAAAATATACGAAAATCTCATAATCAAATCTTAATCACAAGCAGGTTGAACACCGCGTCAACCGTGAACCTTCGATTTAACTCAATTCGGGAGGACATCACCACAAGAAACACACCTCCTATACCCGAAGAAGACATCTACCCCGAACTGAGTAACCATCGTGAATTCTTCGAAACCCATTAAGACATAGTCAAGTCATTAGAACTGATTTTCCCCTGACTCAACCGAGTCACGCAGACTGCCAAACCCAAAAGTAACTTAATCCGAAATGCTCGCTCGTAAGGGACCTTCTACGAATCCGAAGCCGTTTCTTGCATCGCTATAATACTGCCACGCCAAGTCCATATTGATATTGATGTACCATAATTCAAGATACCATTCACTACCAATCTCAAGCCCTAGCGTACACAAATTCAAAAATCCTTGAATACCACATGCGAATCTTGAACTCATCATAAGCTTCTCGATAGTCATCCAACTTACTCTAATCTCTATTACACAACCAATACGCACCGAGTAACTCGCACTTCACCAAAAGAAAAATAACCAAAAGAAGCAACCGAGCGATTTCTTTTTCTTGCACACTACATCCATAATGAATATCAAATCTGAATCTTCCTAAGACCTCTATATTCCCATAAATATGTAGTACATCATACATCCAATCGATCCCTCACTCGAAATACGGTCATCGATAGCAGACTTCCCCACTTGGCTCTAAGTCATAGAACACATCACCTGTAAACTAGAGTGCCCTTCCTTCATAGCCGCCCCGGTCCTGCGATGTCAATCAGCTGAATGCTTCATAAAATTATGTAACTCGAGTCATACAACATTCCAAAGACTCTACCAGGTGCATACCCATCCTCATGACAGTCAAGCCAAGTTCCTCAAATGCTCCGAAATGATAAGATAAGCACCCGACTGAATAGAATCCTCATACTAAACACACGACCTCAAATCTTCACGCAGGAGATAACCGACCGACTAGACTCAAATCAACACTTCACATGACCCCACCATGGTTACAACAACTAGGTAACCAATTAATCCTTCCGAGTCTACACTCGACGATAAGATATAAGAATCATCTTCATTCCCCAAATGAAAAACCGAGAGATCTACTCACACATTAGCATCTAAGCCTGGACAACATATCGCAATGATAATAAAGCATCCACAACCCTTCACAGCCCATCCATAACATCACAAGCCGTCGGTGCACAATGATATTTGGTGCTCAACACCGCATACAGTTGGAATAGGAAGAATCAAAGTTGCAGGTTTCACGCTGAAACAAGGTCGCACGATAAGGAAGAAAGTAGGGAAGTTTCCTAAATGCCCTGTAGCCTCTCAAAGAAAGGTATGGACGTCATCATATCAATCCACAAGATTCTACTGGACACTTGCTCATGACTTGTAGAACCTATAAACCTAGTGCTTTGATACCAACTTGTCACGACCCAAATCCTACCTAGTCGTAATGGCACCTAACCCAACCTGCTAGGTAAGCCAAACAATGTAAGTTACAACTAAACTGAGAAATCAACAATATGTATAGTAGAAACCACAACTGAATTCGATACAACTATCCCAAGGACTGGTAGTAAAAGCCATGAGCCACTATGATCTAGATTTGCAAAATTGATACGAAGAATAAATACAATATCTGTTTGAAGTTAACATAAACAGAGCTGAAGTCCTATACTACCATGAATAAGAGGTAGCTTGAATCTGGAATGCGGGTACATCTTTTATGCAAGGCTTCGTCTTCCATAGCTACGGAACTCCAAGATCTGCACGTAAGATGCAGAAGTGTAGTATGAGTACAGCCGACCTCATGTACTCAGTAAGTATCTTGATTAACCTCGGTGAAGTAATTACGAGGTTTTAAGTTAAAGATACTCACTTTCTATGTACCTGTGCAAATAATAAGAAGGAAAAGCAAGGCAAGAGATATGTCGAATAATGGTACGGGCATCAACTTGAGAGGTATGGAGCAAGTTAATAGTTATGGAAAAAAGCATAACCTTATAACCATTTCAAGGAAGGAAACAAAAATCATGAAGTACGCGCAAAGATCATAACCAAACATCACAAACAAACACCGTTGCAGTGTCCCACCTGATCCCAATCTTAATTAACACCAGTGCGGCGTGAAACTCGATCAAATATCAATATTTATTGTTGCAGCATGCAATCCGATCCCAATATCAATTAACACTATTGTGGTATGCATCCCGATTCCAATATCAATTAACACTGTTGCAACGTGCAACCCAATCCTAATATCAATACACACACACATATATATACCATTCATATAAAATCATCCAAAAACAACCAAGCACAGAAAAGTTCACAACGCAACACCAAGAAAACGAACATGCAGAATTCAACAAGGGAATACAAACTCAGACCAAGTAAGATGAGCAACACAACATTCCAGAGCTAGTATCCCACAAATAAAGACAAAGCTCCCACATTGTATAACGCACGACCAACCTAAAAGTCACCCAACCCGGCTAAGCAAAGAAGTGTACAACATGAAACGAGGAAGGATGTATGTCAGGTAAAAATAGGTATCAAGTAGAGGTGTGTAATTAGTGAAATCATGTAGAAAGTGAAGGCATGAAAAAAGTAAAGGCATATAGCAAGCGAAGGACGGTAATAAGTGAAGGCATATAATAGGTCAAGACATCTGATAAGTAAATCACATAATAAATAGAGTCATGTAATATGTACGTGCTAGTAACAAGTAAAGACATGAATTTGAAGATGACACGTAGCATATGTAAATCAAGTAAAGGCGCAGGAGTAACAGTAACATATAAGGTAAAAGCATAGCTATATTAGTAACATGCCAAATGGGAAACACAGATGTAGCTATATAAGGAACACAAACGAGAAAGTAACATATAAAACAACAAACATTAATAAAAACCAAGGTAGAGAGCGTGTAAGTGTTTAACGAACGAGTAATCATAACAAGAATCCAACTCCCATTCTTCTTAGACGATAACAACCAATCAACCTATATTTTTTCCCCACGGGGCATACCATCGTGCCAGCATCATATCAACCATACGAAAATGCCCGTCCGTGCCAAACTTAGTCTAAAGGCCCCAACCATCATCACTTATTACAGATAAATAAGATCAAGTAGTATGACGATAATAGGTGTAGATATGGGTTTGTGATACTAGGATCAAGTTAAGTATGCAAACGAATCTCAAAAACAGCACATTAAATCCTTTTTAAGATGTCATATATTATATTATAATTTCTAACACAGCTAATTGAGTTTATTACTCATCGAATTAAATGAGGAATAAGTTAAGGGATCACCAAGTTCAACCAAGGCACAAAGAAGCATATAATTCCCCCTCCCGAGGATGGAAACCCTGCCACATACATATATGCTTGTCACCACATATACGCACCACCCCCGTATGTAGCAAACAATATAATTTAGTAGAAAAAATTCTCCCAACAAAGATAGGCTAGATACTTACCTTATTGTGGAACACGATCAACAATCAACCACGACTTTTTCTTTAGAAAAAGCCTCCAAACCAATCGAATCTACCAAATATCGTTCAAATAATTCAATACAAGCTTTATAAATCACCCACGAATGAAAAAGGTTAAATTTTGATCATAATTACAAAAGTCAACAAAGGTCAACCTGGGCCCACGTAGTCGAAATCTGAGATTCGGACTAAATCCCGACTTCCCATTCACCCTGAGCCCGGATAGGTGATTTATTTTGAAATCCGACCTTAATTTGAGGTCTAAATCTCTATTTTTTTTAAAATCCTTAAATTCTACCCAGAACACCCTAATTTCTACCTTGAAATTCATAGATTTGATGGTAAAATTCATGAAAAAGTAAGTGAAATTGATCGAAAACAAGTTAAAATTGCATATTAATGAATTTGAGAAGAAATTCCTCTTCAAAAATTGCCTCTAGAGAATATAGAGTTGAAAATGGTGTAAAATAAGCTAAGTCCCGAAATCTCTACATTTTACCCAACTGCAGATGTCGTAGTTGCTAACACTTATTCGCAATTGCGACGTTCACAAAAGCGAACAGCTGGTCGTAATTGCGAACCAGCTTCTAAGCCTCCACTATCGCAAAAGTGAACCTTAGTAGTCTGCAAATGATAAAATGGCAAATGCGAAGCTGCCCCCCACGCCCAGTGTGTGGCAAATGCGGCCAAGTTATCACAAAAGCGGAGACACCCTCTTCGTAATTGTGACACATACTTCGCAATTGCGAAGTTTCTAGCCCCTGTCAAACTTCGCTAATGCGAGCCACCCCTCGCAAAAGCGGTGCTTGCATTTGCAAGCAGAACCTCGCAAATGCGAGATATGCAGGTTCAAAACACCAGCAGTTACTCAACTATGCCAAAATGGTCATCCGAAACTCACCCGAGCCTCTTGGGCTCCAATATGAACACCTGCACGAGTGTAATAACATCACAAAAAATCATTCCTCAAATCATCAAAATAACATCTAAAATCATGAATCGATCATCAAAACTCAAGAATTTCAGTTTTAAAACCAAATTTTCAATCTTTCTCAAAATGTACCGAAACGCTCTTGGGTCACTCGGGACCACAACCAAATATGTGTATAAGTGCATACACATTGTATGAACCTATCAGAATCGTCAAAATACCGATCCGAGGTCGTTTACCAAAAATGTTGACCGTGGTCAACTCTAGTCATTCTTAAAGTCAAAAATTATATTGTCTATAAAAATTCACATTTAAATTTTTTGAAAATTGACACGGACCACACATGAAAGTCATGAATCATCAAGTAGAGCTATGAAAAGTCTCAAAATGCTGAAAGAAAAACTAACACTCAAAACGACTGGTCGATCGTTACGTAATGCTTCGATTTGATGAGAAAAGTATTTGAACAATTTACTCTTTGTGACGATGAAGGGGTAGCAACAATTACCTTTTTCCATCCTTTATCAATCTGTAATCATTTAGGTGTCATTTGATTCACACATGTAACAATCACTCATTTATAGTGAGCAAATTATTAGTGAGAAGGCTTTGATAGGATTGGAACATTTGTATGGAGCTCGAAATCAAGCTTACACGAAAAATTCAAAATTCAAAAACTATTTATATGAAAAAAAGAACATAACTACATATGCCCTAAATAAGTTTGAGATAACGACCTCGCCTAACAGATGTTAGACAAGTCAAACTCTATTGCACATGCATGCTTACCATGTGCTATATGTTTCGCCAGAGGATTACCATCATGGCCCACAGGTGCCGTTTGCTTGTGATCGACGTGCCAGACGTGGTCAAGACGGGGAAGCATTTCGAGGAAGGCCAGCATAGGACATGATGGTGCTGGAGAGAGAGCAGTATATGCGGACCATCACACGAGAGATAAGGGTGATATCGAGAGTATAAACATGCCATATGATCAGTGTGAAACCCGTGCTCCAGGAGCTCAGACCACAGATCCTTGTACATAAGTGATTCCCACAGTATTTTCGATTAGGGATCCACCTCAGCCGCCCTCTGCTTAGCAAGTAACTTATTTACTCATTTACGGGTGACCATCCATTTGGCGCACTTCCCAGAGAAGAATAGTTTCCTGCATCTGATTGGGAGTTTTACTCAGTCAGCTGCGCGAAGTGAGTAGCTTCTAGAAGCATGATGTTCCTAGTGCATCTGGTGTCGGGGAGGCCCGTCCAGTGCGAGATCTGCATGGTGGTAGATGGTTAAACTACTACTCGTCTCAGGTTAATATATTTTATTTACTTTTAATCAAATGTTTTATGGTATACTATTGTTGTTAAGATCATAACAACAATAGGTAGTTCTAATCGAGGAAGATCCACTTCATCCTACAAATTATGTAGAGCAGTGCTAAATAGGTATTTAATATAAGAAATATTAATATTTTATGTTTTGTCATATGTTAGGATTCATCCCGTTATCCATTCACCGGCGACATCAGCTCTGTCTAGTGGTGCAATCCTGCTAAGAGATCACCGTGACATTCCCTCTAGACACATGTATACTTTAATAGTATTTAATTTGTTCATTATACTTCAAATTTTTGACAGTAATTACTAATATATTTACATGATTTTTTTAGCTTCCTTCGGTACATGTGATGGTGTCAGTACATTGGGATTTCCGTCTGTCGAAAATATCACAGTCGTGCACGAGTGTGATTTATTTAGGAGATCACCCGAGCATCCTATCGAGGAGCCCGTTTATAGGCCTGTTGAGATGCAAGTTGGACTATGATAGTATTTAGTTTTTTTCAATATCAGTTCAATACTAGTAAAAGATAATAATTTTTAAATATAGTTTGTAATTTTCTTCCGCACATGTAGTCTCTTCTGTAGAACCGGCTAGCCATCCGGTCGAGCATCCCGTTGATCTTGATGATCCCGATGACCCAGATGCTATACTTAGGGTAGTGTGAGTGATCATAGGAAGAAGTCCACTCCAGTCAATGCAAAGAAAAGAGAAAATGTTTACCCTAAATTTCGGATAACAGTTGAATTTATACGAGGTTTTAAGGATATGTGGTCTAATTTGATACAAATGACGAATAATATAACGGAAGTTAAAATTAAGGGATAAATGGAAAAGAAACGCAAACCACCTGAGTTAGACACTCTTGGACGTTGGCTGACCCTTCTTGGGCAGAAACTGATTATAATGGAAATTGAAACAAGTTGATGATAAAATGATTCAAGAGAGCAATATATCACTATTTTTTCTTTTTATTGATGTTTCGTGTAAAAGGTGTCTCGTAAATGGTTTAACTCTCCCTTTATATAGTGGGGAGGTCATACATCTGATGCAACTTTATACAAGGTAAAAATCTCCGCACAAGGTAAAAAATCTATTGATTTGCTAATTAAGCGGTTCTATTGATTAGTGCCGAGATTCCTGCCGTGATGTTCGTCCCATTACGGATATTCCGATTTTCCGTCATTTAGGTTTAATGATCTTCACTCGGACATTTTCGAAGTCAGGCTCGATTTCGGACGACGGGCTCTGTGTTCTCGAGGTTGGACATTTGTCTTCGTTTTTCGCTTCGATGAAGCTCCGGTTCGATCTCGATCCTACGCATTCCTAACCCGATCTGTCATGCAATAGTTGAATTCGATGTTAACCATGTAGAGTCATGCCTGATTTTGACCATATATAGATGGGCCCAACTTCGACCGTATACAGATTGTCCCCTCGTTTTTTAAAGAGTAACGACGAGAAATGATATGAGCCTCAAATTCTCATTCTGATAAGTGACGGTGAACTTATGACGTACGCGATACGGAAATCAAAAACGTCCCATCAGAAAATCCTTTTAAAGCATCAAGTGTGTGTCAGTTGGCATTCTGCCGCTTTGGGATGCGAATTGCCGTTTTGAGAGGCTATAAATACCCTCTTTCACCTTTTATATTCAAATGTTCGTGCTTTTTTAAAAAATTACATCGTTCTTATCTTCAAGACCTCCTGCCTTCTAGTTTTCTGAAAATACCTCACAAGTTATCTTCATACTATATTTCCTTTGCATCTGCATCTTTTAATTTCTTCATCTTTTCAAAACAATGGCAAAGAATTCAAAATTCGTTCGTCAAAGACAAACTGCCTCTTCTTCTCAACCTGCTGAGGACATTTTGCCTGTTGTCATTGAGGAACCTACAACGGAGCCCCGTCTGAAGGCATTTGTACCAATCGGGTGTTCAACCGGAGTCGATTTCAAGGTCGATAAAGCTTCCTCAATACCGGGCCGATGTGAACTAGTCACGAGATACATCTGTTCAATCACCGACAGATTTGTCGATAAAGTCAAGGAAGACTGTAACTGGGTCGACAAGTGTGTGGTGGTTCCTGCACATGAAGAAGCAATCGCTACCCACGTGGAGGGTTTTTAAGTGTTTACACTTATCCCTTCACGTTGGGCCCTTTGGATCCGGTCATTATTGCCTTTTTGCAAAAGGTACAAAGTCACCCTGGGCCAAATGCATTTTTCTTTTTTGCGGATAGTCATCCTTCTCCGTTTTTTTGTAAACAAGATCGAGGGGTATCCTTTCACCGTCGATCATCTCATGTGTTTGTAGAGTCCCCGACTCTACCTGGGGAGTTGATAAAACGTGCTCGTCGGGCAAGAAAAGCCCCGTTCTCGAGTATTGATGAGGATCGGGATCGAGGTTGGTTGGGTCAATTTGTTCTAGTGAAAACATCGGACCTAATCCCGGCCGAGGATATGCTATTTCCTAAGAAATGGAATATGAAGCGTAAGTGTAGCCCTGCTTATCCATTTATTTACTGTTCTCCCTTTCGCCCTTTCTCTTATTAATTTTATATGGCGCAGCTGTATCTCGAATGCCGGATGCGATTCCTCATCTCAAAGAATGGGTCGAGGGGATCGTATCCCTAAGACCATATTCCGAGCGCGCATGGCACGATCTTTCGAAAGGCTGGTGGGAGGCCCGACTTCACAGTGAGATAAGTTACACTCGAGCTTAATTCTTTATGCTGTCGATTTCTAACTTATATTACCTTTCTTTTGCAGGTTTATCAAAGGATGTTGAGATGAGACCTCCACCCATAGGCGATAATGTTCCAAGTGAGCCCCCTGTTTCGAAGCAGGATAAAGAGAAGAAAAGAAAAGAGGCCCCTAGTTCCTCAGACCTCGGAAAGAAGAGACCGAGGAAAAGATTGGCTCGCAAGCCCAAGGGGAGTGCTAGTGATCGAGTATTACCTTCGGACTTGCTACGTCGATTAAGGGATGAGTCTGAGGAGGAAGAAGAGGATTTCAAACTTGTGGCTAGTATGCCTCCAAAATCTTAAGAGCGAGAGGTCTCCGAACCAGGGGCTAGTGAAGCGGACCTTCGTCAAGTTGGGGGACTCGAGTTGGAGACAAGAACTGGGGCTTCCCCAGATACGAGGAGAGCACCACTGGGAGTCTTGGGTCCGATTGAGATGGTTGATTCGCCCTCTTTCTCGGAATCAACGTTCAACGAAGCCCAAATGGCAAAAGAATGTTCCCCGGACGAAGATCATAGATCGAAAGACCCTTTTCGTGATTTTTTCGATGGTGTGGATTCGGCATCCGTGGAAGATGTTCTTGGGCTCAGTAATTTAGGGGTATCGAGGAAAAGTTCATCCACCGATACAAGCGGGATTTCCTTCAATCCAAAATTGGTAGATCGATTTCCCGTGCCGAGTGCTTACCCTGATTGAAAACGATCCATATCTTTAACCATTCCCAAGGATGCCAGGGTTCTTTCCTCTCCCATCAGAGTGGTCAGTTATCTTTGGTGCTTGGTGACCGAGGAAGATCAGGCAAAAATGAATGAGGTGGATACGCCCTGCCTGTTCAATGAAGCTCAATAGGCGCTGAATCGGGTAATTTCTGATAAGATCTATTCGATATACTTTGTTATGTACTTTAAAATTTCAATTAATCATAAGATCTTACTTTATGCTTGCAGGCCTCGGTACTTCACCAGGAAGACTTTCTTCGATTTCTGGAAGAGTCGAAACGCTATGAACGGCTCGAAGGGGAGATGATGAACCTCCGTGGCGAACTGGAGCTTACCCGGAAGGATAATGCTGGCTTGGTCGAGCGAGTAGAGCAAAAGCTTAATCAGATTAATCAGTTGCGATCTCAAATAAACGTGGCGAGAGCTGAGGCTGATGAGTGGAGGAGCAAGATGGATCAGCTGCCCTCCCAAAAAGAGACATATCAGGCACAGTTAGTTTAGCAGAGTCTCAGCTTAGAGAGGCAAAGGAGAAAGTCGAGGCCCAAACCAGGAACACCGACGAGCTCCAATCTCGGATCAGCACAGTTATCTCAGATTGAGATAATATGGCTAAAGAGCTAAAAACGGCAAGTCGGAAGTTGCTGTGGTCAAAGCTGAAGCTGATGAACTGGTGGCTCAATATAAGGCCGATGCCGAAGCTGCTCAAGATCAATAAAGGAATATGGTTGATCATATGAGGTGGCAATCTCGCAGACTTGTCCTTGAAGAGATTCATGCTCGAGGCTTTGACATATCGGCGGAGATCGAAGATGCTAGGATAGCCGAGGCGGAGGCAGAAAATTAGCCTTCCTGGAGGAGGATGGTTCCGAGTATTCAGTCGGATTTGAAGAATGAGACGACCTCGGAAATTTTGATATCGAGGCGTGATCCAGTTCAGACCAAGTCGCTCCTGACCGAGTTTTATCTTTTCCCATGTTTAATAGTGTATCGAGGTTGCTCGATTTTGTGGAAGGGATTTTTTACGTATATATGTAAAGCTTTCTTTTTTCAACTTTCGAAATACCTTAGCCGTCAAATACTATTAATTTGGTATGGCCTTAACCTTTAATGTTCGGGGTTTGCCTTAATAAGTCTCATCCTCCCTTGAGTTATGTTAACTCGAAATGGCCTTAACCTTTAAAATTCGGGGTTTGCCTTAATAGGTCTCATCCCCCTCGAGTTCTGTTAACTCGAAATGGCCTTAGCTTTTAAAGTTCGGGGTTTTCCTTAATAGGTCTTAACCCCCCTCGAGTTCTGTTAACTCGAAACGGCCTTAGACTTTAATGTTCGGGGTTTTCCTTAATAGGTCTCATCCCCTCTCGAGTTCTGTTAACTCGAAACGGCCATAGCCTTTAAAGTTCGGGGTTTGCCTTAATAGGTCTCATCCCCCATCGAATAAGTTTGTTTTTCGGACAACTTCCCGAGTGAGAGAATGGTTATTCGAACTAAAATTAAAAGTGGCCCTTGGGCTCGTTTGATCGGAAGCAAGATGTTTGTATACAAGAGACTTTTCATGCATGTGTACAATTTGTGTTAGGGTTCGATCAATCTATTCATTTGAACGTTTGGCCCTTACATTGAATCTTATTGATCTTTGACCCTTCAATCATAGAACATCTTTCCAAGCTAAAGTGGCTCCCCAGTATTCGGGGTCGATTGAAGATAGTACTGTCGTCACCGATTTGCTATCCTCCTTCGAATCTAAGTTAGCACGATTTAGTAGTTGCCTCATTAAAAATCATGCCGTAAATCGGGACAAAATCGGTTCAAGGAAAAAGAATGCAACACGTGCTTTTAGACTTAATATCTCGCATCCCCCGATCCAGGGCACCTCATTTGATACCTGCAAATGTTAGTTCGTCATGCAAATAAAAATAAAGAACAAGGTCGTACCTTAGCAGTAATATCGTTTCAAGAGACTTATGTTCCAGTTGTTTGGTAGTTGCTTACCATCCACTGTTCTGAGCTTGTAGGATCCCTTTTCGGTGACTTTAATGAAACAGTAAGGTCCTTCCCAGTTTGGTCCCAACTTCCTGTCACGACCCAAGCCGGAGGGTCGCGACTGGTACCCGGACCCTACTCGCCGACTGCCGGCGTACCTTTCATCTTACCTTCCTTGTTATCTATAAGGTCGACGATGCCCATATGAATAGCAACCCATGATCATGATCAACTAAAATACCATACAATAACATGAACATACGTATATATAACATGGCCCTTAAGGCTGCGATGTAAAAACTGTACAACAAAATACATTTGCCGACAAGGCAATCCAACTATACATAAACCCACCCCTTGTCTATGAGCCTCTACTGGGACATACATGATGCAACCTGTGTTGGAACAGTGCCCCGACATTGCCCATAATGCCTATAACAAAATGCATACTGAGACTACGGCAAGTCCGAAGGATGGATCTCGCCAATATCTGCTGAACTGGACAACCTACTGTGGTGGGGGAGCCTCGTCTATCTGTCTGTCCGGACCTGCAGCATGACATGCAGCATCCACAAATAAAAGGACGTTAGTACGGAGAAAGTACTGTGTATGTAAGACGGGAAAACATAACATAAGAACAATAACATGTATCGGGATAAGAAACATACAATCTGTACCATCTGAATGCCTCTGAGGGCGACTAACCATGAGATGCCTGATGTGCACATACATATACATATATATATATATATATATCCTTTTTAATATCATCATATACATACGCCTCTGTGGGCCTTATCATCATCATATACATACGCCTCTATGGGCCTCATCTTCATCATACCCAACTGATAAGTGGTTGCACAATAGGTGCCGGCCCGGCCGACTATAGCACGGCGCGGTAAAGTAAAATAGCTGTCGTCTATAGCGCGACTAAGTAGAATAAAACATATATATATATATATAGTAGCACTATAGGTGCCTGCCCGGCCGACTATAGCGCGACTCGGTAGAGTAAAATAGATAATGCATGCTGGATTCATTGGAATCACAGTTTCAACCTTTCGGACTGGCGTAAGGTCAAAGAAGTAACATCAACATCAATCCTCCCATAAGAGGGGAAATAATATAAGCACTGCTACCTTCTAAGAGTAGAGTATCTTTGGAGGTTCGTTCATTGCATTATGTACAATCAGAGTCGTGCAAAAGAAGGAAAGTGACAGATCCCTTGTAATTTGTACATCTTTGATAGGGACGACCCGAGAAGGGTCTCCAATACATTTCCTCAACATAGATACGTGGAATACCAGATGGACAAATTCTAATTCAGCTAGGCAATTCTAACTCATAAGCAACCTGTCCAATTCGTCGAAGAATTTTGTACGGCCCGATATACTGCGGATTCAGTTTACCCTTCTTCCCAAAATGCATAACACCCTTCATCGGTGAGATCTACAGGAAAACCCAATCACCAACCTCAAATTCCAGGTCACGACGTCGGACATCGGAATAAGATTTTTGCCTGCTTTGGGCCGTCTTCAGTCGCTCTTGTATCACTTTCACCTTCTCAATGTCTTGGTGAATCAAGTCTGGCCCATATAATTCTGTCTCACCGACTTCGAACCATCCAACTGGTGACCTACATCTCCTCCCGTACAGTGCCTCATACGGAGCCATTTTAATACTAGAATGGTAACTATTATTGTAGGCGAATTCTATGAGTGCCAGGTGATCATCCCAGTTCCCCTTGAAATCTAGAACACATGCTCGTAGCATATCTTCAAGTGTCTGGATGGTACATTCAGCCTGTCCATCAGTTTGTGGATGGAATGCCGTGCTGAGATTCACTTGTGTGCCTAAACCCTTATGAAAAGACCTCCAAAAGTTAGCCGTAAATTGAGCTCCTCGGTCTGATTTAATAGACACCGGTACACCATGAAGCCTAACAATTTCCTTGATATACAGCTTCGCATAGTCTTCAGCTGTGTAAGTTGTCTTAACTGGCAGAAAGTAGGCACATTTTGTAAGTCGATCAACTATTATCCAGATGGAGTCAAACTTATGATAAGAGCGGGGTAACCCAACAATGAAATCCATATTAATCACCTCTCATTTCTAGGTCAGAACTTCTATATTTTGAATCAATCCACCAGGTTTCTGATGCTCAATCTTTACTTGTTGACAATTAGGGCACTGGGGTACAAATTCTGCAATAGACTTCTTCATGTTATCCCATCAATAATGCTCCTTAATGTCATGATACATCTTTGTCGAATCGGGATGGATGGAATATCGGGACTGATGGATCTCAATCATAATCTTCTCTCGCAACCCTGCTACATTAGGCACACATAATCGGCCCTGATATCTTAGTGCCCAATCTCCTCCAATCTCAAAATCCGTAATTTTACACTGCTGAACGCTCTCTCTCAATCGTACTAAGGTAGGATCTTCATATTGCCGTGCTTTTACCTCGGTTACCAAAGATGATTCTGACGTATTCTGTTTAGTAACACCTCCGTCATCAGAGTCTAACAATCTGACTCTCATATTGGCTAGTTGATGAAGCTCTTTAGTCAACCCTTGTCTACTTGACTCAATGTGTACTAGGATTCCCATTGACTTATGACTGAGAGCGTCTGCCACAACATTGGCTTTACCGGGATGGTACAATATCTCGACATCGTAATCTTTCAGTAATTCAAGCCACCTACGCTGTCTCATATTCAACTCCTTCTTGAAGATGTATTGTAAACTTTTGTGATCTGTGTAGATGTCAACATGGACACTGTATAAATAGTGCCGCCAAATCTTCGAAGCATAAATTACTACAGGCAAATCCAAATCATGAGTCGGTTAATTATTTTCATGCTTCTTTAATTGTCTTGATGCACAAGCAATTACCTTCCCATGTTGCATCAATACGCACCCCAAACTACACCTGAAACATCACAATATACTACATACCCTTCTGTTCCTTCTGGGAGGGTAAGCACTGGCGCGGAGGTTAACCGATCCTTTAGCTCTTGGAAACTGTGTTAACAAGCATCGAACCATTGGAACATGGTAGCTTCCCGTGTCAACTTAGTCAATGGGGCTGATATAGAGGAAAACCCTTCTACAAACCTCCTATTATATCCTGCTAGCCCTAGAAAACTGCGGACCTCTGACGGTGTTGTAGGTCTTGGCCAATTTTTTATGGCATCGATCTTTTGAATGTCAACACTAATACCCTCGTCAGATATCACATGGCCAAGGAATGCTACTGAGTTTAACCAGAATTCACATTTGGAGAGCTTAGCATACAACTTACGATCCCGAAGGGTCTGTAATACTATCCGCAAGGGGCCCGTATGTTCTGTCTCTGAACGAGAATACACCAGAATGTCATCAATGAATACATTCACGAACACATCAAGATAGGGCCTGAATACACTATTCATGAGATCCATAAAAGCTGCTGGGGCATTTGTTAGCCCAAACGACATTACCAAGAACTCAAAATGCCCATATCTTGTCCGGAAGGCTCTTTTTGGAATATCCTTCTTCTTGACCCTCACCTGATGATACCCTGAACGTAAGTCAATCTTGGAAAAATACTTGGCACCCTGGAGTTGGTCAAACAGGTCGTCAATCCTTGGAAGTGGATATTTGTTCTTTATAGTAAACTTATTCAACTGTCGATAACCGATACACATCCTTAACGACCCGTCTTTCTTCCGCACAAATAAGACTGGCGCACCCCAAAGTGATGTGCTAGGCCAAATGAAGCCCTTATCCAGCAAGTCCTTCAACTGCACCTTCAACTCTCGCAACTCTGCCGGGGCCAACTTGTATGGAGGGATAGAGATCGGTTGAGTGTCAGGCAACACATCAATGCTAAACTCAATCTCCCTTGCAGGAGGAAGACCTGGGAGTTCATCTGAGAAAACATCCGAAAATTCATTGACCACGGGGATTGATTGTAGGGTAGGCGGCTTCGCCTCCGCATCCCTAACGCGAACGAGATGATAAATGTAACCCTTTGAGATCATCTTCCTTGCCTTAAGATAGGAAATAAACATACCTTTCGGCATAGCAATGTTCCCCTTCCATTTGATGACGGGTTCACCAGGAAACCGAAACCTAACCCTCTTCGTACGACAATCAACATTTGCATAGCATGAGGCCAAATAGTCCATTCCCATTATCACATCGAAATCAACCATTTCTAACTCTAACAAATTCGCTGATGTTTGACGACTACAAATCGTCACGATGCAACCTCTATATACCCTTCTAACAACCACAGAATCTCCTATTGGAGTAGATACCGCAAATGGCTTACTTATTAATTCGGGTTTGACGCCAAACTTATCAGCCACAAGGGGTGTAACATATGATAATGCAGATCCTGGATCAATCAACGCATATACATCATAAGAAAACACAGACAATATACATGTAACAACATCCGGAGATGACTCAAGATCCTGCCGACCTACTAGAGCATAGGTTCGATTTTGAGTACCACTCGAACTTGGCACTCCACCTCTACCTCTACCACGACCTGTCGGCTGCTGAAAACCCCGTGCTGGAGGTCGAACTGATGAGGAAGAACCAGCCACAGATCCAGTCGGCTGAGCCATAATACCACCTCCTCTGCCAGGACAATCCCACATCATATGGCCAGGCTGTCCGCAAGAATAACATGCATCAGAACCTCGACGGCATAGTCCAGAATGGGCCTTGCCGAACTAATCACAACATGGTGTTAGGGGTCTCGTCTGATTAGTATCCCTGATGCCCGCAAACTCTGACCTGGACCCAAATAGGTAAATCGATCATATCGAGGTCTTTGAAACAGTGGAGGAGCACTAGCTACAGGTGGTGCCGAACCCCTCAAAAAATGGGGCCTGACATTACCTCTGAAGTCACCAGAATAACCTGCAAATCTCGCCCTCTTATACTGGCCCCTATCCTGCTCCCTGTGTTCTCTTTGCTGGCGCTTACGATCCTCTAATGTCTGGGCATAAGCCTGAATACGGGAAATATCCATGCCCTCTATCAAGGAGGCTGTCGTGCACTCATTTATCATATGTGGTCCCAATCCGTTCACGAACAGGTGCACCCTATCGCTCATCTCGACCACTATATTGGAAGCATACCTTGCTAAAGAATCAAATTGCATACTATACTCTCGCACACTCATATTACCCTGTTGAAGGTTCAAGAACTTATCAACTCTAGCTCGTCGTATCTCAACTGGCTGGTAGTGACGAAGAAATGCCTCAGAAAATTCCTTCCACACAGGTGGGGGAGTATTCAGACCCCTGAATCTCTCCCAACTATCATACCAGAAAACTGCTAAATCCCGTAACCGATAAGAAGCCAACTCTACTGCCTCCGTATCACTAGCATGCATATCCCGTAGTGTACGATGAACCTGATCAATAAAAGTCTGCGGGTCCTCCTTAGGGTCTGATCCGGTAAACACTGGAGGATCTAGATTAATAAAATCCCGAACTCTCGCACTAACCGGTTTATCAGTAGCACCGGTATTCTGCCCCTGAGCCTGAGCAGCTACCAAGCTAGTCAACAACTGTACCGCACTCCTCATATCCTGGTCTGCAGTACCAGATGGAGGAACTGGAGATGCTGGGTGCCTTCTTATATCCTCTGGAGGAGAAGAAGTAGATGAGTCTGAGACGACATCTCGCTCTGAGGCTCACTATGGCCTGCTCTGGCGGGAGGCACCTGGTACCCTCTCCCGCAGCTGTATCAAGGCTCCTACTAATCACTTGCTTCCTAGTCGTGGGCATCACTGAAAAGAACATGGTTAATATTAGAAACGAATACATACGACTCAGCTCTGCGCAAGATCTAGATTCAGGAAAAAGTAACAACTCTAAATGTTATGCAGCCTCCTGATTATAAATGTGGCGCACTACACATCCATAATCAAGACTCTACTAGACACGGCTCATAGACAACCCCTAGGACAGACCTGCTCTAATACCAAGTTTATCACGACCAAAGCCGGAGGGTCACGACTGGCACCCGAACCCTACTCGCCGAGTACCAGCGTACCTTTCATCTTACCTTCCTTGTTATCCATAAGGTCGACGATGCCCATATGAATAGCAACCCATGATCATGATCAACTGAAATACCATACAATAACATGAACATACGTATATATAACATGGCCCTTAAGGCTGCGATGCAAAAACTATACAACAAAATACATTTGCTGACAAGGCAATCCAACTATACATAAACCCACCCCTTGTCTATGAGCCTCTACTAGGACATACATGATGCAACCTATGTTGGAACAGGACCCCGACATGCCCATAATTCCTATAACAAAATGCATACTGAGACTACGGCAAGTCCGAAGGATGGATCTCGCCAATATCTGCTGAACTAGACAGCCTACTGTGGTGGGGGAGCCTCGTCTATCTGTCTGTCCGGACCTGCAGCATGACATGCAGCATCCACAAATAAAAGGACGTCAGTACGGAGAAAGTACTGTGTACGTAAGACGGGAAAGCATAACATAAGAACAATAACATGTATCGGGATAAGAAACATACAATCTGTACCATCTGAATGCCTCTGAGGGTGACTAACCATGAGAGGCCTGATGTGCACATGCATATACATATATATATATATATATATATATATATATATATATATCCTTTTTAATATCATCATATACATACGCCTCTGTGGGCCTTATCATCATCTTATACATACGCCTCTATGGGCCTCATCTTCATCATACCCAACTGATAAGTGGTTACACAATAGGTGATGCACCTACTTGTCACCTACCAATCTGCGTAGGTCTGCGGAAATACAATTATCTCTATACTTCGAGATCGTATTGACAAACGTTTTGATGCATTGGAAACAAGACTCATAGACCTTTAATTTGGTAGGTAGATCACCCCGTAATTCCTTGTAAATTGGGAGAAAAGCTCAGAAACATTTGACCTAATGTTTAAGCAAAATTGTGAATCTAAGTTGCGACTACTTTGTCGACTTTTATTTCATAATTCTTTTGACTTCAAGACTTATGAAACAGATATTTTATGATTCAAATATCTTAAAACATGACCTCTTGATAATGTTAATCACATCCCGATTTACCCGAAAATACGAGTTACAATATCCTTAACTCGTTAATCTTATAATACTTGTTAACCACCCTTACACACCCTTGCATCATTTAAGACCAATAGGACTAAATTCTTATTATCTCAAAGGTAATCTCTTCTCGGACCTATGTAGACCATCTTACGGCGTAATCTAACGTGTACAAATATGGGTTGTAACACTTCCCTTCATTTGGGTTCCGTTTGTTTGGTGTAACCTTCCTTAGTACTAAGTCCCCAACATTGAAATATTGAAGGTTGGTCCTTCTGTGGTAATACCTTTCGATCCTTTGCTTTTGAACAGCTAGTCGAACAAGGGCAGCTTTACGTCTTTCTTCTAATAGTTCCAAGTTCGTATTCACGGCTTCGTAGTTCGATTCCTCTGTCGCATACCGGAACCTGACACTTGGCTCCCCGACCTCGACCAGTATCAAAGCTTTGGCACCATAAACCAGAGAGAACGGGGTGGCTCCGGTGCTGGATTTCTCAATCGTACGATATGCCCATAGGACTTCGGGTAATATTTCTTTCCATATCCCTTTGGCATCGGTTAATCTCTTTTTGAGATTATGAAGAATTGTTTTGTTGGTAGATTCGGCTTGTCCATTCCCACTGGGGTGGTAAGGCGTCCATAGGATCCTTTTGATCTTGTGATCTTCGAGGAATTTTGTCACTTTGCTACTGATGAATTGCTTCTCGTTGTCGCATACTACCTCGGCTGGCATTCCAAATCGGCATATGATATGATCCCAAATGAATTCGATCACTTCTTTTTCCCCTAACCTTCACACACGCCCGCGCTTCCACCCATTTAGAAAAATAATCAGTCATAAACAGTATAAATTGAGCCTTACCTGGTGTGTACGGAATAGGCCAATGATGTCTATCCCCCATTTCATGAACGGCCATAGTGATAGGACTTAGTGGAGTGTCTCCCTGGGTTCAATCAATAGGGCAAGCCTTTGGCATTCGTTACATTTTTGAATGAACTCCTTTGCGTCTTTTTCCATGTCAACCTAATAATAACCGGCTCTGATTATTTTCTGAATTAGCGGCTCGGCGTCGGAATGGTTCCCGCATGTACCTTCATGGTTTTCCCTTAAAATGTACTCAGTGTCGCTCGGTCCCAGACATATCGCGAGTTGGGCCGTTAAATGTTCTTTTGATCAAGGTTCCGTCATCGGACAAGCTAAACGGGGCCGCCTTCATATGCAGGGCCCTCGATTCTTTTGGATCAAAGGGGAATTTGCCGGAACCGAGGTATTCTATGTATTTGTTCCAGCAATCCCAAGTTAGACTTGTCGAATTGATCTCTGCATGACTTTCTTCCACTACTGACCTCATGAGCTATACGGCCTTTCCAGAATCGACCTCGTCGTCTTCAATCAACGACCGCAAGCTGGCAAGGGCATCGGTCTCGCTGTTTTGATCCTGAGGTATATGTTGTAAGGTCCATTCTTTGAACTGATGCAACGTCACTTGCAATTTGTCTAAGTATCTTTGCATTCGCCCTTCCCTGACCTCAAACGTACCATTGACTTGATTTATCACGAGAAGGGAGTCACACTTGGCTTCGATCACTTCTGCTCCCAGGCTCTTGGCTAGTTCTAGGCCTGCAATCATGGCCTCATATTCTGCCTCGTTGTTAGTCAGTTTCACAGTCTTAATAGATTGTCGAATTATGTTACCAGTTGGTGGCTTCAACACGATGCCAAGTCCGGATCCCTTCGCATTCGAAGCACCATCTGTGAAAAGGGTCCATATTCCTGAAGGAGTTCCTGAGCCAGCTAACAACTCTCTTTCGACCTAGGGTATTAAGGATGGTGTAAAATCAGCCACAAAGTCTGCCAACAACTGAGATTTGATGGCGGTTCGAGGTCGATATTCAATGTCGTACCCACTTATTTCTATGGCCCATTTGGCCAATCGACCTGAGAGCTCGGGCTTATGCATCACACTTCTTAATGGATAAGTTGTTATGACGCATATGGGATGACATTGGATATACGGTTTCAGTTTCCTATAAGCGCTTAACAAAGCGAGCGCTAGTTTTTCCAAGTGAGGATACCTAGTCTCGGCTTCACCTAAGGTTCTGCTGACATAATAAATCGGGAATTGTGTACCTTGTTCTTCTCGGACTAGGACTCCGCTTACCGCTATCTCTGAGACTGCCAGGTAAAGGTACAGTTGTTCGTCCATCTTTGGTGTATGAACCAATGGCGGGCTCGATAAATATCTTTTGAGCTTTTCCAAAGCATGCTGGCATTCCTGAGTCCATTAAAAGTTGTTCTTCTTTTTCAATAGAGCGAAGAATCGGTAGCTTTTATGGGACGACCTCGAAATGAATCGCCCTAAAGCGGCTATCCGTCTGGTCAAATATTGCACGACTTTCACATTATCTACGATCGTGATGTCCTCAATAGCCTTGATATTTTTAGGGTTAATCTCGATTCCACGATTCGAGACGATGAATCAGAGGAATTTACTTGAACCCACACCAAACGCGCACTTTTTCAGGTTCAACTTCATGTTGTACTGCTTCAACACACTGAATGTTTCCTGAAAATGATTTAAATGGTCCTCTGCTCACAGGGATTTAACTAACATGTTGTCAATATAGACCTCCATTGTCTTATTTAGTTATTTCTCAAACATTCGGTTTACTAAGCGTTGGTATGTGGCTCCAGCATCTTTTAACCCAAATGGCATTACATTTTAACAGTATATGCCATATTTAGTGATGAAGGAAGTTTTTTTCTGATCACCTGGGTCCATCCGTATTTAGTTGTAGCCAAAGTATGCGTCGAGAAAACTAAGGGTCTCATGGCCGGCAGTAGCATCGATCATGCGATCGATGTTGGGCAAGGGAAAAGAGTCTTTTGGACATGCTTTATTCAAGTCTTTATAATCTACACACATTCTTAATTTATTCCCTTTTTTAGGGACTACCAGTATGTTACCCTATCTTTAGAAGTTTAGTTACCTCATCCTTGATGAACGCATGTTTTATTTTGGACTGAGGCCTCCTTTTTTGTTTGACTGGATGAGACTTTGGATCCAGGCTCAGCTTGTGAATGGTTATCTCCGACGGTATACCTGTTATATCAAGGTGGGACCAAGCGAAGCAATCTTCGTTAGTTGTAAGGAATCGAATAAGTTTTATCCTAAGCTCGGAGCTCAACCCCGAGCCCAGGTATACCTTTCATTCGGGCAAGTCTTCTCGCAGTGTGATTTGTTCCAGTTCCTCGATAGTCGATTTTCTGGCATCGGAATCATCTAGGGTGATGAAAGATCTGGGAATTCCATAATTATCATCCTTGACATATACTTGTTTATCCACATTTGCCGAAGATGGTATCTGTGATTGCTATTTTGTCTTGCTCTCAACACTTTGGTTAGGAACCACTAGTGTTGGTGTCATTTCTTCCACCGCGAACATCTCTTTTGCAGCTGGTTGCTCCCCGTAAACCGTTTTAACTCTATCGGGCGTCATAAACTTCAACACCTAGTGTAATGTCGAAGGCACCGCCCTCATGTCATGGATCCATGGCCTTCTAAATAGAACATTGTATCTCATGTCCCCTCCGATCACACAGAACTTTGTTTCTTGAATAGTTCCAGTAGTATTTATTGGCTACGTTATTTCACCCTTGGTGGTCTCATATGCCATATTGAACTAGTTAAGTACTCGGACTGTAGGAACGATCCAGTCTGACAGGCCGAGTTGCTCCACGACCCACGATCGGATTATATTGGCCGAGCTACCTGGGTTGATTAACACACGTTTTACTCTAACTTTATGTATAAGTACAGATATTACCAGTGCGTCATTGTGGGTTTGTACAATTCCTTCCGCATCCTTATCGTTAAAATATAAAGTCCCATCTGCGTGTAATCTCGAGTGCGCTTTTCCCTAATGATGGATATTTTGGTACGTTTCAAATTCGGACCTTGAGGGGTGTCGACTCCACCGATAATCATGTTGATTGTATGTTGAGGTTCTTCTTGGCCTGTCTATTTATTCCTAGTTCTGAAGTAATTTTTTGCTCGGTTGCTCAAGAATTCTTGAAGGTGTCCGTTATTAAGTAACCGGGCCACTTCTTCTCTAAGTTGTCGACAGTACTCCGTTTTATGATCGTGAGTGCTGTGATATTTGCATATCTGATTGGGATCCCTTTGGGTTGGATCGAATTGCAACGGTCGAGACCATTTAGTATCTTTGATGCGATTGATAGCAGATACGATAGTGGCAGCATCAACATTAAAATTATACTCCGATAATCGAGGTGCTTCTTTATGCCCGATGGGCCTTTCGAAATTGCTTTTGGTCATGAGCCCCCGGCTGTTCTGACCTCGGTCATTTCTCCTTTCATATCTTGGAGCGCTTTGCCCAGAACGCCAATTTTCCTGCCCCGTGATACGGCTGATGTCGCTCTCTATTCGATCTTGGTTCGCGATAAACTTCCCTTCGGATTTTGTCATAAGCTCTAACGGGGTAAATGGATCTCGAAGGGGCTGTGAGCTGATCGTCTTCGACTCTGATTTTTGACCGGTATCGGTTATGTACGTCAGCACATGTGACGGCAGGGTACTCCACTAAGTTATGTTTTAGATGTTGCGAAGCTGCCGAGCTTCGAACATTGAGCCCTTGAGTGAAAGCTTGAACAATCCAATCGTCTATGACCTGTGGCAGATCCTTCCGTTCCATTTGGAATCGGGACACGAACTCTCTGAGTATCTCGTTATCCTCCTACCTGACTTTGAAAAGGTCCGATTTTCGCATTTCGACATTTATGCGCCTGCGTGTGCCTTCACAAAAGTATTCGCAAGCATAGCAAACGAGTTAATAAAATTAGGGGGTAAGTTGTGATACCATGTCATGGCTCCTTTCGACAGGGTTTCCCCAAATCTTTTCAACAGAACGGATTCGATCTCGTCATCCTCCAGGTCGTTCCCTTTGATAGGCATGTATATGCGGTTACATGCTCGTTTGGGTCGGTCGTTCTATTGTATTTGGGGATTTCTGGCATACAAATTTTTTTGGGTATCGGTTCGAAGCCGCGCTCGGTGGAAAAGGTTTTTGTACGAACTTTTTGGAATATAGGCCTTTTAATACCGGGGGTGCTCCTGGGATTTGATCCACCCCGGAGTTGTATGTTTCCGCCTTCTTGTTATTTGCCTCGATTTTCTTCTTCCCAGATTCTATTCGTTTAGTTAATTCTTTGAGCATCTTCATAATTCCGGGGTTTTTCCCAGATTCACACTCATTCAACCTTCCTACAACCGACTCCATCCTTATGGGTAATTTCCCAGGAAAGGCCTGGCTCAACCATGTTTGAGATTTGGCTTCGGTTTTGTAATTGAGCTATCACTGCTTGTTGGGCTTGCAACATTTCGAAGATCATCCGGAGGCTGATCTCGTCCCTTTCATCATTTTGGGGATTTTGTGGCACCGATCAGATTCCCCTATGAACGCTATTTGAGGGGCCGACAAGCTGATCTGCATCGACTACCACTTGTGAATTAGCATCGACAAGTTGATAATAAACTGATTATAATGGAAATTGAAACAAGCTGATGATAAAATGATTCAAGATAGCAATATATCACTGTTTTTTCTTTTTATTGATGATTCGTGTAAAAGGTGTCTCGTAAATAGTTCAACTCTCCCTTTATATAATGGGGAGGTCATACATCTTATGCAACTTTATACAAGGTAAAAATCTCCGCACAAGGTAAAAAATCTCCTGATTTGCTAATTAAGCAGTTCTATTGATTAGTGCCGAGATTCATGCAGTGATGTTCGTCCCATTACGGATATTTAGATTTTTCGTCATTTAGGTTTAATGATCTTCGCTCGGACATTTTTGGAGTCAGGCTCGATTTCGGACCACAGGCTCGGTGTTCTCGAGGTTGGACATTCTGGCTTCGTGTTCAGCTTCGATGAAGCTCGGGTTTGATCTTCGATCCTATGCATTCCGAACCCGATCTGTCGTGCAATAGTTGAACTCGATGTTAATCATATAGAGTCGAGCCCGATTTTGACCACATATAGATGGGCCCGACTTCGACCGTATACAAAAATATTTCTTATTAAGAGGAAGCGATATGTGGACGACTCTGATACTGTGGGTAGTCCGGATGGTATGCACCTTAGACCGTCAAATAGGCTAACGCATATAGGTTGTGAGATCTGTTGATGGCTAGTAGACTTTGTATAAATTAAATAAAATTCTACTTTTTATGTACATATTTTTTAATGATGGATATAATTAAACTTTTAAGGAGTTATTGATGGCTTATTTTTCGGCTAAGGCAATATATTTGATGGCTTATTTGTACTTGTAGTCATGTGTAATATCCTTACCTATACAAATAATAGTGAAGAAGTAAAATCCTCCAAAATTTGGAGCGAACAAGCGTCACATAACACCCACAAGTAAATACACTTCACTTGAAATTATTAAAAAAAGGGGACATATAGCGCATAGTAAGCGTACATGGTACCATGCGTTATATGTATTTATGCTATTTTAATTTTCACATTAATATTATTCTTTTTTGATTTTTTTAGGTCACTTTGGTTCCAAATTCCACTTGTATGTATCTTTACTTTGGGTTGGATTCAGAGTAAGGGCGGCCTTTAAATTTAGGTGAATGAATTTCGATTGCTTAAATGTGTAGCATAAACTTTAACACTACATATAATTAAATAAAATTCAAAAATAAATATGAAACAAAATAGCATGCAAGGAACATAGATCATTAATATATTTGGTACTAAAATGATTCATAATAATCAAAATATAAAATAACATTAAAAACTTCAAGCTTTCACAAGTTTCCAATAACACGCAATAAGATTCAGTTCTCGCCTTAACTTATCCCTAATCGACATACCAAATGACCCAGTAGTACCTCTAGTTCTAGGAAATCTTGTATGTTTGGCCAGTAATGAGCCTCATCTTGGGCTTAGGTTAGGTACAAAACAAAAAATAATCGAGAAAACTTTCAGACTAACAATGCTATAAACATTAGCCAATTGATAAAAATACAATCAATGTTAGCTAATTGCTCATAAAATACTATCAATATTAGCTAAATTAGCTATTTGTATGTTTATCCTCCTCTTTTGTCTACCTCCCCCTCTCACCTCTTCTCCCTCAGGTAGTAGCTAACTTCAATGTTTACAAATACAAAAATATTATTAGGGCATGTTTCAAATATTTTTTATGACGATCCGACTTCTCGTTTTGATTTCTAGAATCCAATTCCCATATTTTACACTTTTCATAGATTTATTTGATGTTATATGACTTATGAGGATAAAAGATTTGATTTTTGTGAGGTTTGGAGTGATTTAGGGCACTTAGTTCCTAGTTTGAAACTTGAAGTTGGAAGAGTTGACCCATGTTTGACGACTCTGGGTTGGTAACTTGAAGACTCTAATAGTTTCATATAATAATTTTTGATTTGTACGTATGTTTAGTTCGGGCCTCGGGTGGCTCGGGGTTGATTCGGCGCTTGTAGTAAAAAATTAAAATTTTGAACGTAAAAAAGTTTTAAGATTTTGGTTTGATGTGCGATTCTTAGTTTTGATATTGTTTGTAGTTCTTTGAGCCTCTGAATATGATTTAGTAATTTATATGAACATTTTAGGATGATTGGGCCGAGTCCCGAGGGACTTGAGTGAGTTTCAAGGTGGCTTTTGACCATTTGGAGCTAAGTTGATATTGTTGTTTTCTGGTGTCAGGGGTGATCTTTGGGATCGGGTGCCATGTTTCCGCGATCACATAGAAGGATAGTGGTGGGTGAGTTTTTGTTCTTCTCTATTGCGTGAATGAGGTCAGTGATTGAGATGCGTCGCCTACATATGTTATGCGTTCGCGTGGGCAAGTGTGCGATTGAGTAGAGGAAGTCTGAGGGGCTAGAAGCTTATTCTTCGCGATCGTGTAGGAATGGTTCGCGATCGCGTAGGTTGGGCTGGCAGAGCTTCGCGATCACGTGGGCTTTGGACGCAATCGCATTGAAGGATTTTCAGGCGGTATTGGCCCGTGCATCGCAATCGCGTGGGCTGGGACTGTGATTGTGATGGGTAAAGCTGGTCGGGGTATTTTATGTTTTAATTTTGGACTTAGCTTGTTTTTTTACCATTTTTGAGTTTTGGAATACGTGAAGAGGAGATTTTGAAGAGGGATTTCACTACAATCTTGAGGGTAAGTAATTATCCGTTGGTTTTAACAATATATCTTGATCCCCATGAATCTTTACACCTAAAACATTGGGATTTTAAAGTACAATTTGGGATTTTTATCTACAACTTAAGATAATGTAATTTGAGGTTTTGAATATCGATTTGGAATCAAATTTTAAATCTATTCACAGATATGGACTTGTGCGGTTATGTATAAACAAAATCTATCCATAGACTTGGGTTTCACCATATGAGCCCCGGTTGACATGTTGTTACCTTTTGAGATTTAATTAAAGATTGAAGCTTTATTATCTATTGGGTATTATTTGACTAGATTCAGAGCATTTGGAAGTCCCGGTTAGAGGTAAAGGCTTGTTTGGAGGCGAAAGCTTGTTGGAAAAGGTAAGTATCTTGTCTAATATTTGTTTTAGGTAATAAAGCTTAGTTAATGACCTTGTTTTCTTAATTAAAATATGTGAGGGGCAATGTATATGCGAGTTGACGAGCGTATGCAGGTGTTATGGCTTATCCATGTCCAAGTTACAATTTAGGCTGTCATTATGACTTGTATGGTTTTGTGCCTTCCATGTTTTATGTTTTAATCAATTGTATGACTACGTGTACTTATTCTTTCATGTTAGTAACCATATTTAAGATTACTATATTTTAATTGGCCTTAATGATCTATTCGTGAAATTGTTGATAAACCTAATTTAGCCGTAGTCATGTTTTATACTATGAGCACATATTCACACATTTATTTTTTATCTCCTTGTGCATCTTATTAATTATTTTTAATGACCCGACCAATCATTTTGATTAGTATTGACCCACACACTTATTTGATACTTTCCGTATATATAGTTGATATTTTATGACTTGCCGGGATGGTTGGATTGATTTCGGGAAGCTTCGGGAGTGATTTGGAAAACATAGTTCCTAGCTTGAGGGTTGAAATTGGAAGAGTTGACCAATGTTCAACTTATGAGAAAACGACTCCGGATTAATAATTTGAAGATTCCAATAGGTTCATATAATGATTTTGAACTTGAGTGTATGTTCATATTTGGTTTTGTATATGTTTTAGAAGATTTTGGCTCTATTTGTCGAATGATAATTTGAAGAATTGGAGAGTTCATATGTTTGACCGATAGTTAACTTTAAGGTAATCGAACTCCGACTATGATTCCGGGACTTGGGATAGGTTCGGGTATAGGCATGAATCAGACGCTTGGTTGGAAATTTTGAAGTTTATGAATGAGAGTTCAACATATGGTTTGATCTTCAATTCTTAGATATGGTGTTGATGTATGTGTTTGGAGGCCTTGGATAGGCTCGGTTAAGGCTTATGGACTTGTTGGTATGACTTGATGGGGTCGCAGGGGCTTGGGTGAGTTTCGGATCATCCAGAGGATGTTAGGAGATTGCTGATTTCTAGTTTTTAGGGGTGTTCTTCGCGATTGCAAAGGAGGTGTCGTGATTGCATTTAAGGATGGAGCCAGTTGGGTAAGTTCTTCGCGATTACGAGGGTGAGGTCCGCGATCACAATGTGCCGTTTGTGTGGGTGTTTTCATGTTCGCGAGAGGAGCTGTGCGATCGAGTAGAGGAGTCAGAGGGCCAGGGGCGAGTGCTTTGCGATCACTTTGGTGCATCCGTGATCGCGTAGCGGAGTCAGGTGGAGCTTCATGACCGTGATGTTCTTTATGCGATCGTGTAAGCTTGTACTTGGCGATCGTATCTGAGGTTCCGCGATCGCATAGGTGTGGCCAACAGTGAACCGCGATCGCGTGGATAGTAAGCACAATCGCAATGAAGAAATTGCTAGCAGGGGTATCTTTTATCTAGAATTTCGAGAATTGCCCATTTCCTCCATATTTGAGTTTTGGAGAACGAGAGAAGGAGAATTTGAAGAGGGATTTCACCAATATCTTAGCGGTAAGTAATCTACACTTAAATTTAATCATATATCTTGATTCCCTATGGATTTTTGCATCTAGAACACGGGATTTTAAAGTAAAAATTGGGGTTTTGTCTTCAAATTAAGAGAGGATATTTTGAGGTTTTAAGTGTCAATTTTGGATTCAAAATTGGAATCTAAACACATAGTTGGATTCGTGGGATTATGGGTAAATGGGCCCTAGACTCGGGTTTTGACCATGTGTGCCGGGGTTGATTTTTATTGACCTTTTGAGAATTAATTAAATATTGAAGCTTTATTGTTTGGAGTTAATACCGATGGGTTTATTTGGCTTACTTGAGTATTGATTGATTAGATTTGATCCAGTTGGAGGTGATTTAAAAGGAAAGGCAATTTTGGAGGGTTGATTTGGTTTCTAAAGATAAGTATTTTACTAGGCTTGGCTTGAGGGAAACCTCCCAAGAATAATGACCTTATTTGATTAACTTCTATATTTGGGACCAGGGTGACGAGCGTATATAAAAGTGCTCGGGAATATTCTTGTTGTGGTAGATGTTTAGACTATCTTATGCTTTAATTTTACATCGTATACTATTTATGACTTGTTATCTCTCTTGTATGACTAGGTGAGCTCTCTTTATCATGTTAGAAACATGCTTAGGCTACTATTACCTTGTTGATCATAGCTGACTACTTTTATCATCATATTCTACATGTATTAGCCGTAGTCGTACTACTCACTTGCCTATCTTTGTATGCATATTTCTCATGTCCATACATCTTCGCTGTATCATTTATGGCGCATATGCACATATTTTTTTATATGGAGACTCTCGTATGGATTGAGGTTTAGGCACATGAGTTGTTCGTGCTTCTTTTATGTTTAAAGCATGCGAATTGTCTGTGTATTCAGTATGTTATGAGCTCGCGAGTTGTCTGTGCAGTGCATGAATGTGGACCTATGTGCGTAGGTTTGTTGGACACTTGGGGACTGTCGGTTATTGGAGTGAGTCCTATTCATGCGTAGACATTATCGACTCTCATACTTGGCATATATAATAATACTTTCTGATGCATATCATCTTTATATGCTGATTTGATGAGCCAGCGTGAGTTTTGATCATTTCTTATCTAAAATCATGTTGCTGTTTCTGTCAATTGTACATGATCATCTTATATATTATTTCCACTAGATTCTTCTAGTGTATTAATTTGTGGACTATTCATGTTATGATAGTAAGTATTGGTTGACCAATCTCGCCAAAACTTCGTCGATGTTAGTCTTGATACATAAGTAGTCTTGATCATCTATACATTTTTTTTTTGCAGATCCAGGTGTTGGCACTAACGGAGCTGATGAGTAGATCATTGTAATTCTAGGAGACTCGAGGTACTGTAGCATGTTCATCAGCAAAACTCGAAGTCACCTTCTTTTTCCTTTTTTGAGACTGTTGTTTATTACAGACATTGTTTTATTATTCAGACTATTGTATTTTTATACTTTTAGAGCTCATGTACTCGTTGACACCGTTTTCTAGGGGATTGCACTACTTGTTGGTGCTGTTTCAGACTTGTTTATGCTATAAATCTCTATTAGACTTGTCATATTGCTTAATTATGTTATATATTCATAGTTATGTTATTGGTTCGCCTAACCGGTATGTTAGGTGCCATCACGACCACTTAGTGGGATTTTGGGTCATAATAGTTTGGTATTAGCCTAGGTTGCATAGGTCTCACTAGTCATGAGCATGTCTGATAGAGTCTTGCAAATCGGTATGGAGAGCATGTCTTAATTTCGAGAGGTTATGTGACATTTAGGAACTTCATATTCTTTCATTCTCTATCGTGCAGTTTTGATTTGTCCTGAAGTTTGGATTTTTACCCTTCTATTCTCTCACAGATGGTGGGGACATGTGCATCCGCTGCAGCTGAGCAGGACCTGGAGCCTTAGGTTATGGCTGTCACTTGAGGATGAGGTCGTGGTAGGGGCTAGTATAGGGCGTAGAAAAGAGTCCGTACGACAACATCTACATCAACCCATGCTCGTTCTACGACAGCATTAGTGGAGCCACAAATAGCTCTGGATCATGAGCAAATCCTATTTCAGGATGAGCTGGCATGGCCATCTCAGTTTCTAGTAGGGTTCATTGCTATCCCAGTGCTTCAGGCGCTTTGGTATATATGATTAGTTTTATGGAGAGGATGGCTTAGGCAGGTGTTGTCGTGCCCCATTTTCTCGCGAAGCGGGTTTCGACGTGTGACAACTCTTTTAAATGGGTGTTAAAAGACAAAAGTCGCCACCTAATGATTTTAAGTTGCATTAGGGAACTTGTTTGCAAATAAATCTATTTTATATAGTCCATGTCACCTGAGATCACATAAGGGCTCAAACTACCTCAAAGAGAAGGGGCTAGGCACTCGAATTTTACGCTATGTGGGTTATCGAATTATAACTACCTTATGTGAGCATGCCAATTAAAGGATAGAGTCCATGTAACTATGCAAAACAAGAGAATAAGACGAAACAATCGATTAAGATAATGATATGCTAGGAGAGGAAATAACTTGTCCATTAGTACCAATTGGTACAACTCTTTGAGAAATTACAAGATATATGCTAGTCAAGTCTAGGTTTCAATAGGAAAATATACAAGAAATAATTACATATGAGGGTCCTAAATTTTTTAGCCTAAAGGATCACCCCATGCAACATAAACAATACTTCGCAACCCCTTAAAGTACAAGGGTTACTCATATTATTTAGCGAGTACAGACTATCATCTTCTGCTACCCGATTACTATCTTGAAGTTGTTTACCTAAAGTGCACTAGTTCAATTCTATGTTGCGTCCTATGTGATCCTACCCGCCCCATGCCTCTGGTCCAAGAGGTTTTGGACCTACTATGTGGGTGGTTCTAGACTCCATCTAGGCTTCTCAAAAATGAGAAACTAGACGTCACATAATTAAAACAAATATGACTTCACATATGATGCAAGTAGCACAAAAAGGATCAGGTTTAACTCCTCATATAAAATCATATGCACATGATCGAGTAAACGAGCAATTGCTATGCCAATTTGTTACGCCTAAAGCAAGATTACTAAACGAATGGGTGGACTGTCTGTTATGAGCGAGCGGATCTAGAATTGGCACATAGACAGTTGGCAGTGATGTTGTGTTGTTTAAGTCCTATCGGCATGATTTCTACACGATTAAAATTAGACGATTAAACCAAGCCGTTGAATAATGTTGATTCTTGTTGTGTTTAACCCTATATCCATGATTTCTAGGCGAGACATACAATTAAAGGGGTTATCAACGTAAACAATTTCAAACAGTCAATATAAGCATATTTTCTAGATGGTCAGATTTGGAAAATCTTAGGCATGAAGCTGTTTAAAAATACAAATTTGTTTCATTGATCCTATAGCCATGATTTCTAGGCGAGCCATACAATTGAGAAAGGTATCAATGTAAACAGTCTCAATTACTCAAGTGGAATCCTATAGGTATGTTGTCTATGGAAGTAAAACATGCTAAGCAAGTATTAGATAAATTAGATTTGAATCCTATAGACATGATTTCTAGTCATGTTACGAGTCTTGTAGGCAGAGTTAATATTAGAGTCCTAATCAAGATTTCAGACTCAAATAGAATAATTACAGACTCAACACAATTGTAAAATAACCCAAGATGCATTTGGGCCTTCAGATGGCTTAGAACTCGTTTAGGCACACACTCTAGATGGTTGTTAATATAATTTTAATCTTAGTACCAAAATGGCCCAACAGTTAGGCCCAAACAATAAAACAGCTGCCTTGCTTTACCCATTGAATACCAAACCAAACGTAAAATACAAGTGACAAACTAAGTACCAGCGCAGCCAAACAACTTTAAGACATAGGCATTTTAGTCCTTAAAACAATAGCTAACAGAGAGCAGGGTTTTCCAAACAACTACATGCAAAAAAGATTTAATTGCAAGAATATGACAGACAAGAGTTCTTATAGCACAGGGACTAAGCATGATAGTTTAAGGTAGCGATGGTCATGCATTAATTCTAAGGATATTAGAAAATAGCGAGTTACACATGAATAACTTAGCACATTCGAGCAAATTCTAGGCAGGCATCAATCCCACAAAGAGGTTTTAATACAAGAATCCAAGGCAGGGTGTGAAGATGCACTCACAATAGACATAAATTAGGTTTAATATGAGCATACGAACCACGGAAACATAGGAGATCAGGAGCTCAACCAATATCAGCAGCAACATAGGAACAACAAGATGGACATCCCCTATCACTATAAAGCACTGGAACCCAGTCATCACACAGCCAACTAGGAACAACAACATGGACTGGCAATCACAAAGCCTATAGAAACTACATGAGCAAGAAGAACTCCTATCAGACAATCAAATGAAGCAACACTTTGAAGATCATAGGGTCACAAAGCATCCAATTCAGTAAACCAAATAAAGACAGTTACCATATCATCAACAACAAAGAAATATCCAAAATAGCAACAACAGGAAGACCATTCTCACCACTGAACCTAGCACCCTTCACAATACTGTAAGCAGCTTGAAATGGTCCAGATTATTGCTGCAGTTGCAAGGTGTGGTATTAGCACCTTTGGTGCTCAATTTGTTGCAACTACAACAATCATCTTGGACATCCCCAGCCACATCGCAATACTAGAAACCAGACTTCATTCAGCAGCACAACAGCAAGACATTAAGCCAACAGCCATCACAGGACACAGTAGCACCAACAGACCTCCATCAGAAGCAGCACAGGAGTAAGGATATACACAGGCATAAATCACATCAGCAGCAGTGTCAAGACATAGAAACACAGCCAGCAGATTACTAGCAGAAGAAGCAACCACACAGGAGCAACAACAATCCAAGCACTCATCTAATGGCTGACTTAAGAATGGGCAGCAAACATAGCAAGCTACATCAACTTCAACCACAAAAACAAGCAGTAATTCCTCCCAAATACAAAGAGACAAACAACCAATAGCAACCTTAGTCCTCAGCACATATCACATCCAGTCTCAACAGCAGCAGTTGAAAAAGTACCCAGCAAACAAAGCACAAGCAACAATGATATCTAGTCATAAGATATGTTTTGATAGCCATCTTCAACTTGCATTTTCTTTACAAGGTCAAAACAAATTTGAAGATAGCTCGCACTTTTTTGGCACTCTTTTAAGAACTCTAGAAATCACTTTTAGGTATCAGATGTACATACAAGGGATCACATCCCCAAACCACATAATAGAAGCAGGAACACATGTACCTTTTTGTATAGCTGACCTAGATCAAGCTCACTTTGTTTTTGTACATGCGATTGTCTATCAATATAAAATAGACAATTGCCACATCACCATAGGTCTAACACCTTACCATATCTTAGGTATATTTAGTTATCACATTAGGATGACTAAGTGTACATTTACTTTTGTATTGGAGGTAAG
This sequence comes from Nicotiana obtusifolia, assembly GCA_002018475.1. Classification (NCBI taxonomy): domain Eukaryota; kingdom Viridiplantae; phylum Streptophyta; class Magnoliopsida; order Solanales; family Solanaceae; genus Nicotiana; species Nicotiana obtusifolia. Next base: position 77,216 of record MCJB01005936.1, on the reverse strand, counting down.
GTTCATGTCCCCCTCAACTTTTGTATTTTGCTTCTATTAATAAAACTTATATTTAGCTAAAAAATAAAATAAAAAAAACTATTGAGATTGGCGGTGTTGTTGATAATGATTGATTTAGGCACCCCGAACTGGCAGACGATACGGTCCTGAACAAAATCTGCTACGACTTTCTTAGTCATAGCTTTGTAGGATGTGGCTTTGACTAATTTTGTGAAGTAATCGATGGCTACCAATATAAATCTGTGTCCGTTGGAGGCAGCGAGCTCGATTGGTTCAATGACATCCAAGCCCCAGGCGGCAAAAGGCCAAGGCTAACTTGCCACATTGAGTTCGTTGGGCGGAACTCGTATCATATTGGCATGAACTTGACATTGATGACATCTTTGTACATACCAGATGCAGTCAGTTTCCATAGTTGATCTCATTCAATCTCACTCCTCAATTCAAGGTTATGAAATGGTTGAACGCAATGATAGTATCTAACAAGAATTGGAGTTGATTTTCGTAGGGAGCGATATATGGGAGTTAGGAGTATATATATTATAGTATGTGAATTACACTTCCACAAATTGGAGTTCTTTTTAAGTCTAATTTAAAACTAAGAGTGCATGTTGACAAATAAAACTAAGAAATCGCTTTTGTTGTTTTTCAAGTTTTGTAAAAAGCCTAGGGCTATGACCATCGCTAGGTGTTTGCGTAATGGGATATAAACCTTAATGATTGCTTTATTGATCAGGGTGTATTATAGCTATCAACACTAAATTACCCATTCAATACTTCTCGGTCAGGTTATTACAATCTCTAGGTTGAACCCTTTAATTGGGATTATCAATCTCTCGATTGACCCAATTTCTTGTTAGCCATGTTTTCCTGGACTAAGTCTCTATTTCTCAAGTAGAGACCAAGTCAAATAGGCATGAAATAATTTTTGCAACCATTAATTCCACAAATTAAAGCATGAACAAGACTAATTAATAAACACCCAACCATAAACAAGCATTAAATTAAACACCCATAAGGTTTACACCCTAGGGTTGGGACATAACCCTAGTGAAAATGTAGCTACTCATGCTTGAAATTGAAGAAAAATAAGAATAAATAATAATTAAACTCATATTGCAAGATTAAAAGGACGAAACCAATGTTAAAATAGCCAAAATATGAAAACTACTAAAAGAAGTAAAGAGAAACGGCTACTGTAGCTGCTGATGTCAAAACTTGACCTAAAATTGTGAAACTCGTCTATTTATACAAGGCTAGAAATTTCAGAAAAAAATGCCCTTCATGAGGTTTTGCGGCCGCACAATTTCATGTGCGGTCCGCAGATTTCTTCAACTTGTAGGAATTGGAGGTCTGCGGCCGCATAATTCTGATTTGCGGCTATGAGGCCTTCTTTCTACAGCTCGTGCGGTCGCATATTGCTCTTCTGCAGTTCGCACAATTACATCTGCTGCCACGTAGCACTTCTTCTACGATCGCACAATTCCTGTGTGGACCGCACTTCTGGGAGACTTAGAATGCATATTCTCTGAACTATTGTTCCTAGCCATTTTCTTCGGCCACAGAATTCATGTGCGGACCGGACTTTGCACAGATCTACTGCCCTTTTTTTCATCATCTGTGGCTGCAAATGATATTCTGCAGTCCGCACTTCTGATCTTTTGTGTCTTTTATGGCCTTGAGTTTAGATTACTCCTTTTTGAGTTGGATTTCATCTTGGTAGTCCATCTTCAAATATTCCTGCCATTTAGCACATTTCATCAGTTTTCGGGAACCCAATTAAACACTTTTGGAATAAAATGAAAGCTAAAAGGCGCTAAGAAGTAGTCAAAATCCTCACTTATCAACTCCCTCAAACTTAGGTTTATTGCTTGTCCTCAAGAAAATAAATTAGTTCCCACCTCCACAAGTTAAGGACCATTCCAGCTAATTAAATTCAGCGGCGTGGGCTGCCTTAGTCTCGGGAGGCAAGAAATGATCGATGAAAGCATCGATGAACTCATTCCACCTCGCCGGAGGGTTCCCCTCCTAACGAGACTCCTCCCACAATTCAAACCAAGAATATGCTACCTCTTTCAGGTGATACGAAGCCAACTCCACTACTTCTATCTCAGTAGCACGCATAACTCAAAGAGTCTTGTGCATCTCAGCGATGACGTCCTGGGGTGGCATTGGCTCCTTGCCAATTCTTACTTTCTTCCTAGCCGCCATAAACTGAAAATTAGAGCAATCCACGAGTTAAAGGAGGAACAATCTTACAATCAGCTTTGTCGCACAATCTAGAACATCAAATAAGGGTATTATTCCTAAATTCCCTAGTAGCCTACTAATTATAGATGTGGTCAACAACACACCGATAAGAAGTACTCTATTAGAAACGGCTCCGAGACATCCTTGGACACTTTAAAACCTTAGGCTCTAATACCAAGTTTGTCACGCCCCGACCTGGGGAGCGCAACCGGCGCTCAAGCGAGATACCCCCGTCAAGCAAGCCTTCACAATACCTTCTACCCAACTCGCCCATGAATGAAAGAAAATACATTTATATCATTAATTAAACATTATGCAGATTTGGTGAATAATGCCAATTCCATTACCATTAGTTACTTCATGTTATAGTCTCAAAATACGTACACAATCATAGTTAAAGTGCATCACGTGGTTCAAATACAACAAGCCCAGTCTAACTTTCCCAACACCCATATACAACCCACACTGTGTCTAAGAAATTATATAGTATGAAAACACCGGCAACAAGGCCCCGGGTACACCTTAAAGCATAGTACACACTGGACAAAACATACACGACCCTGTGAAGTAGGGCTCACCAAATTTGCCTGCATCCATTAAAGATGCAGTTCCCCCAGTAAAAGGGACGTCAATACATATACAACAGTTCTAGTGTGAATGCTAAACACCCTCTCAGTAGAACGAATGATTACACAACGAAGGACAATCATAAAATCAATGGGAGCTTCAAATAATATCAAAACATCAAATTAAGAGTAAGACAAATTTTCAAGTAAATTTCCATATTTTATGTTTGGGAGATCTTAGCACCGATATACAATAGTGATTTTTGCACGGTGTCCGATCATGGCCTGATGGGTTGGGCCGTCTCATCTAAAGACATCAACCATAATCAGAATCGTTATCTTAGTCTCAATTATTGTTTCAATCATAATCTCAAGCATAATCACATGGCATGTGCGGCATGGCGTCCGATCACATCCCAACTGGCTAGGCCGTCTCACCACAATGCCGTGTTGAGTGATATAACCCTTTTCTAGCAATCATCTCATCCCAATAAAGGGGAATATTCTCTTCACATCAATCTTATCCCAATAAAGGGGTGCAATCACAATTGACTCCTACATTAGCGCGTGTAGTTTCGGAGTTAGGTCATCTCAACCTACCGCCAATTCAATTCATTGGCGTGGACCATGCACCGTGTCAACACAATCCTTATAAACCCCCGCAGACACAATAGACTCGCCAACCGGAGTACATATAGAGAACGGCTCATGAAGCTGTTCCGGTTCTATCCCAAATACCATAGCAACATAGGGAGTAACGTAGGACAAAGTTGAACATGGATCAATAAGAGCATACGCATCATGAGATTGGATATTCAATATACCTGTGCCAACATCTGGAGAAGCCACTGAGCTCTAGTGACTCTGCATGGCGCAGAAAAGGCTGGGTCCTCCTGAAGTCTGTGTACCACCCCTAGCTGCACCACACCCTACGGGTGTTGGAGTGACTCGAGATGGAGGAAGTAATATGGATGTAGTAGCTGAAGAACTGGCTACCGTGTCGTACTCCTGCCCGCACCCTGCAGGACGAACGGTAGTCCCTCTGAATGTGACCCCTCAATCCGCACCCATAGCATAAAGGTAGGTCTATGTAGCAGATTCCAAGTGCATCTTTCCACACCTAGGACATGGTAGCCTCTGCTGTTGCTGGAATCTCTCACCGGGCCGACCCTGCTGGTAGGATACCATGCTGCCTTGACCGAGCCTATAACGACTCCGCTACTGTTGACTGGGCCCCGATAGCGGTGCAGTGACTCATGACTGAGCAAAAGACTAGGATGGCCCTGATGACCCTCCTCTAAATGCCGACCTAGAATCACCATCACCTAATGAACCTCCAAGATTGCCCGCGGACAGGGCCTTGCAGCTACTCTCTCGCTCCATCCTATTCTTCAATTTACAGTTCTCTGTAGCTTGAGTAAATGCCACCATCTTTGGACATTTCATATCATAATTCAAGGCAGCTGTAGCAACCTCGTTAATAACCAAGGGGCTAAGGCCCTACACGTACCGGTGCACTCTTGCCTCCATAGTGGGAAGCATGTATACAGCATGCTTGGACAGGCACGCAAATCTCGTATGGTACTCCCACACACTCAGGCTACCTTGCTTTAAGGTCTCAAACTTAGCAGCACGGGCTATCGTAGTCTCGGAAGGTAAGAAATGATCAATGAAAGCATCGGTGAACTCATTCCACCTCGCCGGAGGGTTCCCCTCCTCACGGGACTCCTCCCACAATTCAAACCAAGAATATGCCACCTCTTTTATGCGATAGGAAGCCAATTCGCTGCTTCTGTCTTAGAAGCAAGCATAACTCGTGGAGTCTTGTGCATCTCTTCAATGAAGTCCTGGGGGACCTCCTCTAGATTAGTGCCTGCGAAGACTGAAGGATCTAACTGAAGAAATTTGTTCATCCTGTAATTAGCATATTCCCCTGGTTGGCTAGAAGAAGTACGCGCAACATTTGATCTCTGGGCATGAGGATCCACTATCTGAGCCAACATTTGTGTGGTTCCCCTAAGATCATCCCTCAGAAACATCAGGAACGGAAGCTGGGGTTGGAGGTGGAACTAGAATATCAGTGGGTGGGATCGTTGCACCCTTAGTAGGCGCAGGAACTGGTTCAGCCTGATCAGGTGTAGCGGAATTAGGCAGTGTAGTAGTGGGGGGAATATTCTCACCCCTCGGCTGCTCACCTCCGTCATAAGTAAAGAATCAACTGCCACTCCTGGGGTGGCATTGGCTCCTTGCCAAATTCTTGCTTTTCTCTTAGCCGCCATAAACTGAAAATTAGAGTAGTGCACAAGTTAAAGGAGGAACAATCTTACAATCAGCTTTGTCACACGATTTAGAACATCAAATAAGAGCACTATTCCTAAATTCCCAAGTAGCCTACTAATTATAGATGTGGTCGACAACACACCGATAAGAAGGACTCTACTAGAAACGGCTCCGAGACATCGTTGGACACTTTAAAAACATAGGCTGTAATACCAAGTTTGTCACGCCCCGACCTTGGGGAGCGCTACCAGCGCTCAACCGAGGTACTTCGCTTAAGCAAGCCTTCATAATACCTTCTACCCTACTCGCCCATGAATGAAGAAAAAAATACATTTATATCATTAATTGAACATTAAGTGAATTTCGTGAACAATGCCAATTCCCTTACCATTAGTCACTTCATGTTATAGTCTCGAAGTACGTACACAATCGTAGTTGAAGTGCATCAAGTGATTCAAATACAAACAAGGCTATTCTGACTTTCCCAACACCCATATACAACCCACACCGTATCTACGAATACAAAATACTATGGTAATGCCGGTAACAAGGCCCCGGCTACACCTAAAAACATAATACTCATAGGATAAAACATACACGACCCCATGAAGTGGGGCTCACCAAATTTGCTTGCTTCCATTAAGGATGCAGCGCCCGTGGAAAAAGGGACGTTAATACACATAGAACAGTACTAGTGTGAATGAGTAAACACCCTCTCAATAGAACGAATGATAACACAAGGAAGGACAATCATAAAATCAATGGGAGCCTCAAATAGTACCAAAACATCAAATTAAGAGTAAGACAAATTTTCCATTAAATTTCCAAATTTTATATTTGGGAGATTTTAGCACCGATATAAAACTGTGATTTTTTCATGGAGTCCGATCATGGTCTGATCGGCATGGCCGTCTCATCTAAAGAGATCAACCACAATCACAATCATTATCTCTGTCTCAGTCATTGTTTCAATCATAATATCAAGCACAATTACCGCCATGTGTGTGGCATGCCGTCCTATCACATCCCAACTGGCTAGGCCGTCTCACCATAATGCCGTGTGGAGTGACATCACCCTTTTCTAGCAATCATCTCATACCAATAAAGTGGAACATTCTCTTCACTTCAATCTCATCCCATGGTAGGATACCCTACTGCCTTGACCGAGCCTTTAACGACACCGCTACTTTTGATTGGGCCCTGAAGGCGGTGCACTGACTGATGACTGAGCAAAAGACTAGGATGGACCTGATGATCCTCCCCTAAATACCAACCTACAACCACCACCTAACGAACCTCCAAGATTTCCCGCGGACCGGGCTTTACTACTCCCTCGCTCCATCCTATTCTTCAATTTACAGTTCTCTGTAGCTTAAGCATATGCCACCATCTTTGCATAGTTCATATCTGAATTCAAGGCAGCTGTAGCAACCTCATTAACAACCAAGGAGCTAAGGCCTTGCACATACCGACGCACTTTCGCCTCCATAGCGGGCAGCATGTATACAACTAGCTTGGACAGGCGCGCAAATCTCATGTAGTACTCCCACACACTCAGGCTGCCTTGCCTTAAGGTCGCAAACTCAGCGGGCTACCTTAGTCTTATAAGGCAAGAAATGATCGATCATATCATCGGTGAACTCATTCTACCTCGTCGGAGGGCTCCGCTCCTCACGGGACTCCTCCCGCAATTCAAACCAAGAATATGCCACCTCTTTCAAGCGATAGGAAGCCAACTACACTATTTCTGTCTTGTTGCAAGCATAACTCGTGGAGTCTTGTGCATCTATTCAATGACGTCCTAGGGGTCCTCCTCGGGATTAGTACCCATGAACATTGGAGGATCTAACTGAAGAAACTTGTTCACCTTGGAACTAGCAGATTCACCTAGCTGACTGGAAGAAGTAGGCGCAACATTTGATCTCTGGACCTGAGAAGCCACTATTTGAGCCAACATCTCAGTGGCTCCCCTAAGATCCCCCCTCAGAAAACATCGGGACCGGAAGCTGGGGCTGAGGTGGAACTGGCATATCCGTTGGAGGGATCGTTGCACCCATAGTAGGTGCCGAATCTTGTGCGGTCTGAGCAGGTGAAGTGGAATCACACTTTGTAGTAGTCAGGGGAATATTCTCACCCCTCGGGTGCTCACCCACATCATCAAGTAAAGAATCAACTGCCACTCCTGCAGTGGCATTGACTCCTTGGCTAATTCTTGCTTTCTTCCTAGGCACCATATATTGAAATTAGAGCAATGCACGAGTTAAAGGAGGAACAATCTTACAATCAGCTTTATCGCACAATCTAGAACATCAAAGAACGGTATTATTCCTAAATTACCAAGTAGTCTCCTAATTATTGATGTGGTCGACAACACACCAATAAGAAGGACTATACTAGACACGGCTCCGAGACATCCTAGGACACTTTAAAACCTCAGGCTCTGATACCAAGTTTGTCACGCCCTAAACCTCGGGAGCACGACCGGCGCTCAACAGAGATACCCCGGTCGAGCGAGCCTTCACAATACCTTCTATCCAACTTGCCCATAAATGATGAGAAGATACATTTATATCATTAATTAAACATTAAGTGGATTCCATGAAAAATGCCAATTCCATTACCATTAGTCAATTCATGTTTTACTCTCAAAATATGTACACAATCGTAGTTAAAGTGTATCAAGTGTTTCAAATACAACATGCTAGTCTAACTTTTCCAACACCCATACACAACCCACACTGTGTATATGGAGCCTTTACGGATACAAAATACTATGATAACGTCGGCAACAGGACCCCAGCTATACCTCAAGACATAATACACGTGGTACAAAAGATACACGACCCCGTATGAAGTGGGGCTCACCAAATATGCTGAGAAGAAGGCGTATTGCTATCAATGATCAATGCCACCTACTGCGGAACCACCTGCATCCATTAAAGATGTAGCGGCCCGGTCAAAAAGGAAGTTAGTACATATGGATTAGTACTAGTATGAATGACTAATCACTCTCTCAATAGAACGAATGATAACACAAGGAAGGACAATCATAAAATCAATGGGAGCCTCAAACAACACCAAAACATCAAATTAGGAGTAAGACAAGTTTTCAAGTAAATTTCCGTATTTTAAGTTTGGGAGATCTTAACACCGATATACCGCCGTGATTTCTACAATCACAATCATAATCATTATCTTAGTCTAAATAACTATTTCAATCATAATCTCAAGCACAATTACTGTCATTTCTGCGGCATGCCATCCAGTCACGACCCGACTGGCTAGGCCGTCTCACAACAATGCCGTGTTGATTGACATCACCCTTTTTAGCAATCACCTCATCCCAATAAAGGGGAATATATTTTTTGCATCAATCTCATCCCGATAGAGGGGTACAATCACAATTCTGTCCTACACCGGCACGTGTAGTTTCGGGGTCAGATCATTTCAACCTACCCTTCCTCGGTGACTAACGATACTCCAAGGGTGTTTATTTATTTATTTAAAGGATTGAGAACTGATTTCATTATCTTTTATACATCATTCAATTCATTGGCGCCGGTGGCCATAACACAATGTCACTCTTGGCAAGTTGGCCGTATTTCATATTTCATATTGCTCTCTTTCACTTTCAACATTATCAAGGATCATCAATGACAAATCATTTCTATTCAAGAATTTAAGTCCACATGTTGACCAAATAACAATGTCAAGCACATTGAGATTTCTTACTATATTTGACATAATAGCCTTCACTTAAAGATATAACATTTGGATATGTAACCCATGCTTCGAGCACATTTTTAAATAGAATGTAACATAACAAGAGCATTCAAATTCATATTGAACACATAGCTTTTGACACAAAGCTTATTCGGAATAATCAATTTGTAACAACCAACTAGGGGCTTACAAGGATATTGTGGGGTTTAATTCTAAGAGAATAGTTTAGCCAACAATTCTCGCCTCGAGCCTTTTAAATTACTACAATATTCCGTAATTCTTCGCCACTTCGATCTATTTAGAAATACAGTAAAATTGAACGCAAATTAGGAGAGAGGTCATAGTTCCAACTTACTTGAGCATTTTATCAAACACTAGGTGTGGATTGAGATCTTAAGGTCCTCTTATGGTGGATTCTTTCATCCCACTACCCAAAGTTTACTGAAATGAGCTCAACAATCTTTCCACTACCCTTGATGGTACATGCATGCATAATGTACAACTCCCACCCCCCAAGAATTGCCTTACTCATCACCTATTTCCAATTAAATCCCGGAATTGAGGGCTGGGGAGTAGAATTTTACCTCTACAATGATGACCTAGCGACTTCTTCTTGTGAATGTTTAAACTTTGAGCAAGAATTGGTGAATGATAGGCTTAGGAACTTCCCCTCACTGCATGGCACTAGCTCTCTCTAGAATTATAAGTTTTAACCTTCTAAAAGGATCCTTAAGACTATTTTACAAGAATGGGCTCGGGTTCAAACTATAGAAAAAATGAAGCCCCGATGCAGAATCTGTGGTCACACATGCGATCGCATAGCGATTCTGCGGTATGCAAAATTGAATGCATAATGTCCCTCCGGAACTGGGCACCACTGCCTCACTCTATGACCGGTCTATGGTCGCAGAATGCGCCGCGGAACTCACCTCCAGAAATTTTTGTATTGGATCTGCAATGAGTTGTGCGGCATGCGAAATGATTATGCGGCCGCCTAATGGACCACATAATGGTCCAAATATTTTGCCCAAGTTTCCCCTTTAGTCTGCGGTAGATATGTGGTCCGCAAATCAGTTATGTGACCGCAGAATGGACAGCAGAAATGCCTTGTACATCTAAAATAGTTTTTCTTCAACTCCCCAACGCACTGTTTAACCCAAAAGTTCGAACCGCGGTGAGCTTGCTTGTCGTGAAGAATCTCTACAATCATCAACACATAAGTCCACTCCGGCACCACGAAACTCCGGGTTTTAGGTAAAGTGTTAGGGCCTTACAATAACTAAGGAGCAACCAACCATTCAATACCCCAAGAGCCTTCACTTGAATTTTTTCACAAAGCCTAAACAAAACTGCATCATGGGTGTGAATAGTCAACAATCTCAGAACCCATCGTAGCATAGGAGAGTGACACATGGAACATATTAGAACATGAATAATATCAACTCTCATCGATGACACCCCTCAACAACAGATGTGCTGAGTAAACAAACTCGATCCGATGTAGAACACACATTCTCGTTAGGTCTACCAATAGGCCCCAAAATTAACCTTGATCTTCCAAAATAGATAGGCAACCTCCGAAAAGTCCACAATAACCCATCCATAACACATATAATCAGCCGTCAACCTCTTAGCATACCTTCACGATCCGTAACCAAGGAACAATCTGCCTCTAAGAACCCTCATAGTCTTCAAATCCCTAGAATACAAGAATCTCCATGTCCGATCCCGACTCCACCACTCAAATGACTAACACATCCCTCATATACCATCACCTCACAAGAAATACTTCCATAATGTTTTCATGCCACATAGAAAAATCTAAACATCAACAGTCGATCAACTAGGCAATATCCGTAATAATAGTCGAGCATCCGCAAGTCAAAACACAGTGCGCCTTATGAAATAGGCACCCTTGTCAAATGATACCAGATAGTGCCAGCATTCTTCTAAACATCTAAAACCGTCCATTCTTTCTAAAACTTATGACCATTCCTTAGAAACTGAACTGTAAGAACCAACCTTCTCTTACTTTTCTGATCCAAACCACTACCAAGCTGACACATTTCTTTGAGTTCCCCTCGACTTCCCTTCAAGTTATCACTTCTCCTTTCCAGTACACTACGATCTTTAACCAAAGCTCATCATAAGAGATCCTTGCATGAAATCATGTCGTCCGAAGGCCCAAAAGCCATTGTATTCCCTCTTAAGCACCTAATAATGATGCAACCGAGATACCCACTTTGAAGAGACCTTTTGTTACTTTGAAGTTGTTTCTTTAACCTTTCTGATACGGAAATGTTGAATCCCTAATGGTGTAGAAATACCACAAATCTCAGTACCATCTAAAACAATCTAAGATCTTAGCCACATACAAATTTGGATAACTCTTAAATACCAAATATGAATCTTGAACTCATTAGAACCTTCTCAAGAGTCATCCACTTTGCTTTAATCTCCAATGCGAAACGTGTCAAACGACATGTGCCTCATTAGTACACAAACACCGACAGAAGTAACCCCTACAAATAACAAAACGAATCACTCCATAATTTTCGTATGTCAATAAAATATAACACATCCTGCATCTAACAATTCCCTTACACAAATCATCCTCGATGTCATCCCCCTTCAAGTCACAACTGATCAACATGTATGGCTTAGTCCAAAAGTAATATAGCACATAACCGTGCAATCTAATCGCCGCTAATAAACTCCCTTACTTCGCTCGAAGCCACAAAACATAACATCTGATAACCCACAATACCCTTACTCTATAAGTTCCATGATCTCACACTGTAATTCAACTAAGTCCTTCACCAGCTCATGTAGCACCAGCCATAGAATACCTCAAATCTTTTCCTAAGCACATATCCATCCTCGTGACAGTCGTGCGAGCTTGCCTCAAGTGATCCAAGCTAAAATTATAGCACGTATAATCCCACTGGTAGCAAGAAAACTCTTCACACAAACATCATAAGGATCACACAACCTCAGTCCATCGCGTAGGAGATAACCCACTGTCTAGCCTCAAAATGGCATCTCTTTATGCCCTTTCATATAAAAAACCACTATGCAATCACTTAATGTGCCGTAGTCTGAACTTGTCAATAAGACATAAGTATCGACTTCATCCCACAATTAGAAACTGAGATATCCCTAACACACTCATACCCAAGACTGTACAAAATATCAAGACAGAATTCGAGCATCCATAGTCCTTTCACATCCCAAGAAAATTTTTTCTCATCAAATCCAAATCATCTAACCATAGTCCTCAATCACATAATATTTATCATATAGATAACCAACCACTCACTGAGCCATCAATCCCACTCCTAGGGACACTATGGACATATAAGTCCAAAAACACATACTCATACAACTCAACCCACCAAGTCCAAGTAGCGGTTTGAACGTGGCCTTAAATCCTCCATAATGGCCTATCTCCAGAACACAGGGAACACCTCTTGAACCCCGTCCATGATACCACAAGTCATCGATGCACAGCTAATACCGAGTGCTCAACATAAAATACAAGTAAATTGAAGGAAATAAAAGATATACGCTTTACGTTGAATCGATGCCGCACGATAAGAAAGAAAAATGGGATGTTTCCTATATGCCCTGCAGCCTCTCAAAGATAGGTATGGACGTCATCATACTGATCCACAAGACTCTACTGGACACATGCTCATGAGTCATAGAACCTATAAACCTAGAGCACTGACACCAACTTTTCACGACCCAAAATCCACCCAATCATGATGGCACCTAACCCCACCCGCTAGGCATGCCATACAATAGTCAACACAATTGTCATGACCCCTGTTTCCCTCCGTAGGATGTCATGACGACACTTAGTCTCTAAGACTAGGCAAGCCTAACACTTACTGGATTAACAAAAGAAATCAACCATCAAAGAAGAATATATGATAAAAATCTTTTACATAATTACAATTCCAAAAACCAGCAGTACAAGTCATAATCCCTACTAAGTTTGTACAAAAACCTCTAAATACAACTATTTCGAGATAGAGATAAAACAGTGCAAGAACAATAATAGAAGGTGACTCCAACGCTTGTGAATGCATCAACAAGTTTACCTTGAGTCTCCACAGCAAGATCGGTACAACTAGCTAGTGATCGACTGACTCCAAATTACACAGACCTGCACAAAAATGTACAAAAGCATAGTATGAGTACACCACAGCGGTACTCAGTAAGTATCAAGACTAACCTTAGTGGAGTAGTGACAAGGGACAGTCAAGACACCTACTAGACTGGATAACCTGAACAAGTATAGGTATAGACATAATAGAGCACGATATCTCTAAAAAAGTACGCATAATGACAACAATAATATGGTGCTTGCAGTAGGAAATAGAAGGAACAATTAGCAGCGGGACACCACAAGTAATAAAACAGTAGAGTAAGCTGGACACAGTTTAAATCCGGTGAAAAACAAATAAAGGAAAGACAAGTAGCAACTCGATAAGAATAACCGCTTTCACACCACGTTAATCTAATAATCCCCACGAGGTACAAAACCTCAAAAAGATATTCAAAATTCACGGGTCCCAATTCGTGAACCCTAATCACTTGGAATCTTATGCCCTCATCACAACTGGTAATTGCACGGACGATGCACGTGCCAACAGAACAATTCTCACACAGAAGTCAAGTAAACGAGGGTATGTATGAATGAAAAAAAACATCAGGACCCACCTTTTTAAACCGATAGGGGTGATTAACTATGTGTAAGCTTGTGCGAGTGTTCTATCATAGTTCTGGCAAAAGAGTAAGAGTAAAGGAAATGCACGACACATAAGAAACGCTCCTCACAATTTGCACAAGGTAAAACCCACACAAGTTAGGCACGGCACTACACAAATATTAACAACAACAATTCCCTCAGGCCATCTCAAGTCATAAAAATCAATCCCCGACATAGCCCACCTTGTCTCGCCACGTCCGCAATATATAATTAAATGCCCGGCTTGTCTCGCTGCATGCACATACAAATATTTCCACCTTGTCTCACCACATGCGCAAACACACATGTATAACCCGCCTTGGTAGACCGCATGTGCATCATCAATTGTAACAATAGCTCGGCAAAAACCTTGTGCAAACACCCGAACAAAACCCGCCAACAATATCACGTGCCAAAAACACAACATCTCAATAGAATGACATTCACAACATGTGCTCACATTACACAATATTTCCTCTAAGCAGTGTCAATACCACAACCGCGCATGGCCCTCGGCTCAATAACTGAGTACAACAGCAATAACAACAATAATAACACGATAATACTGCAAGTAAATCAACTCAAGAGCATTGGATAAAAAAGAAGCGGTAGAACAACGTCAAAATTGTCGAGCCCATGAATCATATCAAACAACGTCAAAGTTACGAATCGCACCATGAATCGAACTTATGAATTTCCAAATGTTCCAACTTCAAAAAATCGTGTAGGCACATATCAATTCAACCCGGAATGACATCAAATTTTGCATGCAAGTTCCAAATGCCATAACGGAGCTAATCAAACTCTCGGAATCGCATTCTTACCCTGATATCCCCAAGGTCAATTCTCGGTCAAACCTCTTAACCTTCTAAAACTTTAACTTTCAAAATTTCCTCGAAATGCTTCAAATTACCTATGGACCTCCAAATCCAAATTCGGTTGCATGCCTAAGTCTAAAATCACCATGCGAAGTTGTTATAACCATCAAAATTCCATTCCATAGTCGTGTGCTCAAAGGTCAAGTTCGGTCAACTTGTTCCATTTAAGCTTAAAAAAATAAGAATTGTTCTATCAATTAAATCCCGAATCATCTGAAAATCAATCTCGACCACACACGCAAGTCATGATACACATTGCGAAGCTTCTCGAGACCTTAAGCCGCCAAACGGGGCGCTACTTCACAAAACGACCGGTTAGGTCGTTACATTCTGTCCCTTTTAAACAAACGTTCATCCTCGAACTTGCTCAGTACCACTCCGAGGTCATCAAATCACTTAATACACTCTTCATACATGTACTCGCGGGTGACTCCACGTCATCCCAATCCACATAGGCCCGACAATACCATCTCAACTGAATATTATTCCTTCCACCACACTAGCCAAACCTTGGAATAAAATTTCTCACCATCCTATTTCCAAAAGACCTAATTCCCACATCAACACACTGTACCAACCTCAACCAGCTATAAAAACTTATGCCTATGCCCACAGGGTACAACCACATGATGTAACACATCACACATATGCCCTTAATAACAACCCTAGGAACAGTAGCTGCCTATAATCAAATCAAGCACCAGTAATTAGCCTCACATCCATTATACCCCGTTTCAAACCTTCACAACAATGACAACGATGTAACAAACATAAAGACCTCACAATTATTCACCGAAATCAAAAAATTTACATCTAACGCCACCTGGGCACACACCTCGCAAGCTAAAAACCAATAAGCACAACGCGAATAAGACTGAGTATGCAAAGAGAAACACATGAGAGAACTATCAAACAAGCCCGATAGGGACAACCCCCTATCAGTACCATACTAAGAATAAATTTCACAAGGGAGAATCAAAGCATATGAATAAATCACAAGGATCTTATCCTAATATAAATCTACCGTGGCTCGCAGTCGGGTTCAAACCTCTCAAATCACATGAAGACGCGAGGATCCCATCCTCAACTCTAAATCGTGTGTAACATACATATCATACCAACCAAAACCTTCTACTAATTCAATTCCGTGGACAAAATCACAACACATACTGAGCTCTCACATCGGTAGAGCATCTAAATCATAAGTCGTAACCCATCACCCTAAAATCACATCAAATCTACTAAAATGAGGAACATAAAGTCACTCATAATTTAATAACTCTCAATAATTAATAAAAAGAAAGTGGTAGATATGGCATACCACTATAGAATCTCTGAACATGGGTAAACACATAAGCAGAGTACTAAATCACGAAACTCATCCACATGTGAAGAAAAATAGGAGGACTCACCCCGATAAGCAAAACTGAAACAAAATACGAATAATGCTACTCTATAACAAATCGAAACCATACATGTACGACATTATGTGGTGCAGTGCCTCGGGCCTACTGTAGGAAACACATCGACGGGCTGGACCTCCCCCTCTTGCGCGCCCTCTACTCGCCTGATATGTACCCCAAGTTGCGGTGTAGTGACATCAATTGCTGGACCGAACTCATAGCCTGAATACCTCGATGTGAGATATCTGTTCGGAGTCGAGGACAATATCTCATCATGTGACTGGTATCTCCGCACTCAAAGCAACCTCTCTGCTTACATGGCTGTGGAAACTATGCGATACAGGTACTCTGAGACCCATGGGTACCTTAAGCACCGTGCGAAGTCTGAAGTGCAAACTGAACAGGTTGAGCCACAAAACTTCTGTCGTACCGTACTCTCCCTAAAAAATAAGGACCATTAGATCTCTCCAGTCTGCGAGGCCTCTCAGCCTCCCTGACCTCTCTCTCCTAACCCCGCCTGTCCTCTTTTTTCTGGCCTCGCCTGTCCTCTCTCTCTTGGTCCCACATGCCCTCTCTCTCTCTCTTGGTCCCACATGCCCTCTAATTGGCAAGTGATCTCTACTACCTGCTGAAATGGAACATCTGACTCTAATTCCCGAGCCATGATGAATCGGATATCATGTTTGAGCCCCTCAATGAATCTACGGCCTCACTCTCTAGTTGTAGCGACCAAAGAAGGTACATGCCTTGCCAAATTACTGAATCTAACTGCATACTCTGACACAGACATAGTGCTATGGTGCAGTTGCTCAAACTCCACGCGCCATGCATCTCGAAGGGTCCAAGGAACAAACACGCTTAGGAACCTAACCAACGTGGACTCGCAGCTCTGGAGAACGGGCGACGGGAGTCTTCCCTCGATATGTGAAGTGGCTGGCGCAACCGGAATCAACCCCACCTTAGCCATTGTACCCAACATGCTCATGAATTGTGCTAAAGTCTCCTGAAGTCCGGGGGTAACAGCAGGCGCCTCTGGTACCTGTCCCCCAATCGGGGCTACTGGCGGCTCCTCTACTGTTACCAGGGTAGATGCCCTAGCTGAGGCACGTGCTTCTCTTCGACCTCTGTCCCTATGCCTAGAGACACCTGCTCCGAGGGCAGCGTCATCCGTAATTATAGCTCATGCACTCACCATATGTGAGAGAATAGAATGATAAAAACTCAAACTCCGGGATCAATAAACTCGCACGATAGGAAATGAAGAATTGAAACTGTCCTAATAGTTCTGTAGCCTCTAAAAGATAAGTACAGACATCTCAGTACCGATGTGTAAGACTCTACTAAACTCGCTTATGACTCATCGCACCTATGAGCCTAGGGCTCTAATACCAACTGCTCACGACCCCAGTTTCCCTTCGTAGGATGTCGTGATGGCACCTAGTCTCTAAGACTAAGTAAGCCTAACACTTATTGATTAATAGAAGAAATCAATCATCAATAAAGAATATGGGATAAAAATCTTATACACAATTACAATTCCCGAAACAGGTAGTACAAGTCATAAGGCCTGCTGAGTTTGCTATAAAAACCTCTAAATACAATTGTTTTGAAATAGAGATAAAACAGTGCAAGTGCAATAACAGAAGGTGACTCTGAGGCCTGTGAACGCAGCAGCAAGTTTGCCTTGAGTCTCCATAGCAAGATCCGTACTTCTAGCTAGTGATTGACTGACTCCGAATTACCTGGATCTGAACAAAAATGTGCTGAAGCGTAGTATGAGTACACCACAGTGGTACTCAGTAAGTATCAAGACTAACCTTAGTGGAGTAGTGACAAGGGACAGTGAAGACACCTACTAGACTAGATAACCCCAACAAGTATAGATATAGAAATAATAGAGCACAATATCTCTATAGAACTACGCGTAATGAAAAAAATAATACGGTGCTTACAGTAGGAAATAGAATCAACAATTAGCAGCGGGAAACCACAAGTAATAACACAGTAGAGTAAGCTGGACACAGTTTAAATCCGGTAAAAAAAAATAAAGGAAAGACAAGTAGCAACTCGATAAGGATAACTGTTTTCACACCACGTTTATCTAATAATCCCCACGAGGTACCAAACCCAAAAAGATATTCACAATTCACGGGTCCCAATTTGTGAACCCTAATCACTTGGCATCCTGTGCTCTCATTATAACTAATAACTGCAGGGATGATGCACGTGCCAACAGAACAATTCTCACATAGAAGGAAAGTAGACGAGGGTATGTATGAATGATCAACAACATCAGGATCCACCTTCTTAAATCGATACAGGTGATTAATTACATGTATGCTTGAGCAAGTATTCTATCACAATCCATGCCAAAGAGTAAGAGTGGAGGAAATGCGTAGCCTATAAGAAAAGATCCCCATAATTTGCACAAGATAAAACTCACACAAGTTAGGCACGCCACTATTCAGATTTCAACAACCACAATGCCCCCAGGCCATCTCAAGTCATCACAAATTAATACCCGACCAAGACCACCTTGTCTCGCCACGTGCGCAATAAATAAGTAAATACCTGCCTTGTCTCGCCGGACGTGCATATAAATGTTCCCACCTTGTCATGCCACATGCGCAAACACATAGATATAGCCCGCCTTGTCACACCACATGTACATCATCAATAGTAACAATAGCATGACAGAAAACTCGTGCAAACACCCGAACAAAACCTCCCAATAATATCACGTGCCAAAAACACAACATCACAATAGAATGACTATCACAACATGTGCCTATATTTCACAACATTTCCTCTAAATAGTCTCAATACCACAACCGCGCATAGCCCTCGGCTCAACAATTGAGTACAACAGCAACAACAACAACAACAATAACATGAGAATACGGCAAATACATCAACTCAAGAGTTATGGATCACAAAGAAGTGGTAGTCTCAATTAGAGTAGCTGAACAAGAGAAAAATAATATGTAACAAATGATTCCACAAGAGTACAATCGGACAACAAGGGAGATAACATAAGTCAATAATTCCAAATAAGGATGAGGCAACTACAATAAAGGACAACTAAACTTCATTTAGGGTTGAGCTATTACGAAGAGATACAACAAATTCAATTAAGAATAATCAACGAAAAATATAATCATATCCTCAATTCAGGATAGAAAATTACAGGAGAGATAATAATAATTTCAATTAAGGATAAGCAACTAGGAAAGGATAGCACGGAATCGAAGAGGCAACAACTTCAGTTAAGGCACACAAGAGTCAAATAGGCAATAAGGGTGGAACATGAAGTAATTAACTCCAATTATGACACATAGTGGTGAAAGTAGTAAATGGGAACTTAACATAACAAAACAACTTCATATCTAATGAACATAAGAACCTAAGAGCCCTAAAAAATCAACTTTCGACAAATAAGCCTGAGCACGTACTCGTCACCCCGTGTACATGGACTTCACATGACACAATTAACACCAAAGACTCAAATCCTAAGAGGTAGTTCCCCCACACAAAGTTAGGCAAGATACTTACCTCAAAGGAGCAAGACCGATACTCTAAAATGGCACTCTCAAATGAAACAACTTCTAGATGGCTCAAATCTAGCCAAAATACTTCAATCCATAAATAAAACACATAGAAAATAGTGCCAGATAATAAAGCTTCGATCTTTAATTAAAACAAAAAAGTCAACCCTGGCCCGTACCTTGAAACACGATAAAATTTAAAAAACCCAAACATCCATTCTGATACTAGTTCAACCATACAAAAATTATAAATTTCCGACAGCAATTCGTCCTTCTAATCATCATTTTACATCTTGAAAGATTTCTTAGAAAATTTCAATTTTCCTCAACTCAAAACACTAACTATGAGATAAGAAAAAAAAAGATAGTGTCATGGAATATAATAAATTATGCGTGAAGAGTTGAACACGTGAAGAACCCCTCAAAAATCGCCCAAATCCGAAGTCTGCAACACGAAATATGAATAAAATGGCCAAACCCTTGACTTATATGATTCTGCCCATGCCTTCCGCATTTGCGGACAATAACGGCCACATGCGAGCTCGCTATTGCGAACAACATTCTGCTCCTGCTGCCTTCACTTCTGCGTTCCCAAGCACCACACCTGCGATGGCGCAGATGCGCGAGAATTCTCGTTGTTGCGAGCACACACCCAACTGCCAATTTTCGCGTCCGCGTCTTTGTCTCCTCTTCCGCGATCACACAAGTGAGGAAAATCCTTCTTACCTACGACCACTGTCCAATCCCTCCAAATTTTGCTTTTGCAATCACTGTCTCGCCAATGCAGTATAGCACCTGCGACCAAAACCATCACAGGCGCGATGGCACCAGTCCAAAACTCCTTAGATTTTCCTTAAGTCCGAAATACGATCCGTTAATCATTCGGAATCCACCTGAGGCTCCCGGGACCTCAACCAAGTATACTAATATGTCCAATAACATGATACGAACTTAGCCGAAGCCTTAAATCACATAAAACAACGTCGAAATTATGAATCATACCATGAATCGAACTTATGAAATTCCAATTCTTCCAACTTCCAAAACTCATGCCGACACATATCAAATCAACCAGGAATGACGTTAAATTTTGCATCCAAGTTCCAAATGACATAACGGAGCTAACCAACTCTTGGAATCGCATTCTGACCCTGATATCCCCAAGGTTAACTCTCGATCAAACCTCTTAACCTTCTAAAACTTCAACTTTCCAATTTTCGCCGAAGTGCTTCCAATTACCCTACGGACCTCCAAATTCAAATCTGGTTGTATTCGTAAGTCCAAAATCACCAGACGAAGCTGTTAAAACCATGAAAATTCCATTATGGATTCATTTGCTCAAAGGTCAAACTCCAGTCAACTATTTTCATTTAAGCTTCAAGAATTAATTCAATTAAATCCCGAATCATCTGAATACCAATGTCGACCATACACGCAATTCATGATACACATTACGAATCTTCTCGAGATCTTAAGCCGCCGAACGGGGTGCTACTTCCTAAAACAACCGGTCGGGTCGTTCCAACAAGTCAAATGAGAATAATAAGAATCATTAAGTGAAAAAACTGAATTTCTATACAGTAACCCACAGATTGGTAGTATAAGTCATGAGGCTCTAAGACATAGATTAACAAATGCTAGTATGAAAACAAATACCACATATTTTTGGAATATACATAAAATGATTACTAATCTAAAGTTACCTAGGACAAGTAGTAGCTATATCTGAAAGCAGATACATATTCAATGCTAGCTTCCGCCATCCATAAAAACTCAGCTCCAAGATCTGCACGCAAGGTGCAGAAGTGTAGCATGAGTACAACCGACCCCATGTACTTAACAAGTATCATAACTAACCTCGACGAGATAATACAAGCAAGAATTATAGATGATACTCGCTAATCACCTGTACAATATAAATCTAACAAGTACAGAACAACAATATGATTAAGTCATGAATCAAAGATAAAACCACCTTGGTAAATACCATAGATTAAAGTACTCTACTTAATCAACAATCCATCATATAAAGAAGATATGCAAATAAATTAGGTAAACAACCATGGAAATTGCAAGTAAAGATAAACTGCAACAACTAAATCAATCACTGGCCAACTTTTTCTTGTTATTTCCATAACCGAACCCAACCACTGACCAATTTTTTTCAAATTCCACATCAGCCAGCAACCCATCAGTCTCTCAAAATCCGCGTGTACACCATCAAGAAGGAACATGAGAGCGTGACCCTAAGGGGATTGATCCATATCCACACGCTGCACAGACAACTTAGGTGCTAATAATATCAATTGCACGGACAACTCACATGCTAATAATATCAATCGCACGAAAAACTTACGTATTGCACGGATAACTCACGTGCCAATAATAACAATATCTCGGATCCGTTCACAAGCTGCACAGACAACTCATGTGTAAACATCACAATGTGCTCCGGTGTGGTCATAGGCTCAATATCACTGTCCGGCCGGGCATGATCGCTGGCTCAATATCACAATCCGCACGGCATGGTCACGTGCTACCAGTCCAATCCATATCACACAGAAAGAAGATATAGAAGAATACATGTACATGATCAATGAACATCAAATTTCATACTCCTAGAATGATATACATGACATGTTAAGGTGTATGCATGTCCAAAGTGGGCTATCATAGCTCAAATCAGGAAAATACATCTGTCACGACCCAAACTAGAGGGCCATGAGTAGCACCCAACCATACTTGCCGAGCACCAACGTACATTTTATCTAACCTTCTTTATTATCTTTTAGGGCTGACGAGATCAATATAAATGGTAGACATGGATCATGGACAACCAACAATAAAATATGATGGCATGAACATACATAACATGGGATGACCAGACAATCAAGAAACTATATATAAGGCACGAGCTACCAAGCTACCATGAAAGACCATACAACATAAACCAGCCAACAAGGCATACCAAATTATACATGAGTCGACACCTGTCTATGAGCCTCTAAAGAAACATAAGTACTGCAACATAGCCGGAACAGGGTCCCGACATACCCATAATGTCTATAACAAAAATGCATACCCATACCTATAATTTCTCCACACCTTCTTCCTCTAAAACTCCTCAAAACAGTAGTAAAATGCGTAGCCCAACAGCAACACAAAGCAGTCCACAAAACAGTCCGCTACAAGTGAATAACTCAGCCCTTTCACAGGAGCAAAAAATGTATGAAAGAGAGCAGTAAACTTACCTTACTTGTTGAATAACTCAACCCTTTCCTTGGTTCTTCAAACTCTAGGTTTCACTCCCAATTAGAACTTAAAAGAGAGGGAAAATCAATTTGGGTTTGTGTGGCATTTTTGGTAAGGGGTTGCAGGGGTTCAATTTGGTTTTGAAGGTCTGAAATAAGGGTGAAATAACTGAGTTTATACTCCCTTAAAAGTCCTTTCTTTGCCGACTTTGGGACTTTTAATTTTGTCCTCTAATTTTGACAAGTAAGTGATGCACCTACTTGTCACCTACCAATCTACGCAGGTCTGCAAAAATACAATTATCTCTATACTCTGAGATCGTATTGAAAAACGGTTTAATGCGTTAGAAACTAGACTCGTAGATCTTTAATTTGGTAGGTATATCACCTCGTAATTCCTTGTAAATTGGGAGAAAAGATTAGAAACATTTGACCTAATGTTTAAGTAAAATTATGAACCTAAGTTGCGACAACTTTTGTCGACTTTTGTTCCATAACTCGTTTGACTTCAAGACTTATGATACGGATATTATATGATTCAAATAACTTTAAACATATCCTCTTGGTACTATTAATCACCTCTAGATTTACCCTAAAATACGAGCCACAACATCCCTGATTCGTTTAACTTGTAGTACTTGTTAACCACTCTTGTACACCCTTGTATCATTTACGACAAATAGAACTAAATTCTTATCATCTCAAAGATAATATCTTCTCGGACCTACATAGACTAACTTATGGCGTAAGCTACGTATGCAAATATGGGCCGTAACACCCTCCCCCCCTTAGGAACATTCGTCCTCGAATATAAGGTTTTACGGGGATTCTAACTCATCGTGGTTTTCTGACGGTAATTTTCGGCTGAGTTTCCTCTATTAAATGGACACTAGCAAAACTTCAAGCAGTTAAACCCAACCTATGGCCTTACAAGGCTATACAAAGCATTATAGCTACATACATTATCTGCATATGACCATTTTGTATTAAGAAAGAGTATTCTCAAGTTATTGCTTCCCTCATAGAGACGTTTCTCCTTCTAATGCGTCCTGCGTTCCCCCGGCACCCTCTTTATCTTCATTCTGGAACAGGTAAGGGGATTTCGACTTCATCTCATCTTCTACTTCCAATGTCATTTCTTCCGTATTATTGTTCTTCCACAATACTTTGACGGAAGCTACATCCTTCGTTCTCAGCTTGCGTACTTGTCGATCTAATATAGTCACTGGCATTTCTTCATATGATAGATCCTTTGTAACTTGTACATCTTTGATAGGGACGACCCGAGATGGGTCTCCAATTCATTTCCTCAACATAGATAAATGGAATACCGGGTGGACAAATTCCAACTCAGATGGCAATTCTAACTCATAAGCAACCTGTCCAATTCGTCGAATAATTTTGTACGGCCCGATATACCGCGGATTCAGTTTACCCTTCTTCCCAAAACGCATAACATCCTCAAATCGGTGAGATCTTCAGGAAAACCCAATCACCACCTTCAAATTCCAGGTCATGACGTCGGACATCGGAATAAGATTTTTGCCTGCTTTGTGCCACCTTCAGTCGCTCTTGTATCACTTTCACCTTCTCAATGGCTTGGTGAATCAAATCTGGCCCATACAATTCTGTTTCACCGACTTCGAACCATCCAACTGGTGATCTACATCTCCTCTCGTATAGTGCCTTGTATGTGGCCATTTTAATACTATAATGGTAGCTATTATTGTAGGCGAATTCTATAAGTGGAAGATGGTCATCCCAATTTCCCTTAAAATCTAGAACACATGCTCGTAGCATATCTTCCAGTGTCTGAACGGTACGTTCAACTTGTCCGTCAGTTTGCAGATGAAATGTAGTGCTGAGATTCACTTGTGTGGCTAAACCCTTCTTAAAAGACATCCAAAAGTTAGCCGTAAATTGAGCTCCTCGGTCTGATATAGTAGATACCGGCACACCATAAAGCCTAACAATCTCCTTGATATATAACTTCGCATAATCTTCAGCCGTGTAAGTTGTTTTAACTGGTAGAAAATGGGCACATTTTGTAAGTCGATCAATTATCACCCAGATGTAGTCAAACTTATGATAAGAGCGAGGTAATCCAATAATGAAGTCCATATTAATCATCTCCCATATCCAGGTCGGAATCTCTATATTCTGAAGCAATCCACCGGGTATCTGATGTTCTATCTTTACTGGTTGACAATTGGGACATTGGGCTACAAAATCTGCAATAGACTTTTTCATGCTATCCCACCAATACTGCTCTTTGACATCATGATACATCTTTGTCGAGCCGGGATGGATGGAATATCGGGATTGATGAATCTCATTCATAATCTTCTCTCGCAACCCTGCCATATTACGCGCACATAATCGGTCCTGGTATCTCAATGCCCCATCTCCTCCAATCTCAAAAGCCATAATTTTACACTGCTGAATGCTCTCTCTCAATCGTACTAGGATAGGATCTTCATATTGCCGTGCTTTTACCTCGGCTACCAAAGATGGTTCTGATGTATTATGTACAGTAACACCTCCGTCATCAGAGTCTAATAATCTGATTCTCATATTGGCTAGCTGATGAAGCTCTTTAGTCACCCCCCATCTACCTGCTTCAATGTGTACCAAGTTTCCCATTGACTTATGGCTGAGAGCGTCTGCCACAACATTGGCTTTACCGGGATGATAGAATATCTCGACGTCGTAGTCTTTCAGTAATTCGAGCCACCTACGCTGCCTCGTGTTCAACTCCTTATGATTGAAGATGTATTGTAAACTCTTGTGATCTGTGTAGATGTCAACATGGACGTCGTGTAAGTAGTGCCGCCATATCATCAAAGCATATATTACTGCAGCCAATTCCAAATCATGGGTTGGATAATTCTTTTCATGCTTCTTCAATTGTCTTGATGCATAAGCAATCACCTTCCCACGCAGCATCAATATGCACCCCAAACCTATACCTGAGGCATCACAATATACCACATAACCTTCTGTTCCTTCGGGAAGAGTGAGCACTTGGGCGGATGTCAATCGATCCTTCAGCTCCTGAAAACTACGTTCACAAGCGTCAGACCGTTGGAACTTGGTAGCTTTCTGTGTTAACTTAGTCAATGCTGCTGATACAGAGGAAAACCCTTCTACAAACCGCCTATAATGTCCTGCTAGCCCCAGGAAGCTGCGGACTTCTAATGGTGTTGTAGGTCTTGGCCAATTCTTTACTGCATCATCTTCTGAGTGTCGACACTAATACCCTCGTCTGATATCACATGGCTAAGGAATGCTACTGAGTTCAACTAGAATTCACATTTGGAGAGCTTAGCATATAAATTATCATCCTGAAGCGTCTGCAATACTATCTGCAAGTGGCCCGCACGTTCCGCCTCTGAACGGGAATACACTAGAATGTCATCAATGAATACAATCACGAACACATCAAGATAGGGCCTGAATACAGTATACATGAGATCATAAAAGCTTCTGAGGCATTTGTTAGCCTGAACAACATCACCAAGAACTCAAAGTGCCCATATCTTGTCCGGAAGGCCTTCTTTGGAATATCCTTCTCCTTAACCCTCACTTGATGATACCCTGAACATAATTCAATCTTGGAGAAATACTTGGCACCCTGGAGTTGGTTAAAAAGGTCGTCAATTCTTGGAAGTGGATACTTGTTCTTTATAGCAAACTTATTCATCTAAAGATAGTCGATACACATCCGTAACGGCCCATCTTTCTTCCGCAAGAATAGGACTGGCGCATCCCAAGGTGAAGTGCTAGGACTAATGAAGCCCTTATGCAGCAAGTCCTTCAACTGCGCCTTCAACTCTCGCAACTCTGCCGGGGCCATTCTGTATGGAGGGATAGAGATTGGTTGAGTGTCAGGCAACACATCAATGCTAAACT
Organism: Nicotiana obtusifolia; assembly: GCA_002018475.1. NCBI lineage: Eukaryota > Viridiplantae > Streptophyta > Magnoliopsida > Solanales > Solanaceae > Nicotiana > Nicotiana obtusifolia. The sequence goes on along the minus strand of MCJB01005936.1, from coordinate 50,652 downwards.
CAATCTCCCTTTCAGGAGGAAGGCCTGGGAGTTCATCTGGGAAAACATTTGGAAATTCATTGACCAAGTGGATTGATTGTAGAGTAGGCGGCTTTGCCTTCGCATCCCTAACGCGAACAACATGATAAATATAACCTTTTGAGATCATTTTCCTTGCCTTAAGATAGGAAATAAACCTACCTTTCGGTGTAGCAATGTTCCCCTTCCATTTAATGATGGGTTCACCAGGAAATTGAAACCTAACCATCTTCGTACGACAGTCAACATTTGCATAGCGTCAGGCCAGCTAGTCCATTCCCATTATCACATCAAAATCAACCATTTCTAACTCAAATAAATTTGCCGAGGTTTGACGACTACAAATCGTCACAGTGCAACCTCTATATACCCTTCTAGCAATCACAGAATCTCCTATTGGAGTAGATACCGCAAGGGGTTTACTTATCAATTAAGGTTCAATGCCAAACTTATTAGCCACAAAGAGTGTAACATATAATAATGTAGATCCTGGATCAATCAGCGCATATACATCATAAGAAAACACAAACAATATACCTGTAACAACATCTGGAGACGACTCGAGATCCTGTCGACCTACTAGAGCATAGGTTCGATTTTGAGCACCAGTCGAACTCGGCACTGCACCTTTACCTCTACCATGACCTGTCGAGTGCTGAAAACCCCGTGCTGGAGGTCACACTGATGAGGAAGAACCAGACACAGATCCAGTCGGCTGAGCCATACCATCACCTCCTCTGTTAGGACAATCCCGCACTATATGGCCAGGCTGTCCGCAAGAATAACATGCATCAGAACCTCGACGGCACAGTCCAAAGTGGGCCTTGCCGCACTGATCACAATGTAGAATTGGGGGGCTCGTCTGACTAGTATCCCTGTGAAGTTGCGAGCCTGATGCCCGCGAAATCTGACCTGGACCAGAATAGGTAAATTGATCATATCGAGGTCTCTGAAACTGTGGAGGAGAACTAGCTACAGGTGGCGCCAAACTCCTCGAAGACTGGGGCTTGACGCTGCCTCTGAAGTCATCAGAATACCTTGCAAATCTCGCCCTCTTATGCTAGCCCCTATCCTGCTCCCTATCTGCCCTCTGCTGGCGCTTACGATCTTCTAGGGTCTGGGCATATACCTGAATACAGGAAATATCCATGCCCTCTACCAAGGAGGCTGTCGTGCACTCATTTTTCATATGTGGTCCCAACCCGTTCACGAAAAAATATACCCTATCACTCATCTCGGCCACCATATGGGGAGCATACCTTGCTAAAAGAATCAAACTGCATACTGTACTCTCGCACACTCATATTACCTTGTATAAGGTTCAAGAACTTATCAGCTTTACCTCGTCGTATCTCAACTGGCAAGTAGTGACGAAGAAAGGCCTCAGAAAATTCCTTCCACACAGCTGGAGGAGCATTCGAACCCCTGGATCTCTCCCAACTATCATACCAGAGAACCACTAAATCTCGTAGCCGATAAGAAGTCAACTCTACTGCCTCTGTATCACTAACATGCATAACCCGCAGTGTACGATGAACCTGGTCAATAAAAGTCTGCGGGTCCTCTTTGGGGTCTGATCCGGTAAACACTGGAGGGTCTAAATTAATAAAATCACGAACTCTCATACTAACAGGTTTATCAGCAGCACCTGTATTTTGCCTCTGAGCCTGAGCAGCTACCAAGCTAGTCAATAACTGCAAAGTACTCCGCATGTCCAGGTTTGTAGTGCCGGACGGAGGAACTGTAGGTGTTGGGTGACTCCTAATATCCTCTAGAGGATACGGAGTAGATGAGGTATGAGACGGCATCTCGCTTTGAGCCTCACTTTGGCGTGCTCTGGCTTGGGGCACCTGACTGGTACCCTCTCCCGCAGCTGTATCAAGCCGTCCACTAATTGTTTGCTTCCTAGTCGAAGGCATCGCCGATAGAAAACAAGGTGAATATTAGAAACGAACACTTACGACTCAACTCTATGCCCGATCTAGATTTAGGAAGAAGGTAACAACCCTAGATGTCATGTAGCCTCCTGATTATATATGTAGCACGGTACATATCCATAATCAAGACTCTACTAGACACGGCTCATAAACAATACCTAGGATAGACTGGCTCTGTTACCAAATTTTTCACGACCCAAACTAGAGGGCCATGACTAGCACCCGGGCATACTTGCCGAGCACCAACGTACATTTTATCTAACCTTCTTTATTATCTTTTAGGGATGACGAGATCAATATAAATGGTAGACATGGATCATGGACAACCAACAATAAAATATGATGGCATGAACATACATAACATGGGATGACCAAACAATCAAGAAACTATATATAAGGTACGAGCTACCACGCTACCAAGAAAGACTATACAACAAAAACTAGCCAACAAGGCATACCAAACTATACATGAGTTGACACCTGTCTATGAGCCTCTAAAGGAACATAAGTACTGCAATATAGCCGGAACAGGGTCCCGACATACCCATAATGTCTATAATAAAAATGCATACCCAGACCACGACAAGTCCGGAGAAGGGATCTCGCTAATCACCGCTGAACTGGACAGCCTACTGTGGTTGGGGAGTTGCACCTGCCTGTCTATCAGGACCTGCAGCACGACATGTAGCGTCAACAAATAAAAGGACGTCAGTACGAATAAAGTACTAAGTATGTAAGGCAGGGAACCATAAGTACGAACAGTAATGTAAGCAAGGATAGAGAATATACAACCTGTAACATCTGGGTACCTCTGAGGCCTACTGACATGAAATGCATGATACATATGTATATATACATAAACTTTTAAAACATACGCCTATGTGGGCATCATCATCATCATCATACCATACCCGGCCGAATAGGCTCGGTAAAAATGTACCTGGCCTTCATAAGGCTCGGTAGAATCGTACCCGGCCACGTGGAGCTCGGTAAAACCCAACTGATCAGTGGTTGCACAATAGGTGCCGTACCCGGCCGACTATAGTGCGGCTCGGTAGAGTAAAATAGATACATATATATAATGCATGCTCGACTCATGAAAATACGTTCTAAGCCTTTTGGAGTGACGTAAGGTTGGTATCTTCTATACACGTTATTAGGACTAACTCTTCACCATGAATCTTATAAGAATCAGGAAGTACCAACAACATTGATAACATAAGAACAAGAGAAGCAACATCAACGTTAATCGTTCCATAAGAGGGGAAACAATGTAAGTACTGCTAGCTTCTAAGAGTAGAGTTTCTTTGGAAGCTCGTTCGTTACATCATGTACCATCGGAGTCATGCAAAAGAAGGAAAGGGATAGCCTCACATACCTTGTATATACTGCCCCAATCTCAAGCTATGTAACTTTCACAACTCCTTAGTCTACAATAAGAGAAATGATACTATCGTTATCATTTAAGCGTCATAAATATTGTGTATTGACCACAACCTATTTTAAGATGAAACGGAAAACACCTCCCCTATATATATGACTTCACACAATTCAAAAAAATTACCAAACAGCCCAAACAACATCAATCATAATCATATTAAGCCTCCCAAAATAGTCCACGCACAAGCTAATCACTTCATACATACGATGGACACCGTAGTCGTGTCAAACGACCCGAAAATGTTACGAAGAACTATCAGCCCACAAACCTAAATCTATATGGTGTTTATCCACACCCTTCTTCATCCTAAACTCCACAAAACAGTAGTAAAACACGTAGCCCAACAGCAACACAAAGCAGTCCACAAAATAGTCCGCTACAAGTGAATAACTCAGCCCTTTCACGGGAGAAAAAATGTATGAAAGAGAGCAGTAAACTTACCTTACTTGTTGGATAACTCATCCCTTTCCTTGGTTCTTAAAACTCTAGGTTTCACCCCCAATTAAAACTTAAAAGAAAGGGAAAATCGATTAGGGTTTGTGAGGGATTTTTGGGGAGGGGTTGCAGGGGTTCAATTTTGTTTTGAGGGTCTGAAATAAGGGTGAAATAACTGAGTTTATAATCCCTTAAAAGTCCTCTCTTGGCCTACTTTGGGACTTTTAATTTTGTCCTCTAATTTTGGCAAGTAGGTGATGCACCTACTTGTCACCTACCAATCTGCGCAGGTCTGCGGAAATACAATTATCTCTATACTCCGAGATCGTATTGACAAACGGTTTAATGCGTTGGAAACTAGACTCATAGATGTTTAATTTGGTTGGTAGATCCCCCCGTAATTTCTTGTAAATTGGGAGAAAAGCTTAAAAACTTTTGACCTAATGTTTAAGTAAAATTATGAACCTAAGTTGCGACAACTTTTGTCGACTTTTGTTCCATAACTCGTTTGACTTCAAAACATATGATACGGATATTATATAATTCAAATACCTTAAAACACAACCTCTTGTTACTATTAATCACCTCTAGATTTACCCCAAAATACGAGCCACAACATCCCTGATTCGTTTAACTTGTAGTACTTGTTAACCACTCTTGTACACCCTTGTATCATTTATGACCAATAGAACTAAATTCTTATCATCTCAAAGATAATATCTTCTCGGACCTACATAAACTAACTTACGGCGTAAGCTACGTATGCAGATATGGGTTGTAACAACATCACGAAAGTAGCAATGATCCAGTTCAATTAGGAGATTAACCTTTATTTAACATGAAACATGGCTCAAATACCTCACGATGGGGGTGCAAATATAATAACTATCACAGCATGAAGCATAGCAATCAATCCAAGGCTTGTCCTATCCTAACTACTACCCCGAGCATGAATAATACTCAAGTGCACGTACATGGGCTCAACCCTACTCATTTGCACCACCCATAGCATGCAGCTATCATAAATAACATAGGCAACTAGTGCCTTAACCAATTTTAGCAAGATACATACCTCAAGCAAGCCAAAAATGATACTCTAGATGTGGCATCCCACACGAATCAACCTCCGAACGGCTCAAAATTAGCCAAAAACAACTGAAAAGCAACAATTAATGCCATCCGAAAAAAACTGAAATGATAAAGGTTGAATCTTTAATCAAATACTCAAAGTCAACAAAAAGGTTAACCCAGGCCCACAATTCAAAACTTGGAAAAACCCACCAATTTTGACAATCCAATCGAATACGAGTCCAACCATACAAGTTTCAAATCTCAATTATTCACTTTAGAAAAGTTTTGACAAAAACCTCCAATTTCTCTTTTAGATTCATTACTCAAATGCCAAAAACAAAGACGGAATCATGAATAATAATAAAAACTCAATCAAGAACACTTACCCCAATCCAAGTGGAGAAAACCGCCTCAAAAATCGCCCAAATCCAAGCTCCGAATCTCAAAATATCATAAAATGTGTTCAAAGTCAGAAATTAACAACTTATATGCACTGCTCAGTAATACCTACGCAATCGCGGTTGCACCCACGCCATCGCGATGCATAAAATGCTACACTGCTCCAGGAACTGCTTTACAAATGCGGCCCGATGCACGTGAACGCGATGGCCAATTGGCCCCAAACTTAGCGAACAAGGATGAATAGTCGCGAACCCGACCTACACTAACCTCTGACCGTCAACTCATGCGAACGCGACACTGTACACGCGAACGCGAAGAAAAACAAATCTCAACACTCCACGAACACGTTTCACCCTTCGTGATCACGAAGAAGAACCTCCAGTCTGCTCCAGAAACTCTAAGCGATCCTGGCTACACCTTGGCGATCGCGAAGAACACTTCAAGCATCATAAACCAGCAGAAAACCAGCAATACCAACAAGAGACAAAGTGGTCTGAGACCACCCAAAACTCACTCGAGTCGCCCAGGACCCTATTTGAACTCACCAACAAGTCCCAAAACATAACACGGACCTACTCAAGGCCTCAAATCACACAAAATAATATCAAAACCATGAGTCGTAACTAAAATCCAGTTTAATGAACTATTTAAAATTTCCAAATTCCAAACATACACCGAACACGTCTAAATAACTCAGAATCACGTCCAATTTCGCATCCAAGTTTCAAATGACATACCAAACATATTTTAGCTTCCAGAATAACAATTCGAACCCGATATCATCAAAGTCAACCCTCGGCCAAACCTATAAACTTTTCAAACATTCAAATTCCCAACTTTTGCCAATTATAGCCAAACCCTTATGGAAACATCGAAATGCAAATTTGGAAATTTGCCCAAGTCCAAAATCACCATTCAGACCTAAAAGAACTATAAAAACTGTGATCCGAGGTCAAATACAAATAATTCAAACTTAGTTAGCTCTTCCAACTTAAAACTTTTTAATTCTAAATCATTTGTCGAAATCCGTCCTGAACCACTCGAAAGCCAAAACGATGTAGTATGCAAGTCATAATACACCATATGAAGCTACTCATGACCTCAAATCATCAAACTGAATGTAAATACTCAAAACAGCGGGCCAAGTCGTTACAAAAACCTCATGATTAAAGTGATCCATGGGAATTCAAGATATAAAATAAAATCCAAGTGAAAATTACTTACTCATAGGTGTGCGCTCAATCCTCAAAGGTGCATATCCGCACGTGCGATCCCCCTCTCCACAGAAGAGATCCTCCAAAGGACTAACCATCATCGCAGGTGTGCCTCCACCAACCGCAACTGCGATCTTCGCACCTGCTCTCCCTTTTTTGCAGCTGCAACAATTACCCAAACTATCTTAAAACTGCAATTGCGACAACACTAGTCTCACCTACACCCAAACTTCCACATGTACGATACACGAGAACTTCCAAATGACAACAAGATGCTCCAAAATTATTTTGAAACACACCCGATCCCCTCGGGACCACGTCCAATCATGAAAACAAGTCTTAATACCTTATGTAAACTAATGAAAATGCCCAAAACACCACAATTAACGTCAAAACCAAGAATCGATGATAAAAATCCATCTATTTACTTCCAAACTTTCCAACTTCAGGGAACACATCTGTATCATGCCTAAGCACTCTGGATTTCATCCAAACTTCGCACACAAGTTCCAATCAACTAAATGAACATATCCAAATTCTTGAAACACCCATCGGACCCAATGACATCAAACTCAACTCCCGATAAAACCTATGAACTTCCCAAAACCTTCAAATTGCCAACTTTCGACAATTAGAGCCAAAGACTTCTAAGAACCTCTAAATCCAAATTTGTACATACTCCTGAGTGCAATCAGCTTATGAACCTATTGGAATAATCAAATCACCAAACCAAAATCTTTACTCAAAACACAAACCTCAGTAAACTTATACAACTTAAGCTTTCAAACTGAGGCTCAGTATTCCAAATTACTCTTAATCCTTCCAAAAACGAAACTAACCAAACCTGCAAGTCACAAAACTTCAAAAGAAGCTACAAAAATCATCAAATCGATGAACACAGATCAAATATACAAAACGATCGGTTGGGTCGTTACATACAGATACACAGAGTAGATATCCACACCTTTTTGTTGATCATGTATCTTTATAAACACGTTAGAGGATAAACATTTATTTAACAGGTGGAGAATATAACGACCCAAACGGTCGTTATGAGTTTTAGAGCCATGTACCACTATTTGATGCTTTTATGTATATTGATGTTTTATGACTTGCGATGATGGTAGGTTTGGTTTCGGGAAGCATCTGGAGTGATTTGGAACACTTAATTCTTAGCTTACGGCTTGGAATTGCAAGAGTTAATCAAGGTTTGAGTTTTGAGAAAGTGACTCTAGATTGGCGATTTGAAGGTTCTAATAAGTTCGTATGATGATTTTAGACATAGGTGTATTCTCGGATTTGGTTTTGTATGTTATTAGAAGATTTTGGCTATATTTTTCGATATTTTGCAATTTGAATAACTCAAGTTGATAAGTGTGACCGAAAATTGAGTTTGAGGTTATCAAACTCACGTTGATGTTCACGTAATTGGGATAGGTTTGTGTGGTTGAATTGAACTTGTATGCAAAGTTTGGTTGACATCTAACGTGTGTAGGCACGAATTAGACGCTTGGTTGAATGTTTGGAAGTTTATGAACTTAAGAAAATTCAACATGTGGTTTCATATTCGATTATTAGATGTGATGTTCTCGTATGTGTTTGGAGGCCATGGATAGGTCCGAGTAGTATGTATGGACTTATTGGTATAATTTGATGGGATATGAGGAGGCTCAATTGAGTTTCGAACTTCCTGGAACATGTTTGGAGATTGCTGATATTTAATGTCGGGGGTGTTCTTCGCAATGACGCAAGTGGTGCCGCGATCTCGTAGAAGGATTGATCTAGCTGGGGGTTAGTTCTTTGCGATCGGGATGGTGAGGTCAGTGATCATGGTGTGTCATTTGTATGGGTGTGTTATGTGTTCGCAATAAGATCTATACAATCACGTGGCGGAGACTGAGGGTCAGTGGCGAGTGCTTCACGATCGCGTTGGCGCATCCACGATCGCTTAGGGGGAGTCAGGTGGAGCTTCGTGATTGCAAGGTTCTTTACGTGCTCGTGTAAGAGGAAGGCATGATCTAGGGAAGCTTGAGCTTCGCGATTGCGTAGGCATTGCCAGCAGTGAACCACAATTGCGTGGGTAGTGACTGCGATTGCGATGAAGTAAACACTGGCAGGGTATATTTTTTTCCAGGATTTCAGAAATTGCCGATTTTCCCATTTTTGTGTTATGGAGAATGAGAGGAGGAGATTTTGAAGAGGGATTTCATTACTATATTGGAGGTAAGTAATCTACACTTAGTTTTGATCATATATCTTGTGTACCGATATGGACTCAAATTTGGAATCTAGACATATTCTGGACTTGTGGGATTATAGGTAAATGGGATCTACCCCTAGACCGAGGTTTTGACCATGCAAGCCCCAGTTGACTTTAGTTGACGTTTTGGAAATCGATTAAAGATCACAGCTTTATTAATTGGAGTTGATTCTTATTGATTTATTTGACTTATTTCAGTATTGATTGATTAAATTTGAGATGGTTGAAGGTGATTTACAATGGAAATGTGATTTTGGATGGTTGATTTGGTTTCCAAAGGTAAGTATCTTAACTATGCTTGGCTTGAGGGAAACCACCCTAGGAAATTGACCTTATTTGATTACTTGCTATCTTTTGGGATCACTATATATGCTTGGTAGCGAGTGTATATACAACTGCTATGGGATATTCAAGATCAGGTAGATGTTTAGACTATCTTATGCCTTGATTTTACTTTATATTCTATTTATGACTTGTTATCTCTCTTGTGTGACTATATGAGTTCTCTTTATCATGTTAGAAATCAGGCTTTGGATACTATTGCCTTGTTGATAGAAAATGGGTATTTCTGTCATCATGTCTGCGTGTTTTAGCCGTAGTCATACTATTCACTCGCCTACATCTTTATATGTATATTTCTCATGTCTATACATCTCATTTGTATCATTTATGGAGCATATGCATATATTTTGTATATGTCAACTCTCATATGGACTGAGGTTGAGGCACGTGAGTTTTCCATGCCTTTGGTATATTTAAAGAATGTGAGTTGCCCGTGTATTGGTATGCTATGAGAACGTATGTTGTCCGTACAGCGCATGGATTTGGATCCATCCCTCCAGAGCTAGGTGATCACCCATTGTACCTTGGGCCTTGTGTGCACAGGTTTGTTAGGCACCTGCGGGTGTCGGTTGTTAGAGTGAGTGTTATTCATGTGTAGGCATTATAGACTCTCATATTTGGCATTATTATAATGCTTTGTGACGCATATAATCTTTTTATGCTGATTTGATTAATCAATGTGAGTTTTGATCATTTTTTACATGAAAACGTGAGACTATTCTTTTTAATTCTACAACATCATCGTATAGATTATTTATGCTAGATTCTAGTGTTGTATTTATTTATGGAGTGTTCATGTTATGGTAGTAAGAATAGGTTGACCAATCTCGCCACTACTTCACCGAGGTTAGTCATGATTCTTACTGAGTATATTTGATCGGTTTTACTCATACGTCACTTCTACATATTATTATGCAGATCTAGGTGTTGGAATTAGCAGAGGTGATAAGTACATTATTGCAGTGCTAGGAGACTCGAGGTAGTGCAGCCTGCTCATCCATATACCTCGAAGGCCCATTTTTTTTCCTTATCTTAAGACTTTTGTTTATTTCAGACAATGTTTTGTTATTCTAACTATTATATTTTTATGTTCATAGAGCTCATGTACTCATTGATACAATTTTCTGGGCGATTGTACTGATGTTTCACTTGTTAATATGGTTCTAGATTTATTTATGCTATAATCTCTATTAGACATGTTATATTGTTTAATTCTCTCATTTGTTCATTGTTGTGTGATTAGTTGGCTTAGCAAGTGTGTTAGGTGCCATCACGACCATTTGGTGGGATTTTAGGTTGTGATGTTATTTGCAAGCATATGCATCCTTGGAGATGAGAAATGTTTTCGGATTGCTATGCTTATGGCATATTTGAACATGTTGAGAGGATTGATATAGATATGGCATGAGGTTTCTGCTGCAATTATTGTCATACCATTTTGTATTGGTTCGAGGTCTTTGCCGTGCATTGGACGTGCTAGTCATGATCCGTTCAGCATGTGGATATGGATCCACCCTCTAAAGTCTCCCTTTCTCCCTTGATGGAGTACATGAAGGTTGTGAGAAACCAATTGGTTTCTAGTTAATTGTGATATGGGATCTAATGTGGAAGCTTTGACCATTCAAGTAAATCCTTTATGCCATATCATGCATACTATAAACTTTCTAAATTTATCTTCTAACGTGATACTTGATGCCACTCTTTTTTTTTTGTGTTGGACTTGATAGACGAAATAGAGTCATCCATGTTGAGTTGATAGACCATGATATATACTTTTACAATATTGTATCTCTTTGCATAATCCTGCTATGCATAAACACCAGTTGTATAGGTATATTGTACGTAGGTATCACATAACTTGAACCTCGTCACTATCTCACTGAGGTTAGTCTTGATACTTACCGAGTACACGTTGTTTGTACTCACACTACACTCTGCACACTTCTGTGCATATTATGGTGTTGGCTCGAGTGACCATAGAGGGTGTCCAGTAGTTGATACAGGAGACTCAAGGTAGTGCTACATAATCGTCCACATACACTTGGAATCCCCTTTCTTCTGTTATCATACTATTATTTCCATTTCAGACAGTATTTATTTTATTGACGTGTATGATTGACATGCATGTATAGAGATGTATTTCCTCATGCTAGATTGTAAATTAAATGTTTTACCTATTGTTGAAAATTAGGAAATCACAACCTTTCTTGAAGAACTCATGTTTTGGTGATTTCGGTGGTAAGATTGGAGCTTGAGATTTATACTAGGAAAGCATGTCTAATTTTCCGTATTTGTGAACGCATTGAACATGATATCTCTTGAGTTGTTTTCTTTTACTGTCATCATTATATAATGTATTGTTATTGATTATTAGTATTGGACACTAACCTTCTTCCGAGCTCGTCATTGCTTTCAGCCCGAGGTTAGGTTTGTTGCTTATTGAGTACATGGGGTCGGTTGTGCTCATACTACATTCTGCACTTTATGTGTAGATCTAGGTACTTTTGAGAGAGGTGATTGATAGCCAGAGGCTCCTGTACTAGATCATTGGAGAATTCGAGGCAGCTGTCAATTTTGTTTGCAGACCTTGGAGTCCCCTTCTTCTTTGCTTATGTAATTATAGTTCTATCATTTAGACATTTTTGTATTTGAGGATTAGACTGTGTATTTGAATTTTATAGTGCTCATGTGCTCGTTCTCAATAATATCATAGTGAAGCCATCATGTATAGTCACACTCAATATGCTCATGATGCTTGACACATGTTCCCCTCAACATCACACACACAACCACACTCAGCATTGTATGGGTGTCTGGCACAAATGCCCCTCACCAAAGCACATATATGACCATGTGCCTACACTCACTGTGAATACCAGACTCCGGAGGGCGAGTCCTTGCCCAAGCATTCATCAAATATAAGAAAATGATCTACATAACCATTGTCGCGTGCCACCCGATCCAAATATCAATCACAATACGGCTCTATGGCCCACATAATTCATCAACCGCTAAAGTCTCCATATCCCAATATCTCACATAAACATAATCCAATTTACGACACAGAACATAACAATGTACCACAAATTCAGCTTAAAGTTGTGTCACTTACCATGACACCAATAACATGTGAGATAACATATCAAAAAGTGCAAAGAGAAAAAGATACATCACACGGATATAGTTATCATGACTGAACAATATGACTATGACTAGGACAAATAGCTCAATATAGCAAAATAGCCCCATCACGTCTCAAAGAAATAAGAAAATAGCCTAGGCATGATTTCTAACATGAATAATAACCCACATAGTCATACAAATGGAGAAAACATGGCATCAAGGAAGCATGATATCAAGACAAGGCATATAATAGCCTAAGAACTACCCGGATCATGAATAATCGAAGTGTGCACATACACACTCGTTACCTCGCGTATACGCCACCCCTATCACATAGCAAATATAATTGCCAATGGTAAATTACTCTCAAATCCAAGTTTAGATATGTTACTTACCTCATCCAGGCCAGTCTCCAATCTTGATTCCCATAAAAACCTCGATCTAGCTCTCAAACCGTGAAAATCCAAGCCTAACATCATGCAAGCAATTCCACAATGACGTACAAAGCGATCCCAATTGATAAAGTTTCGATCATTGAAGAAACCCTCAAAAGTCAGGAAAAGTCCAACCGGGCCCGGATACCCCAAATCAGAAACTAATACCAAAAACCGATAACCCATAATCTACTATGTCCAAATATAAAACTAGTTCCAATACCGAGTCCAAATCAATGGTCAATACCCTAAACTACACTCTCTTAAAGCTTAGGAAAAAACCCCAAATTTCCTTTTAAAATCCCAACTTTTAGATGTAGAATTTCATGGGTAATCAAGATATAAAGCCAAATCCATGTGGGAACAGCTCACCTCCAGTAGTAGTTAAATTGCTCTTCAAAATCTCCTCTTCTAAAAGTCTAGGGCTCAAAATATGAAATAACATGCAAAGTCCCTAAATTGGCAACTTAAATAATTTTCCCCGGTTGTATACTATGTGAACGTGACCCTAGGCCCGCGTTCGCATAGAACAAAACCACCCAGCTCCTGAGCCCTTCATCACGAACGCATCGTGCACTGTCCTAATGCGAAGGCCAACTGGCCCCTCAACTGTGTGAACGCGAGAGACTAAGCACAAACGTGAAAGGTTGCTGACAAGCCTTCTCCAAAACATCGCGAACGCGAAGCTTCCTATGAGAACGCGACAATCAACCTCCATAATACTCCGCGAACGCAAGAACATCATCATGAATGCGATGAACAAATCACATGCAGCTCAAAACTCTCTACGTGAACGCGATAATCTGATTGCGAACGCGAAGCCCAGGAATCAGCAATGCATCAGAACAAAAATGGTCCGAAACTACCTCGGATCCCACTCGAGCCCCTCGGGACCCCGTCCTATCTTACCAAGAAGATTAAATACATTATCTGAAATTGCCCGAAGGCTCAAAATGCAAAAATTAATATCAAAACCAAGAATATTTAACAAGATCAATATCTTATGTTCATAAACTTCCAATTTCAAACCAAGCGTCCGATTCACATTTAAATAATCCAGAATGAACCAAAACTTTTCAAACTAGTCTCAAATGAAAAAAAGGACCTAATAAAATTCCCAAAATAACAATTGGACCCTGATAGACTCAAAGTCAACTCCTGTTCAAACTTGTGAACTCTCAAATTCCTCAAATTGCCAAATTGTGCCTTGTGAGATTTATACTAATCACCATATCCTTCAACACCTATTCAGGCAGAGTGATTTGAATTTGAATTTGAATTTAAGGAATATGATATCACTATCTAGAATCTTAAAGTAAAAGTTAATGGGATAGCATATGCTTTGAGTAGAAAAAAAAAGTATGGTTAGTTTAGTATATATTCTAGTTGAGGAGTGCCTTATGGATATGGACGTTCAACCTTTGGCTAACAGATTTGGGAGGTTGGGTATTTGTAAGGATGGCAAATTTCTTGCTTGTGTTGTTGTTACGAACCAACTGATAGTTTTTTGAGTTCTAGTATCTTGTTTTGTGATTTTAATCTTTGACTAGGTACATTTGATATTTTATGTCTTGTGGGTATGAGTGATTTTTGTCCCAAGAGGTTTGGAAGTGATTTGGAGCACTTAGTTCCTAAATGGAACCTTTAAGTTGGTAGAGTTAACCAAGTTCTGACTTTTGGTTAAACGAACTCGGGATTGAGTTCTGATGATTTCCATAGGTACATATGATGATTTTGGACTTGTACACATATTAAAATTATGTGTTGGAGGTTATTAGAAGAATCGACACCATTTGTTGAAAGTTGGTAATTTGAAGAACTTAAGAGTTTATAATTTTGACCAAAAGTTGAATTTTTTTAATTATTTGACTCCTATTGGTGTTCCGAGACTTTGGATACGTCTATATTGTGGAATTGAACTTTTGTGCTAAGTTTTGAAGTATTCCAAAATGTCTAAGTGTGATTTAGACACTCTTTTGAAAAAATAAAGATGTAAGAACTTAAGAGAAATTCTATTTAGTTTAAGCCTTAATTTTTTGTTGTGATGTTCCTGTGAGGGTATTGTGCCTTTGTACAAGCACAAATAGGGTATTTGGCAATGTAGTAATGATTAGATGGAGTCTCGAGAGGCTTGGGTGAGTTTTGGTGCATTTGTAGTATGTTTGAAAAACTTGAAAGGCTGAAATTGTGATTTTCTGCACTTAACCTAACTTCGCTAATGATCTTCCAAAATATATATGAATTGGTGAAGGTGCCTTGATAAAAGTTGTACCCGTTGAATCTAGTTTCCAAAAATTCAAATTGTTTGTTATTACATCTGTACAAAAAGTTACGACTATTTTCATGATGGAAGGGCAATGTTGTCAATTCTGATAAAAAAATCTGCATTTGTATATTTAACCTCAATTAGTACTTGGACTTTTTTTATCATGTTGAGAGCTAGAGAACTTGTATTGAGGTGATTTTTGGTTAGACCTCAATTTTCCACCTTAGGATATCGTGATAGCACCTATTCTCTAAGACTATGTAAGCCTAACAAACAAGAGAATATGATAGAAATAAAGCCTGAAAATATGATATAAACTGATAAATCTCATAATAATCTCAATGCTGAACCACAGCCACAATACTCCCAAAACTCAGTGAAACTGAGTCATAAGCGCTACTGAAATGTGCAAGAATCTCAAATATAATCACTAGCGTCCAGCAGTTGACTCCGAAAATATAAATGGAGGAAAAAAAGTAATAAGAGGATGGCAGAAGTTGACTCCGAAAATAGCTGAATGATCACTAGCGTCCAGCACGGGCAGATGTGCCTAGATCTGCGCAAAAATATACTGAAGCATAGTATGAGTACACCACAAAGGTACCCAGTAAGTAGCAAGCCTAACCTCGGTAGAGTAGTGACGAAGTCAGGTTAAGATACCTACTAGGATAAGAAAACTAAACAGAATATCGCATAGTCTAATAAATGGAAAGCGAGGAAGTGTATAGCAGATAAGCGGTTCAATAATGCAAGCTAACAAAGAAAATTTTTAATAGGTAAAGGAACAAGCAGTGAACACATGATAAAACAATAAGTAGTCAAACACGAACAATTACAAGTAACACTATGAAGAAAACAATAAGAAATGTTCAACCAACAAGCCTCTTTATCATGGAATGTACAACAAGATTCACTACTTCTTTCCTCATATCACCACGTGAGCCTTGCATTTATTTTTGAAAATATTTTCTCGAAAGAGCTACATGCATTTTAGCCCGCTTATCTTACTGCGTGGCTTCATGTAATTCCCTTACTAGCAACACACATATAAATCCCACCGTATCTCACCGCATGTATCAACCACTATCCTTATACCACCACATGCTTATCAATATCACAACACAATAAACAACTCGCACCACATACGCCCGTATGCTAGAACACGTGCCAAAATCAACAGCACCAATGTTTCCACAACATATTACCCATGACTCAATCATAAATGTACAAGAATCTCAATAACAATAAAATGAACGAGGCATAATTTACAAGAAGAGATATCTCTACAATTAACAACTTTAACTTCAATATGAAAATAGCTTCCACAAATTCAACATCAATAACCCAACAAGAAGATATTCCTTGAAATAACAACTTCAAGTAAGAGTAATTTAACAATAAAGGAGTGACAAGACAGTAGGAGAGGTAGTAGCCACAACTAAAGCATATGAGAGCGATTACAACAAAAAAGGATAGAACAAATACTAACAACATCAATTATAGCACGTGAGAGGAAATATAACAATGAAAGGGGTAACATAATATAACGAATTCAATTATATGCATAGAAGAAGTCTAAAAGTCTGAACTGGTCAAAATACCACACAATAAAATTACCAAAAACAATCCAAATCCTAAGGGGTAGTTCCCCTCACACAAAGCTAGGAAGGATACCTCAACTAGGCCAAATCAACCCTCGAATATAGTTTTTCTCCTAACACTCGCCTCCACACGGCTCAAACCTAACAAAAAATAACTTAATATCATCAAACAATGCAAAGGAAATCAATTACAAAAGATAAAGCTCTGATATTGAAACAATTTCCCAAAAGTCAACAAAAGTCAACCCCCAGGCCCGCCGGGTAAAACCCGAGTCCAAGAGAAGATTTTGACTACCCATAACCCCACAAGGCGATATATGTATTTTGTTTTATAATCCGAGTCCAAATCGACTCTCAAAACTCAAATCTTCACTTTTCAAAACTTTGATAGAAATTCCCAATTTTCTTCTTCGATTCTCATAAATTTGATGTTAAATCTAAGATATAATCATAAAATATAGTTAGAAATTGATTATAATCACTTACCCAATATTCGTAGATGAAAATCCCCTCTCCAAAATGCCTCGTACCGAGTCTAGGGTTCTAAAATATGAGAAATTGTAAGGCCCCGGAAAAATTCACCTAAAACCCGAGGTTTCATGGTGCTGAGGCAAGCTAATGTATTTGAGGGTTGTAGAAAATATTTGGAGCTGGCAAGCTCGCCGCGGTACGCACTTTTTGGGGTTGAATAAAGTGTTAGGGAGTTGAAGAAAAATTGTTGCAGAGAAAGGCGTTTCTGCGGTCCATTATGCGACCGCATAACTGATATGCGAATCGCATATCCATCGCAGAGTGAAGCTGAGAAATGGGCAAATTTTGAAGGTTGTTTTGTAGTCAACTATGCGAACGCATAATCATTTCACGGCTACACATCCATTGCAGAACCAGCACGAAGATTTCCGGAGGGAGAATATGCGGTCAATTTGGTGACTGTATCATTGATATGCGGGCCACAGACTGGACTAGATCAGCCCAAGTTTTGGGGCCGTTCCTGTGGTACATTTTGCGGGCCATAGACCTGATCTGTGGTGCACTTTACGACCGCAGAGTTGAGTTCAGAGGGTCCATTTTCTGATTTAAAAAACTCGATCCCATTTTTATAAAACAACTTTAGGGGTAATTTTAGAAGGTTCAAGGTGATATTTTAGAGAGAGGAAAGTGGTCTAGAGTGGGAAGAGGAATTCCTAAGCTATCTTTTCATAAATCATTGCACAAGTCTGGAGAATTCACAAGGATAACTCGCAAGGTCTTCATCCAAGAGATAAGATTCTAGCCCTAACCTTCAATTTCAAAATTTGGGTTAGGAGTAGGTAATGGGGAAGAAGGTTTTGAGAATAAGAGTTGTTATTTATGCATTCATGTACTAATAAAGGTGCTAGGGAGGTTATGGAGTATTAGTGGGTGGCCTACTGAAGGAATCGACCACAGGAGAACCTTGAAACCATAATGCACACCTAGTGCTTGATAAAATGCTCAAATGAGCTGAAAACCCAGGTATCATCCTAATTATAGTTCAAATTTGTCATGTTTCTAATAGATTGAAGTCGCTAGGATTTCTGAAATATTGTAGTAATTTGAGGAAGTTCAAGTGAGGTATGTTGGCTAAATCCCTCTTGTAGAATCGATTTCCATGATGTCCTTGTAAGTTGCGATTATGATTGGCTCAATTTCTTATTTCTCATGTTCCGATTCCTTCCTAATAATTTGATTATTCAAAAATAAGCGTTGTGTTAAAAGATGTATGTACTCAAAATGTGCTCCAAATGTTCCTATCACATCAGGATTCCTTTCGAGAATATAATCTAGTATGATCAATGTACCAAAGGTGTTGTGATTTAAAAATCATGTTTCAGTTGCAAGTTAGTATGCCTAATTGTGGAAGAGAAACTCAATGTGCTTTAGACTCTTGTTTGCTCATATGTGTACTTAAAGTTTTTATTTGAAATTCAGTTATCGATGATAATTCATGGTAACGCTTGAAAGTTATAGGGGTGAGTATGAAATATGAAATACGGCCGATGTGCCGAGAATGACATTACAATTATGGCCACTAGTGCTAATAAAATTAAAAGATGTGTGAAAGATTATGAAATGAGTTTTAAATCCTTTCAATAATAAATGCTTTAGGAGTATCATTTAGCCACCGAGGAAGGGTAGGTCGAAATAACCTAACCCTGAAACTACATGTGCGGGTGTAGGAGTGATTGAGGAGTAAATCCCTGTGTTGATGTGATGAAACTGTTTCCTCTTATATGGGATGAGATTGATGTGTTGAGATATTTTCCCTTATACGGGACGAGGTTATTGCTAGCGAGATGTCATGTGATGTGGACCCACACGACATTGTGGTGAGACGGCTTAGCCGGTCAAGCCCTGATCAGATTCCATGCGGAGCACATGGTGGTGTTGTGATTGGATGTCTGGGGGTGAAATGGCTTAGCCGATCGGGCTGAGATATGACTCTGTGCTAAACGTATGGTGGGATATCAGTACTAGAGATCTCCCAACTTAAAAATATTGAAACTTAAAATTTATCTTTATCATAACTTGGCACCTTGATAGTTCTTTGAGGCTCTCACTAATTTCATGTTTCTTTCTCATTTTACTGTTATTCGTTCTGTTGAGAGGGTGGTTAGTTTTACATATAATACCATTCCATATGTACTAACGTCCCCTTTGTCGGGGGGTGCTACATCTTTAATGGATGTAGGTGGTTCCACATCAGGCGGTATTGATCAGTAATAACAGTACACCCTCTCCTCAGCTGACTTGGTGAGCCCCACATCCTTTCGGGGTCATGTTTCTCCTGTCCACTATGTATATTGTTTTGAGGTATAGCCAGAGCCTTGTTGCCAGCACCATCATGATACTCTTTTCTATCTATTAGAGGCTCTGTAGACATAGCGTAGGTGGTACCTTTGTTTTGGGAAGTCAAATTAGAATTGTTGTATTTGTATCACATGTTTCCACTTCTAAACTATGAATACGTAATGTAATGTTCTGGAAATCTTGAATGAATTTCTAATGGTAATGAAATTTGGATTGTTCATGTAACCTTCCCATTGTCTAATTAATGAAATATATTTTCTCTTTACTCATGGGTGAGTTTGGTTAGAAGGCATTGTACATGTTTGCTTGGCTGGGTTATCTCGGTTGAGCGCCGGTTGCGCTCCCCGGGGTGGGGGCATGTAAAAAATGATATGAAATCCCTACTTTCTAACTTTTTGTTTAGTTGCAAATGTCGCAATTGTGACACTGGGTTCGCAATTGTGGCTACTGACATCCTAAGTGGGAAGTCGCAAATGCGACATAGGCTTTACAACTGCGAAGCCTCCTCCCTTTGCATATACTTTTGTCGCAAATGCAAAACTACCCTATTCCAGACCTTCTTCGCAATTGTGATCTAGGTATCGCAATTGTGGCACATGAGACCCCCCCTGCTAAGATCGCAATTGCGATACTGGTGTTCGCAATTGCGATACTTGAGGCATCATCAGCATACCACCGGTCCTATTTCAGTTAAAAACCATTCTAAGCACGTCTAATACTCATCCAAGCCCTCGGACCTCCAAACCAAATATCCACACAAGTCTAAATATCATACAAACTCGCTCGCGCACACATAACCCAAACATAACATCTAAAACTACGAATTAGACATCAAAACACATGAATTTCAAAGACAATTTCAAGAACCTCTAGAATACCAACCAAGCGTTGGAATCCCATCAAATCAACTCCAAATGACATAAAATTTTACTAACGAGTTCCAAATAGCATAACAGACCTATTACCAGACCTAAAATCCAATTCCATTCCCGATAGACAAAAGTTAACCTACGGTCAAACTAGAGAAATCTTCTAAACCTCAAATTGCTAATTTTCGGCAAAATAACACAATTCAACCTACAGACCTCCAAATTCGATTACGCGCATACGCCAAGTCCAATATCATGATACAAACCTATTGAAGCCATTAAAACACTATTCTAGGGTTGTTTTCACAAAAGTTAAACATTAGTTTATATTTCTAACTTAGGCTTCTAAGCCAAGCACCAAGGGGTCCAATTCAACCCAAAATCTTATCGGAACAAAACTAACCGACCCCGCAAGTCATAAAGCCACAAATTACACATGTATGAAGAATCTAAAGTGGAAACGGGCTCAAATACAGAAAACGACCAGTTAAGTCATTACTTTTCCCGCTCTTACAACAAATGCTCGTCCTCGAACGTGCATTGAGACATACCTTAAGTGATGAAAAGGTGAGGATAGCGACTCCGCATGTTGTGCTCGATCTCCTAAGTCGCCTTCTCGACTGGATGACCCATCCATTGAACCTTCACTAAAGCAATGTTCATTGACCTCAACTTCCGGAATGGCCTATACAAGATTGCCACTGGCTCCTCAAGATAAGTCAAATCCTTGTCTAATTAGACTGAGCTAAAAACTAATACATGGAAAGATCATCATCACACTTCTGGAACATGGAAACATGGAACACTGGGTGGACCGCCGATAGGCTGGGTGGCAATGCAAGCTTGTAGGCCACCTCTCCAACTCTCTCAAGGATCTCAAAAGGACTGTTATACCAAATGCTCAACTTGCCCTTCTTTTCGAACCTCAGCAGACCCTTCATGGGTGAAACCCCAAGAAAAACCTTCTCTTCCACCAATAATACTACATCGCGAGCCCTCAGATCAGCATAATTCGTCTGTTTAGACTGTGTTGTATGAAGCCGATCTGGAATAAACTTGACCTTATCCAAGGCATCTCGAACCAAATCAGTGCCCAACAACCTTCCCTCACCCGGTTCAAACCATCAAACTGGAGAATGGTATCGTCTCCCATATAAGGCCGCATAAGGAGCCATCTAAATACTCGATTGGTAGTTGTTGTTTTAGGAGAACTTTGTAAGTGGTAGGAACTGATCCCGTGAACCCCTAGAATCCACAACATAGGCACATAGCATATCCTTCAAGATCTGAATGGTGTGCTCAGACTGTCATTCGTTTGTGGATGAAATGCTGTACTCAAACTCAACCCGTGTGCATAACCCATGATACATGACTCCCAGAAATGCGATGTTATCTGCGTGCCTCGATTGGAGATAATGGACACCGGCACGCCATGGAGATGAACAATCAGACGGATAAAGATTTCAGCCAGCTACTCTGAAAAAACATAGTCTCCACCGAAATGAAATGTGCTGACTTGTAAACCTATCCACAATCACCCACACTGTGTCAAATTGCTTCAAAGTCCATGGGAGCCCAAGAATGAAATCCATGGTAATATGCCCCCACTTCCACTCAGGAATCTCAAGTATCTGAAGAATACCACCCAATCTCTGATGCTCGTACTTAACCTGCTGACAGTTCAAGCACCGAGCCACACAGTCCACTATATCTTTCTTCATTCTTCTCCTCCAATAATGCTGACTCAAATCCAGATTCATCTTAATGGTACCTAAATGAATGGAATACCACGAACTATGGGCCTCTTCAAGAATCAACTCATGCAACCTATCTACATTGGGCACACATATCTGGTCCTACATCAGCAACACCTATCGTCTCTAATAGAAACCTTCTTTGTATCACCGTGCTGCATTGTGTCCTTCAGGACAAGAAAATGTGGGTCATCATACTACGCTCTCTGATATGCTCAAAAAAAGAAGACTGAAAAACCACGCATACGCTCCGAAACATCCAATCTCACGAACTGGTTAGCCAATGCCTCAACATCCATGGCTAGTGGTCTCTCAGCTGCCGGTAAGTATGCCTATCTGCCCATACTCTCGGCTTTATACTTAAGGCATCGACCACCACATTGGCCTTCTTGTGATGATACTGAATAGTGATATCATAGCCTTTCAGCAACTCTATCCATCTGCGCTGCTGCAAATTGAGATCCTTTTGCTTGAATCGATGTTGGAGACTCCGGTGATTAGTATAGCCTTAAATGGGACACAATACATTTAATGCCTCCAAATCTTCAATACATTAACAATAGCTGCCAATTCCAAGTTGTGCACCAGATAATTCTTCTCATGAACCTTAAACTGTCGAGACGCATGGGAAATTACCCTACATCTTGCATCAACACTGCATCAAGCCTAATACGTGATGCATCACAATACATATTGTAAGACCCCGAACTCGTAGGTAAGACCAACACTAGAAGCTCACCTCACACTCTTCGGACTATCGGAAAGGAGCACCCTTCCAGGTCAATCTAGTTTAAGGTGCAGCAATGGATGAGAAAAGCTTTGCACAACAACGATAATATCCGGCCAAACCAAGGGAACTCCGAATCTCAGTAGTTGATGATGGTCTGGGCCAATCTAAACTGCCTCAATCTTCTTTGGATCTACCTTGATCCCCTCACTAGACACCACATGACCCAAAAACACCACAAAATCAAGCCAGAATTCACACTTGGAGATTTTCGCATATAGCTTCTTCTCCCTCACGGTCTGGAGAATGATCCTTAATTGCCGCTCATGATCCTCCCATCTGTGAGATTATACACAAATATCATCAATAAAAACAATGATGAACGAGTCAAGATATTTCTGGAATACATTAGTCATCATGTGCATAAATGTTGCTGGGGCGTTGGAGAACCCAAATGACTTCATGAGGAACTTGTAGTGATCATATTTAGTCCTGAAGGCAGTTTTCGGAATATTGGGATCCAGAAACTTCAGCTGATGATACCTTGACCTCAAATCAATCTTTGAGAACACTTTGGCACGATGAAGCTGGTCAAATAATCATCAATGCGTGATAATAGGTACCTTTTCTTCACCGCAACCTTGTTCAACTACCTATTATAAATGCACATCCACATCGAGTTATCCTTCTTCCTTACAAACATAATCGGGGGGTCCCTAAGGTGATACACTAGGCCGGATGAAACTTTTATCAAGAAACTCTTGCAACTGTTCCTTTAACTCCTTCAACTCCACTGGTGCCATATGATATGATGGAATACAAATAGGCTGAGTGCCCGACACCAGGTCAATACAAAACCCGATATCCCTATCGGGCAGCATGCTCGGTATGTCTACTGAAAATACTTCTGGGAAATCCCTCACTACCGGGGAACATACTCCACGGTAGGAGTATCAGCACTAACATCCCTCACAGAGGCTAGATATGATTCAAACCCCCTTCTCAACCATCCGCGATGCCATAAGGACGGACACAATCCTGCTAGGAATATAATCCAATGTACCCCTCCACTCCAACTGCGGCAAACCTGGAATAATAAGTGTCACAGTCTTGGCATGACAAACCAGAATAGCGTGATAAGGCAACAACTAGTCCTTGCCTGAGATCACTTCAAATTGTACCAGATTTAGTAACGATATATCAACTCTAGTCTCTAAACAGCCAATAACAACTAAACACGGTCCAAAATAATAGAATCTCCCACATGCATGGACACATATACAGGAGAAGTCAAAGAATCATAAGATATATCCAAATACAGAGCAAAGTATGATGAGACATATGAATAAGTAGATCCCGGATCAAATAAGACTGATGAATCCCTATGACAAAGCGAAACCATACCTGTGATGAAAGCATCCGGTGCAACTGGCTCGGTCCTACCAGGAAAAGCATAGAAAAGGTCTGGCCTCCCCCTCTAGGCCGACCTCTACTCGCCTGACCTCCACCCCTAGCTCGTGGGGTAAATGGAGCGACATCTGCAGTAGCAACCATGGCCTGCGGAGTCTGTGGAATTTGTGGTGCTTGTGTAGTTTATGGAGGTGCACCCCTCCTAAGTCTGGGGCAGTCTTTCACCATATGTCAGGCGTGACCATACTCGAAATAAGCTCTAGATGGGGCATGGCTGTTGAAATTGACCATGGGTTGGTCGGCTAGACTGACCGCTGAAGGCACCCCGTGCAGGAGGTGCACTAGATAAGTGGTTGAGCAAAATGGGCAACCTCGAACCTCGCAATAGCGTGAGCACTGCTAGTAGCTAGAAGTGATGAATGAATTGGGCAGCCCACATAACCTCTGCTACGATGGGCTGCAACTGGAGTGCGGGCACCAATATATCCTCTCAAATCTCGAGGTCTTTTGGCCTCCCTGTCTTCTCCCTCACGACCCCGCATATCCTCAAACCTCTGCGCGATCTTTACCATCTGCTGATACAGAGTATTCGTCTCCAACTCTCAAGACATGCATAATCCAATACCATAGTTGAGACCCTCAATGAATGTATGGATTCTTGGCCTCCCTATCCTCTCTCTCACGGCCCTGCATACCCTCAAACCTCCGCGCGATCTCTACCACCTGCTGATACGGAGTATCTCTCTCAAACTTTCAAGACATGCTGAACTTAATACCATACTTGAGACCCTCGATAAATCTATTGACTCGGTGTCTGACTATAGAAACAAAGGTAGGTGCATGTCAGGACAACTCACTGAATTTGATAGCATACTCTGACACTTTCATACTCCCCTAATGCAGCTGCTCAAACTATGTAAGCCATGGATCCCGAAGGGTCAGTGGGACAAACTCTCTCAAAAACACCTTTGAAAATTGAGCTCTAGTGAGTGGGAATGCATCAGCTAGCCTACCATCCTTGTAAGCCTTCCACCTACTATACGCTGCTCCTGACAGTTAAAATGAAGTAAAAGTAGCTCCGCTCACCTCCACAATGCCCATGCTGCGGAGAATACGGTGGCACTTCTTTAGATAACCTTGCGCATCCTCGATTGCTGCGCCACTGAAAGAAGGAGGGTCATATTTCTTGAACCTATCAAGTCTCCTCTGCTCCTCCTCTGGTATCGCTGGCCTGGCCACAGGCTGAACATGAATAACTGGCCGTGCTAGCATGACTCCCGCGACCTGATCAACGTGGACTCGCTCCTTTATAGTACGGATCGCGGGATCTGAGCTCCTCCCCCAGCCTGATATGTAGCCGTTGCATTCAATCCTGCCTGAGCTTGAGTGTCGAACGTGTTCAAAAACTATGCTAGAGTCTCCTAAAGTCTAGGGTAGTAATAAGCGCCTCGGGTGCCTGTCCCCCAACCGAAGCTATAGGTGGCTCCCCAATCGCTGCTCGGGCAGGTGCTCCGACTGTAGCCTGGCCCCTCCTCGGCCTCTGCCTCTGCCTCGAACAGCTCTAGCAGGGGGGAACAACTGTCTGATCATCGAATCCAACAGTGTGTGTCCTCACAATTTTAGCACATTTCTATAAGAATCAAATGAGTGGAATTTCCTAACAGTTCTGGAGCCTCTCAAAGATAAGTACAAACGTCTTTCTACCGATCTGCAAAACTCTACCAAACTTGCTTATGACTCGTAACACCTATGAACCTAGAGCTCTAATACTAACTTGTCACGACCCCAATTTTGCACCTTAGGATGTCGTGATGACACTTAGTCTCTAAGACTAGGAAAGCCTAACAAACAATAGAATATAAACTGATAAGTCTCAGAATAATCTCAATACTGAATAACATCTATAATACTCCGAAAACTCGGTGAAACTAAGTCATAACCTCTACAGAAATGTGCTAAAATCTCAAATGCATCACTGTCTGAATAGAGGATAAACAGTACTAAGAGGATGGCGGAAGGTGACTCCACGGCACGCAAACGTCGAGTAGGTATACCTTGACGACTCCAAAAATAGCTGAATGATCACTAGCGTCTGGCACCGGCAGATGTACCTAGATCTGCCCAAAAATGTGCATAAGCGTAATATGAGTACACCACAATGGTACCTAGTAAATATCAAGCCTAACCTCAGTAGAGTAATGACGAGGACAGGTCAAGAAACCTACTAGGATCACAAAGCTGAACAGAATATAGCATAGTCTAATAATTGGAAAGCGATGAAGTAAATAACAGATAAACGGTTCAATAATGTAAGCTACCAATGGAAATTTAAGCGGTAAAGGCGATAAGTAGTGAACACATGATAAAATAGCAAGTAGTCAAACACAGACAATTACAAGTAAGATTATGAAGAAAACAACAAGAAATGTTCAACCAACAAGCCTCTTTTAGCATGGAATGGACAACAGGAATCACAACCGAGGTGCCACGCCTCATATTCACATATCACAATTTCAATCAGAATCTTTCCTTATATCACCACACGAGCCTTGCATTTATTTTTGAAAATATTTTTCTGAAATAGCTACACGTGTTTTAGCCCCTTTAACTCACTGCGTTGCTTCAAGTAATTCCCTTACTAGCAACATGCGGATAAATCCCACCTTATCTCACCATATGTGTATCAACCCCTTTCCTTATACCATTGCATGCAAATCAATATCATAACACAATAATCAACTTGCACCAGATGTGCCCATATGCCACAACACTTGCCAAAATCAACAATACCAATGTTACCACAATGTATTGCCCATGACTCAATCACAATATGTACAAGAATCCCAATAATAACAAAATGAATGAGGAGTACTCAACAAAGAGAGGTATCTCAACAATTAACAACTTCAACTTCATTGTGATAATGGCTTCCATAATTTCAACATCAATAACCCAACAAGAAGATATTCGACGAAATAACAACTTCAAGTAAGAGTAATTTAATAATAAAGGAGTGACAAGAAAATAGGATAGGTAGTGACTTCAACTAAAGCATATGAGAGCATCTACAACAACAAAGTATGGAACAAATACTAACAACATCAATTAGAGCGCATGAGAGGAAATTTAACAATGAAAGATATAACATGATATAACGAATTCAATTAAATTCACGGAAGAAGTCTAAGAGTCAAAAACGGTTAAAATACCACATATATCTCGTGTACACACTTATCACCTTATGTACATATCTTCCACATAATACAATTAAGACAAACAACCTAAATCCTAAAGGGTAGTTCCCTCATACAAAGTTAGATAAAATACTTACCTCAACTAGGCCAAATCAACCCTCGAATAAAGCATATCCCTTAAAATTCACATCCATACGGCTCAAATGTAACAAAAACATTACTTAATATCATTAACCAATGCGAGGGAAACTAATTACAATAGATAAAACTTTGATCTTTACACAATTATCCAAAAGTCAATAAAAGTCAACCCCCAGGCCCGCCATGTCAGACCCTGGTCCAAGGGTAGATTTTGCCTACCCACACACCCATGAGTCCATATATGTTTTTTTTTAATCCGAGTCCAAATCGACTCTCAAAAACTCAAATCTTCATTTTTCGAAAATTTGACAAAATCCCTACTTTTCCTCCCTGATTCTCATAAATTTGATTTTAAATCTAACATATAATCATGAATTTATAGTTGGAAATTGATTAGAATCACTTACCCAAAGTTTGTAGATGAAACTCCCTCTCCAAATAGCCTCCTACCGAGTCTAGGGTTCTAAAATATGAGAAAATGATATGGAATCCCGACTTTCTAATCTTTTGTTCAGTTGCAGATGTCGCGATTGCGAAGAATTTCTTGCCATTACGGCTACAGATAGCCTAAGTGGGAAGTCGCCAATGCGACATAGACTTCGCCAATTTGCAAAGCATGCTCCCTTCGCAAATGCGACACTACCCTAATTCAGACATTCTTCGCAATTGCAATCCATATATCGTAATTGTGACACCTGAGACCCCCCTGCTAAGATCGCAATTGTGATGTTGGTGTTCGCAATTGTGATACTTGAGGCATCAACACGCTAGCAGTCCTGCTTATGTTCAAAGCCATTCGGAAGCACGATTGAAATTCATCCGAGCCCTCGGGCTTCAAACCAAACATCTACAATTGCAAATTGGACAACCAAATGCATAAATTTTAAAGAAAAGTTCTAGAACCTCTAATATTTCAACTAAGCTTATGAATCATATCAAATCAACTCCAAATGACACCTAATTTTGCAGAAAAGTTTCTAATAGCATAAGGACCTATTCAAAGTCCCAAAACCAAATTCTAGATCTGATAGCCAAAAGTCAACCTACTGTCAAACATGGGAAATCTTCTAAATCTCTAATTGCCAACTTTCGGCAAAACAACACAAATAGACCTATGGGCCTCCGAATTCGATTCCGGACATACTTCCACTTAAAAAATCACGATACAAACTTATCAGAGCCATCAAAACACCATTCCGGAATCGTTTTCAGAAAAGTCAAAGTTTGGTAAATATTGCTAACTTAGGCTTATAAGCTAAGAACCAAGGGGTCCAAATAAACCTAACACCTTCCTGGAACGAGACTAACCCACCTTGCAAGTCATAAAGCCACAAAATACACAAGTGTGAAACATCAAAAGGGGAAACAGGCTGGAGTACACAAAACAACCGGTCAAGTCATTAAAATTTTGAAGGGCTTTTTATCTCCTTCATTGGGTAAGAAACCTAACTCGAATATAAGATTATTATATGAATCAATCACTAGATTTAACATCAAAACATGGGGTTCAACAAGTTAAATTTAGGGTTTTTGCGTACAACTGAAGAGAGCGTATTTTGGGGTTTTGAACATTGATTTGGACTCGTATTTGAAATATAATCACATATTTTGACTCGACAATTTATGGTCAAGGGGACTTGGAATTGGTTTCAGATTTCGAACGCGTGGGATCGGGTTGACTTTTGTTGAATTTTTGGAAATTCTTCAAAGATCGATGCTTTATTGATTGGGAGCTTCCTATTGTTTTACTTTCTGTAATGATGTTTTGCCATATTTGAGCCGGTTGGAGGTGATTTCAAAAGGAAAAGCTTGTTTGGAACTTTTTAATAGTTATTCTCGCAGTTCAGATAAGATTTGGACCGGGTTGGGTTAGGTCTCTTAAAGCATAGTTCTTGCCTCCCTCCCCCCTTTAAGCTTGTCCATTCGTTGGGTGATCCCTTGCTCTCACGTTCGAGTATTTGCTCGTCATTTAGGCCCGTAAGTGAGATTTTTACTCATTGCAGTGACCTCCGGGGTTCTTTGCACCTGGATAGTACTAGGACCCTCGTGCCCCGGCCCTTGATCAGATAAAGCTGCCTGCCTTATGACCTACAACTCAAAATGAGCCTTTCGACGAGACACAGACATTCCCCATAGGGACTTCATAAGGAACCATTTGAGTTGCAGATCGAAATGCTCCTAGAGAGGCATATTTTGAATATAGAGGAGTGAAAGTTCCCAACAAATAAGTACTTTTTCATATCCTTCTATGAATCGTACAAGCACGTCCTCTATCAGCCCCACCGTGCTTACGGCTCTATTCCCCAACCCAACTTGCTCTGGCCCCAGGTCCTTCCTTTCTATTCCACGTTAAGCGAACTGTGGGAGCATGGGGGGTAATATCCTCTTTTGGATGATAGAAAGCATCTCCCTTTTGTCCCTCCTTACCGAAGTCGCCAACAAAATCATAATAGAAAAAGTAGCGCCATGGGGGCTGTTCTTATTTTACGAGGGATTTGAAGTAGCTCCTCCTGATCGTATCCCTCAAGAGAACTAAATTCTTGTTAGCGCTTATTTATGATAAAAAAAAAAACTTATGAAAACTCCTTTGTCATATTTAGTCCCTTCTAAAAAGTCTACATTACATACTCTTTTTCTATGAGATGTTGGGAATTCTGTTGAGTTCTTATGCTTTCATGTTGACAACTTAATTCATTCGATTACTACAGGGATGAACCCAATCCGGAGTGTCTTGTCTAGCTTCGGTTGAGGGAATTTTTCCCAACAAATTATATAATTTTTTCCTACATGAAGGGGTGATGTATATGCATGAGTATATGCATGTTGCATGGTTATTCATGCTCGGGGTAGATTCTAGACTACTTTATGCCTTGTTTGGTTGAGTGTTCTACTTGTTTTAATGTCTTACTCGATTGAATGACTACAAGAGTACAATACATCATATTACAGATAATATTTTTGTTTATGATGCATTATTTTATTCATGATGAGTCACTCTTATGATTGATGATATACTTGATTTGGCCGTAGTCATACATTATATTATGAACACGCATTAGTACATGTTATTCTTGTGATATGGCTTAAACTATTGTATGACTACGTGAGTTCCCTTATTCATGTTAGAGATCATGTTTAGGCCTTTGGTTCGTAATTGGATATAATTACCATTTGGTGGATGAATTACCTCTTGAAGTTAGTCATACATTATCTACATGCATATATCATGCATAGAGATCATCTCAAATTCATATGCATACACTCCTGCATATGGTTCTCTAATATAGACTGGGATTATGGCACGTGAGTTGTCCGTGCAGTTGAGATGATTGTGGCACGACGTTTAGTCACAACCCAAAATGTGACAACAAAATTTTTATCTAGTGATGATGACACCTAACCCGACCTGCTAGGTAAGCCAGACATCAGTTACACAATTCTAATGAAGATC
This sequence comes from Nicotiana obtusifolia, assembly GCA_002018475.1. Classification (NCBI taxonomy): domain Eukaryota; kingdom Viridiplantae; phylum Streptophyta; class Magnoliopsida; order Solanales; family Solanaceae; genus Nicotiana; species Nicotiana obtusifolia. Next base: position 19,733 of record MCJB01005936.1, on the reverse strand, counting down.
ATTAGTAATCAATGACTGAATAAGCTTAATTTTCATGCAACATCCCAAGGATTAGTAGTACAAGTCATGAGCTACTAAGACTTAGATTTACAAAGCTGGTATAGAAATAAATACAAAATCTACTTGCAATATAAATAAACAGAGTGCGAATCAAAAGCTACCAAAGACAAGTGGTAGCTATATATGGAAAGCACGTACATCTTCAATGCCAGCTTCTATCATCTGGGCAAGGTGCATATGCGTAGTATAAGTACATCCGACCTCATGTACCCAAAAAGTATCATAACTAACCTTAGCGCGATAATAGTGGCAAGAATTATTAATGATACTAGCTAACAACCAGTTCAATTCGTGAATTTCACAAGTAGACAACAATGGTGCCATCTAGTCATATAACACAGATATAACCACTTCGCTGCACAAGAGATAATGTGATATGTCCTGGATATGTTAACAACCAAGCATATAGAAAAGATATGCGTCCAATATCATCAAATCATCAAACTTGCATAAAGAGAAGATGCATAGAAAAATCATATATACATCCAATGAGTTTGCAAATAGAAAAGAGATGCAAAGCCCAACCAATGATAATCTTTACCAAAATCGACATCAACAAGAAACCTGTCGGTTTCTCACAGCCTACGTGTATACCATCAAGAGAGAAACATGAGTGGGTGACCCTAGGGGGATGAATCCTTATCCACATGCTGCACAGACAACTCACGTGCTGCACGAACAACTCACGTGCCACTAATAACAACCACACGAACAACTCGCATGCGAGGAATAACAATCGCACGGACAACTCACGTGCCAATAATAACAATAGCATTGGTACCTCACATACTATCAATCCAATCCGTATCACACAGAAAGCATATATACAAGAATACATGTACATGATTAACGGATATCAAATTACATACTCATGGACTAGTATAAGTGACATACTAAGGTTTATGCCTGCATGACGTGGACTACCATAGCTCTTAGGCGGTTTCATAACAAAAATAGTAGTTATCATGTTCAATCAGGGGACTAACCTATATGTAACCTATAACAAGATACAATTAGCTCACAAAAGGTAAAAACATAAGAAACATACTAACATGAGGCTTAGCAACAAATTCAACACATTTCATAGCCTAAGCACTACCCTGACCATGGATAATATACCCCAATGCACGCACATGGATCCAACCCTCACATGTACCCCACCCGTACCACGTAGCTCTCACTAATAACTCAAGAAATTACTGCCTCAACTAAATTTAGGTAAGATACTTACCTCAAAACAAGCTAAATTGATACTTTAAATGTCATCCCCTATGAATCAACCTTCGAATGACTTGAATCTAGCAAAAAATAACTCAATAACATAAAATAATACCATATGAATCAAACCCAAACAATAAAGGTCTAATATTTTAACCAAATACTCAAAGTCAACCTGGGCCCGCACCCCGAAACCTGACAAAACTCGCATATATCGAACACCTATTCAAATACGAGTTCAAATATACAAGTTTCATCCAAAACCGACTCGGACCGGGTTTAAATCTCCAATTTTAACTTTAGAAAAGTATTGGCAAAACCCCCCAAAATGCACTTTCTTATCTTTCAAGCCGAAACCCTATTTTCTTCTTTAAGTTTTATTGACTTACAGCCAAAGTCAATGATAGATTCATGTTGTAATCATAAATTCAAGTTAGGTTTACTTACCCCAATAAAGTAGATGAAACTCCCTCAAAAATTGCCTCTTTCCCGAGCTCCAAAACCTTGTGAGAAAAAGCAAGTAAATTTTGAAACAAGTAAAAAAATGTAGCAATCGTCCCAGCCTGAATTAGATCCTAGATGATTCTTGAAACTCACATTTGATAAGCCCAACATAATACTTGCGATATTACACCAGATAGCCTTTTGAATCACCCAATTTGCCTTAAAATCAGGGAGATATGATATTATGAAGTTTAAACGAATTTTTAAAATTTCAGGGACATAATCGGTACTTTTGAAATTACTTCACTAGAAAAATCAGCAATGGCAAAAACTTCGTTTTAGCACCCAAAACACATTCGTGTGTTGAAACGAAGTTCAATCTTAATATATGATATGAACAAGCTCGCGCACTTAAAACACCGAAAAGAGGTCGTCTTGACCATGGTCAAACTCCAAATATTTAACTTAACTAGTCCCTCAACCAATGATTTAAAACACACTCGAGCCCATTGGGACCGCATCCAATCATACTAAAAAGAGCAAATACATTATCCAAACTTACTCAAAGGCTCAAAACATTCATGGGAACATCACAACAAAGAATTGAGGTTCAAACTGTATAGAATTTTCCTTAAGTTGTTAAATATTTAATCCTCTAAATGAGTGTCCGACATACACACTTCGGATTACTTCCAAACATTGCACACAAGTTCAATTCAACTATATGGACCTATCCAAAGTATTAGAACACCAATTGGAGTCCAATAATATCAAAGTCAACTCTTGGTCAAACTTATGAACTCGTAAGTTCTTCAAATTGCCAACTTTCAACAAATAGTGCGGAATTCTTCTAGGAAACTCCAGAACCAAATCCAAACATACGTACAAGTTCGAAGTCATCATACAAAGCTATCGGAATAATCAAAACCCGATTTCCAGTCCGTTTATCCAAAAGTCAAACCTTGGTCAACTCTTCTAACTTAAAGCTTCCAAATCAAGAGTCAATCTACCAAATCAACCCCGAACAACTCAGAAACAAAAATCGACCATACAGGCAAGTCATAATATATTAAATAAAGCTACAAAAGACTCAAACCACATAACGAAATTCAATTGCTCAAAAGAACCGATCAGGTTGCTACGTTCTCACCCACATAAACAAACGTTCGTCCTCGAATGTGCCATGAGTCGTTCCAAGGCCATCAAATCACCGTATAAAATCACCACACACATGCCCATGGGCGATCCTACATCACCTCAATCAATATTAGCGAGTCGACACAACCTAACTAAAGACTCTTTCTTGAACCTTAGTCTACAAATCTTAGAACCCAACCTCCAACATCCAAAATCCCTCTAAGATTAGATTTTTGCATATATACACTATATAAGTCGTAAAAAGCTACATCAAGCCCTAACCATATTCCAAGATATGATTACAGGATATACCACATAACTTATGTACTCATAGTAGTATATTCTGACCACATCAGTTGCTCATTACTAAACCCGGTACCGGTAACATACCTTATATAAAATAGAACCTAGTTCCAAAACTATGTAATATTGGTAACAATGAAAGAAACACATGGAATATCATAACTACCCATCAGATCAACAAGTCGTGGAGCGCCTTCGCTCGAAAACAACTATTGCCAAATTCTAAGTTGACTAATGACATTCTTCTTCGACCATAACTTATAAAAATCCAATTGCACAATATCCAGGTCTAATAACCACATCTCACCCCATTGTACGTTGTACGACTAAGAATTCACATCTAATGCCGCCTAGAACCACATGCGAGAGGATCCATACCCAGCGAGCAAAAACTCTTGTAGATGAAGATGGAAAGAGAAACAAATGAGAGAACTATTCGACAAGTCCAACAGGAACAACCTAGTGGCACCATACAATGAATCCGCCCCACAAGGAAGAAAAAAAGTACACGAAATAAGCACAAAGAATCTCATCCTAACATAACCTCATTGTAGCACATAACCTAGTAATATCCATCGATCCATGATGCTCACAATCAACAACCACATGTGTATTAATAAAGAACACACGAAAAGCATGACCATACCCATAGGGAAACAGATAGCACAAAATACCACAGACGGAAAAACCATAACCAAGGCGCAATAAATAATTCAACACCCCAATAACTATCTCCCTCGAATCTCGCCACAAGGCCTAAACAGAACTACATCATAAGTGTGAATGGCCAACCAGTCTCACAACCCATCGTAGCATAAAAGGGAAACATATACAATATATTGGAGAATGAATAAGATCAACTCCAATCGATGACACACACCCAACAATAGCTATGCTGAGTAAACAAACTCGATACGATGCATAATACACATTCTCATTAGTACTAGGAATGGGCCCCTAAATCAATTTCGAACATCCTAAAATAGGCAAATAACCTTCCAAAAGTCCACAAGAACATATACAATAAGCCGTCTAACTCTTAACATATCATCAAAGTCCACAACCTAGGAATAGTATGCCTTTGAGAAAATCCAGTCTCTAAACCATAAGAATACAAGAATCTCCATATCCGATCCTAATTCCACCACTCAAATGACTGTCATATCAGTGATACACAATCATCTCACAGAAAATACCCACATAAATCTTCACCACATAGCAAACCTTAACCACAACAACCAACAACCAGGCGACTACCGTAATATTAATCAAGCATCCGCAAGTCAAGACATAGAGCATCTCCTAACACGCATCCTCCTCTTAGAACATATAAGATAATACTAGCACCCTCTTAAACATCTGAAATATCCCATGCCGTCTAGAAATCATGACTTTCCTTTCAAAATCGAACCGCAACCTTGCCTATGAAATCTCAATCCCACAAGACGCACCACCTCTATCATGCTATCATATTAAAACACGAGGATCACATTTTCAACATCGAATCACTAGCAGGGTAGACATCCCATCGCCCAAATATCTTCTACTTAACTCTATCGTGGAAAAAAAATCATGACACGTAACGAACTCCCCATGCCTATAGAGTACATCAACCGCCTTTCGTGGCCAAACCATAAACTCTTCTGAACCCATTTGCGCATAATATAATCATTAGAACAAATTCCCTCTAAATCAATCAAGTCAACGTAGACTGCTAAAACAAAGAGTACCTCAACATGAAAATGAATGTGTTGAAGAACCCTGTAATGAATTTGAAGTTGTTTTTTTCACCTTTCTAGTATTGCAATGTAGAATCAATAATGATGTTGAAATATCGCAAGTCTTGGTACATCCAATTCAAGACGTAAGTCATATCAATATGCATATCCAAAAATCCTTAAACACCAAAAATAAATCTTCAACTCATTAATACCTTCTCGAGGGTCATTCACCTCGCTCCAATACCAATGTACAGCCGATAGGTGCAGAACAACTTTTGCTCCACCAGTATATGAATACCCAACAGAGGCAACCAAGTGATTCTTTCTCCTTGCACCCTACATTCACAATGAATATCAAACTTGAATCATTCTAAGATTTCTATATGCCCACAAAGTATAGTACATCATGCATCCAGCCAATCCCTTACTCAAATCATCCTTGATGTCATCCTTTTCAAGTAATAGCAAATCCACATGCGTCCCATAGTCCAGCAACTAATATAACGCATGACCATGTATCCGATTGTTGGTAGCAGACTCCCTCACATGGATAGTAGCGACAGAACATAACATTTTTAACCCATAATGCCCTTCCTTCATAGCTGCCTCGATCTCACGCTGATTATCAGCTGAATACTTCATACACTCATTTAACACTAGTCAATAAAACACTCCAAAGACTTTTCCAAGTGCACACTCATCCTCATGACAGTTTTGCAAAACTTCCTTAAGCGATATGCACTCCAATCATAGCACATACATCCCTCTGGATAGAAGGAAAACTCTTCAGAGAAACCTCATATGAATTGAACAACCTTGAAAACTCCTCACTGGAGATAACCCACCTGATTAGCCTCAAACTAACATCTCTCTATGGCCCCACTGTCACGACCCAAACTGGAGGGCCATGACTAGCACCCGACCATACTTGCCGAGCACCAACGTACATTTTATCTAACCTTCTTTATTATCTTTTAGGGCCAATGAGATCAGTATAATTGGCGGACAATAATCCCATGATAATGACATAACCATGTCTTTCCGAATAATGACATGTACATATATATATAATATGGCCAACAAGGCTGCGATGCAAAAACTATACAACAAAATACATTTGCCAACAAGGCAATCTCACTATACATAAGTTGACCCCTTGACTATGAGCCTCTACAAGACATAAGTGAAGCAACCTGTGTCGGAAAAGGGCTCCGACATGCCCAAAATGCCCATGACAAAATGCAAACCAAGACCACGGGAAGTCCGAAGGATGGATCTCGCCAATATCCGCTGAACTGGGCAGCCTACTGTGGTGGAGGAGTTTCCACTATATGTCTATCCGGACCTGCAGCACGACATGCAGCGTCCAAAAATAACTGGACGTCAGTACGAATAAGGTACTGAGTATGTAAGACGGGAAAACATAATATAAGAACAGTAACAAGCGTCGGGATAAGAAACATATAACCTGTACCATCTGAATGCCTCTGAGGGCGACTAACCATGAAATGCCTGATGTGCATATGCATATACATATATCCTTTTTAATATAAGCATATATATATATATATACACCTCTGTGGGCCTCATCATCATCATATACATACGCCTCTGTGGGCCTCATCATCATCATACCCAACTGATCAGTGGTTGCACAATAGGTGCCATACCCGACCGACTATAGCGCGGCTCGGTAGAGTAAAATAGCTGCCGACTATAGCGCGGCTCAGTAGAGTAAAACAGATACATATATATAGTTGCACAATAGGTGCCATACCCGGCCGACTATAGCGCGGCTCGGTTTGAGTTGTTTGCCTTTTGTTTTGGTCTTGGATCATGAGAGAACCTTGAGAGGGTGTTCTTAGGGCTCTAAGCTTTGAATATACTGAAAACAAATGACTTAAAACGGGGTTGAGGCGTGATGTATATATCCATATGTCTTAAACCGCCTATGTCGGCCCCATAGAGAGGTGCTTGGCGCAGTCTCGCGAATATGCGAATATCTCCCAATTCTGAGATCGTATCGATGAACGGTTTGATGCGTTGGAAACTAGACTCATATATCGTTAATTTGGTAGGTAGATCACCCCGTAATTTCTTGTAAATTGGGAGAAAAGCTTAGAAAAATTTGACCTAATGTTTTAGTAAAATTATGAATCCAAGTTGCGACAACCTTTGTCGACTTTTGTTTCATAACTCTTTTGACTTCAAGACTTATGAAAAGGATATTATATGATTCAAATACCTTAAAACATGACCTCTTGGTAATGTTAATCACCTCTCGATTTACCCGAAAATACGAGTTACAATATCCTTAATTCGTTTATCTTCTAATACTTGTTAACCACCCTTATACCCCATTGCATCATTTAAGACCAATAGGACTAAATTCTTATTATGTCAAAGGTAATCTCTTCTCGGACCTATGTAGACTATATTACGGCGTAATCTAACGTATACAAATATGGGTTGTAACACCCACCATGGTCTCAACCACTAGGAAGCTAATCAATCCTCCTGCGTCCATGCACACCAGTCAGATTCAAGAATCCTCTCCATCCCATAAATGATCTACATCCCCCTCTAAGCATGGACGATTCATTGAGACAGTGATCAAGTACCCATAGCTCTTTGCATCCCATCCGCAACACCACAAGCCACCAGGCATAGCTAATACCGAGTGAGAGACTTCACATACGAGTGAATGGAAGAAAATTTAAGGTATAACCTCCAAGCTGAAAGAAAGTCGCACGATAAGAAAGAAAGAAGGGAAGTTGCCTAGATGCCTTGTAGCCTCTCAAAGATAAGTACGGACGTCATCAGTCCAATTCGCAAGAGTCTACTAGACACTTTCTCATGACTCGTAGAACCTATGAACCCGGCTTTGATACCAACTTATCATGACCCAAATTCTACCAAATCATGATGGCACCTAACCCAACCCACTAGGTAAGCCACACAACTGCTACACAAATCTAATGAAAGATCATAAGTAATCAATAAATGAAATAACTAAATTTCATACAATATTCCAATGATTGATAGTACAATCATGCATCACTAAGACTTAGATTTGCAATATTGGTACTAAAATAAACACGTATGTTTGGAATATAAATAAACAGAGTAAGAATCCAATGCTACTAAGGACAAATGGTAGCTATATCGAGAAAGCAGGTACATCTTCAATGCCAACTTCCATCATCCACAGCAGCCCAGCTCCACGATCAACACGCAAAGTGCTGAAGTG
>MCJB01005936.1:0-11115 GCA_002018475.1 Nicotiana obtusifolia | reverse complement strand
GCACAGACAACTCACGTGCCACTAATAACAACCGCATGGACAACTCACGTGCTAATAATAACAACCGCACAGACAACTCACGTGCTCTTAGTCCAGTCTATATCATACTGAAAGCATATATATAAGAAATAAATGTACATGAATAATGGATATCAAATTACATACTCATGGACTGATATAAGTTACTTGCTAAGGTGAATTCATGTGTGTTGTGTACTACCATAGCTAAAATTAGGCGGTTGTATCACAAAAATAGCAGTTATCATGTTCAATCAGGGGACAAACCTATGTGTAACCTCTAAAATGAACCAATTAACTCACAGAGAGGTACAAACACAAGAAAAGTAATAGCATGAGACTTTGCAGTCAGTTCAAGACATATCATAGCATAAGCATTACATCGAGAATAGATAATACCTTCGTACACGCACATGGGTCCAACCCCTCATATGTACGCCACCTATATCACATAGCAATCACTAATAACTCAGGCAAATAGCGCATCAACTAATCTTAGATAAGATACTTACCTCGAACTTGCTACATTGATACCCTAGAAATGTCATCCCACATTAATGGACCTCCAAACGGCTCGAATCTAGCCAAAAACCACTCAATAACGTCAAATAATACCATAGGAATCAAACCCAAATAATAAAGGTTGAATCTTCGACTAAATACTGAAAGTCAACCACAAGGTCAACACGGGTTCGCACCACGGAACCCAGCAAAACTCAATAATCTCGAACACTCATTTGCATATGAGTCTATAAAAACAAGTTTCATCCAATACTGACACCAAATCGGGGTTCAAATCTCCATTATTCACTTTAGGAAAGTTTTGCCAAAGCACCCAAAATGCACTTTCTTATCTTTCAAGCCAAAACCTCTTATCTTTAAGTTTTCTGGATTTAGAGCAAAAATCAATAATACATTCATGTTATAATCATTAATTTAAGCTAGATTTACTTAACCTAGTGAAGTAGATGAAAATCCCCTAAAACCTATTCCTCTTTCCTGAGCTCCAAAACCTTGTGAGACTACGTAACTAAAATTCAAAACATGTAAAAAAAGCAGTAGTTGTCCCAGCCTTAATAATATCTTAGGTGATCTCGAAACTCAGATTTGATAATCCCATCATAATCGTTGCGAGATTACACCAAAGATAGCCTTTTCAATCACCCATTTGGCCTTAAAATGAGAGAAGTCTAAACATTTCAGGGGTATAATCGGTATATTTAAAATTATTGCTTCAGAAAAATCAACAACAGCAAAAACTTAGTTTTAGCACCTAAAACTCATTCGGAATCTCTCAAACACAAAAAACATATGCATTTCAATGATAACACACTCTATGAACCTTCATGCACACTCAAAACACTGGAAAGAGGTCGTCTTGACCAGATATTGACCATGGTCAAACTCCAAATCCTTAACTTAATAAATCTCTCAACAAATGATCCAAACCACACCGAGCCCCTCGAGACCCCATCCAATCATACCAGCAATTATAAATACATCATTCAAACATATCCAAAGGATCAAAACACCGGCCGGAACATCACGGCAAAGACTCAAAGCTCAAACCGAATAGAATTTGTCTTAAGTTGTTAAATCTTCATTCCGTCAAAAGAGTGTCTGAATAACAGTTATACACTTCAGATTACTTTCAAACTTTGCACACAAGATAAATTCAACATATAGACCTATCCAAACTCTCAAAAAACCAATTAGAGTCTAATAACATCAAAGTCAACTCTTGGTCAAACTTATAAACTCTTAAGTTCTTTAAATTTTCAACTTTTGACAAATAATGTCAAATTTTTCTAGGAACCTCCAAAACCAAATCTGAACATATGTACAAGTCAAAATGTATCATATGAACTTATCAGAAAAATCAAAACCTGATTCCGAGTATGTTACCCAAAAGTCAAACATTGGTCAACTCTTTAGACATAAATGTTCCAAATCGAGAGTTATTTTTCCTAATCAATCCTGAACCACTCGAAAATTAAAATCAACCATACATAAAAGTCATAATATATCATATGAAGGTACTCAAAGTTTCAAACTGCCAAACGAAATGCCAATGCTCAAAATAGCCGATCGGGTCGTTACACAAAACTACCATCTTTTCGTAATGGCGTTTAACCCTCTTGTTAGTGTAAGGCCCCACAAAAGTTCACGTAGAAATCAAGGTTTTTTGATGCCAAAATGAGACTGTGCAATGCATCGTGGATTTGGTAGAAAATTTAGCAGAAGATCAGGTTTCTGCTGTCTATTATGCGACGGCATATCGGTTTTACTTACCGCAGAATCATCGCGAATTAGATCAGAAGCAATTTCACATTGAGGCTCATTTCATGGTCAAATGTGCGACCACATAGACATTTCACGAACCGCATATCTTTCATATTTTTAGCATGGAATATTTTGGAAGGAAACTTGGCGGTCTTATGTGCGACCGCAGAATTGTTCTCCCGACCGCGGATCCGTTGTAGACCCAACCAAACCTTGTGAAGACCATTTTGTGATCCCTTTTGTTGACCACATATCACATTCGCGGTCCATTACGTGATCGCAAACTAGCATCAGACGGTTATTTTTGGAAATTTCCTAACCCCACTCTATTTTAATATAAGGACGTAAGGGGTTATTTTAGAGGGGAATCATACAATTATAGAGAGATAGAACACTCTAGAGATAGCGGGGAGGATCTCTAACTATTCTACTCTTCAATTCTTGCTCAAACCTTGGGATTCGAGAGAGAAAACTCACAAGATCTTCTACCCACAAGGTAAGACTTTATCCCTAGCTCTCATGCAAAGTTTAATGATAGGTTTAAATAGGATTTTATTATGATTGGCCTTATGGGATGGTGATCGGGAGCCTTAAGCCCTCAATCTTGAATTAGGAGTATGTGGAGACTAGTAAATATGATTAATGTGGGTTGGAATAAAATGGTTGGCAAAGCACATGCCAATGGAGGTTGTTGGTTTTGTAGGGATATTGTAGATGGATTGGTTGGTTGAAAATTTATTTGTGTGGTAGAGGAATTTCTATTATGGAATCTTGTCGTCGATATTGCATATTAGGTGTTTGATGAAATGCCCAAAGGACCATTATCGTGAGTTCCTTCTAATAATGGTTCTCTTTGATTATGTTGCTATAGATTGAGGTGCTTCGAGTAGAGGAACATCGTAGGAACTCTAAGGAAAGCTTACTCATGGTATGTTGGCTAAAATCCTTCCGTTGAATCAGATTCCACGAATTTCCTGTAAACTCCAAGCATTGTTTGTTCGAGTTCCTACTTCTAATGTTCTGAATTGCTCCTACATATTGGTTTACCCAAATGCATATATACTCAAGTCGTATTCCTATTACACCTATTATATTACTCTCCTTTGAGAAAACGTATCAATTATGATTGATGTTTCAAAGGATTATGATCTTGAATTATGTTACATTTACCACCATTATGCCCTGCTCATTGAATTTCACCTCAAAATGTTTTAGCACTTTCGTTTGAATTGTCGTATGCACATGAACATAAAGTTATGGCATTCCAATGATTTGAATACATTTCTATGATATTCGATGACTTAATGTACATCTTTATGAAATGGAAGAAAGCATTTAACATGTGTCCATTGAGCCATGAATGAAGATGTTATTAATGGTTAAAACTGCCGATGAAATGAAAGATGATATGAAAGGCTATGAGATGAATATATTTCTATTTCTTTTATATACAAAATACTTTTTGGGAGTAACGTTAGGGTAGCGAGGAAAGGTGAGTAGTAAAGGCCCACACTGGAAACTACACGTGCTGGTGTAGGAGATGACTGAGAGACAAATCCCCTTGTACTATGATGAGATTATTTCCCCTTGTACAATTTATTGCTAGCATCAGTTCATATCCTGATGTCTACCCCCAGGGCATTGTGGGGAGACAACTTAGCTGATCGGGCGGAGAACGGACACCATGTCGTGCACATAGTGGTTCCTCTTTCCTATCATTGTGTTTGATTCGTATTACCATGTTTATCCTTATTCATTTCTGGTGAGATGACTTAGCTGATCGAGCAGTGATCGAACTCCATGCCATGAGCATGGTGGTATGTCCTTACTATTATTGTATTTGATTCACATTACCATGTCGAACCACATTCATTGCGGTTAGACGGCTTAGCCGGTTGAGCGGTGATCGGACTCCATGCAACGTGCTCGGTGATCGGTGGCTAATGATCTCCCAACAAAAGATGTTATAGCTTATTTGGAAATTGATTTTGTTTTAACTTGGTATTTAAATATTGTTGATTTTCTTACTACTTTCCTATTCTCTCCATTTATCTTTGCATTCCATCCATGAGAGGGTATTTAGCTTACATGCTAGTACTTTTCCATATGTACTAATGTCCCTTTTGCCGGGGACGCTGCATCTTTAATGGATGCAGGTGGTTCCTCAGCAAGTGGCACGAGTTCTTGATAGGTGAACCCTCTTCTTAGATGATTCGGTGAGCCCTACTTGATGTCGGGGCCTTGTGTTCGTATTGACATTTGTATATTGTTTGGAGGTATAGTTGAGGCCTTGTCATCGGCATATCCATACTATTCTCATGTTTATTTAGAGGCTCCGCAGATGTGTTGTGGGTCCTTTTTTGAATGAGGGAAAACTATAAACATTGTTCTTGTCCGTTGATCTCACTTATAAACTATGAACTTGTATTATTTTGCCTTTTATAAATGAACACTTTCTAATTAACGAAATTGTCAATGTACATTTTATCCTCTTGTTTGTCTACCTCTTCGCATTCTTTCTTGAACTAATCATGGGAAAGGTTGGTTGGTGGGCACCAGGTAGGTTTGCTTGAACGGGTCACCTCGGTTGAGCGTCTATCCTGCTCCCCAAGGTCGGGGCATGACAGCTAGGCAAGCCAATCATGAAATAACGAATCAAGATAATGAATTATGAAGTAGTGCATGTCTAAAAGCCAAAGATGATAAATAAAGACTGTGCCAATACAATAAATCCCGCAGAACCGTAAATACAGAGTCATGAGCTCTACAATAGGAGTACAAGTTTGACAATGTAAAAGTAATTTTCGAATAATAATAATAGTAAAAGAAATAAAAAGAGACACCAAGATCAGCGATTGGGATGCAGTTTTACCTCGTCTTTCTGTAACTCAACAGAGGTCCAATATAACTATCAGCTAGGCCCCACACCTAGATCTGCATAATTAAGTGCAGAGTCTAGTATGAGTACAACCGACCCCATGTACTCCGTAAGTATCATGACTAACCTCGTAGAGGTAGTTGCAAGAATCACCAATGATACTCATGTGATAAAATTTGTACAAGTCATGAATACATACAAATAGTTAGTAACAATACTAGAATCTATGGATAACTACAAACAAAGATCACAGTGCATATTGATATGAAATGCACGAACATTAAACATGATAATAGTTCAGCATATAGAGGAGATATGCGTAAAAAGGAAAGTCCAAATACACAGAGACATATAGAGAAGATATGCATAAAAAGGCATGTATAGAGGTATGGAGCCAGCATATAGAGAAGATATGTAGTAAAATCATGTATAAACCCAAGGAATTTGCAAATCGAGGAGATATGCAAAGACACAACACTAATCATTTTTTCCATAACTGCATGTAAATCATCAAGCAGAAACATGAGAGGAGGACCCTAGGGTATGAATCCTTATTCACACACTGCACGGACAACTCGCGTGCCATAATCAAACATATGCATGGGAAAATCACGTTCCATAGTCAAATCAACCCCCACAGACAACTCATGTGCTCTTGAACTAGTCCATTACACATAGCGCATATACAACAATACTTGTACACAATCAATTTAGATCAAACCAGGTATTTTTGGAATGATAAAATGGCATGATAACATGTAGTCATGTGCGACGTGTACAAATACAACTCAAATCAGGTGATTACGCCTCACAATATTAAGTATCATGTTTAAATAGGAGTAAGCAATCCTACACATTCCTTCTAGCAGTATTCATGAAGTTACATAATAATATAGTCATATAAAGCATGATATCAAGGATCACAATAACCAGACAAGGCATAATATAGCCCAATAACTACCCGAACATGGCTAAACCACGGTGCACATAAATGGGCTGAATTCCTCGCATGCACACCGTTGTTAACGCGCATCCATTATCAATAACTCAATGAACTAGTTCTCGACCAAGTTTAGGAAAGATACTTACCTCAAATAAGCCAAATCAATAGTCCAAAAATGCCTTACCACACGAATCGACCTCCAAACGGCTCGAAAATAGCAAAAGCAACTAAATAACGTCAAATGAAGCCATGGGAAACAAACCCACACAATAAAGCTTCAATATTTAACCAAATTTCAAAAAGTCAACCCGGGCCTACATGGTCAAAACCCGAATTATGGGGTAGATCCCGACTACCCATAACCCCACGAGTCTAAATATATGATTAGATTTCAAATCCAAGTCCGAATCGGCCTTCAAATCCCCAATATCAGTCTCTTAAGTTGTACGAAAAACCCCATATTTCCCACAAAATCCCTTGTTTTGGGTATTAATAATCCATGTAAATTCAAAAATGACATAAAAAATGTGTAGACATCACTTACCCCAAACTCTTGTATTAAAACCTTCATGCCAAAATCGTCTCTACCGAGTCTAGGGTTAAAAATATGGTGGAATGGGCTAAAATCCCGAAATACAACACTTAAATGGTCTGCCCAAGGTACCCTTCACGAATGCAGCACATGCCTCGCATTCGCAAAGCACAAAAAGTCACTGCCAGAAATAAACCTTTGCATTTGCAGAAGCCCCCTCGCAAATGCAATGCAAAACCATCCTACCCCAATGGAAATGCGACCAGGACAATGCGAATGCGTATGCCAATGCTCCCAGCTACTTTCATGAATGCGTAGATGAAAGTTGCCTATATCACGATCACACTCCGCGAACCCGACTGCCCTATAATAAACGTGAACAAGAAACCTCCCCAGTCCCAAAATACACTGCACGATCGCGACTATGCCTCTGCGACCGCGACGAAGACCTGAAACCATCAAATTTTCAGCAACACTAACAATGTTCCAACTCGTCTGACAGTCATCCGAGCCATTGGGATCTAGTCTAGTCATACGAACAAGTATATAAACCATATATGAACTCAGTCATAAACTCAAAACATCAAAATAACACCCATAACCAAGAATCGAACACCAAAACTCATAATGCGTTCTTTCAAATACAAGAACTTCAAACATTAACATCCAAGCATCAGATTCAAACATAACTAATCCATAATAAACTCAAACATTATACACAAGTTGTCACGACCCGGATTTCCCACCCTCGGGAGTCGTGATGGCGCCTACTAGTGAAAGCTAGGCAAGCCAATCAACCAAATTATTTACCACGTTTTCATTCGAAATCAATTCAACTAAAACAAACCATAAATAAACAACACAATTTAACGAGCGAAATGCATAGAATATTTCAAATAAAATCTCTTTTACAAACTACCCAAGATATGGTGTCACAGTTTCACAGACTGTCTAAGAGTACTACAAACAAGGTTCTGGAAGAAATAACAAAATACTGTCTCCGAACTACGTGGAAGAAACAGGTAAAGAAAAGGGACAGGGGACGCCAAGATCTGCGAACGTCTGTAGTACTACCTTGGATCGCCTGATAATCACAACGCTGGAAGCTTTCTACTGTCCGAAGCCTGCGGCACTGGGATCTACACAAAAGAGTGCAGAGTGTATTATCCTCAAATCCGACCCCATGTGCTGGTAAGTGCCTGGCCTAACCCCGGCGAGGTAGTGACGAAGCTAGGACCAGACTTCAGATAAACCTGTTTAATTATAAACATATATGTATCTACAGCAGAAAACTAGAAATACATAAACAATTTAAACGGGGAAAAGAAAACATACATTGCAATAACAGACAAATAAAGCGAAACGAATAATCAACGATTAAGAAGGAAAACTGCAATTTAGCCTTTAACACAATGAGATGAAATACAAGCCACCTTCACCTCCCGTAACCTCTTGTTGCAGGCGTGCAACCCGTTCCCACTTACAGTAAACTCTTGTGGCAAGCGTGCCACCCGCTCCCACATACATCACATCCCGTGGCAGGCGTTCCATCCACTTCCACTTATAATATATCCTGTGGTAGGCGTACCACCCGCTCCCACTTTCATAATATCTCGTGGCAGTCGTGCCACCCGCTCTCACTTTCATAATATCTCGTGGAAGGCGTGCCACCCGCTCCCACTTTCATAATATCTTGTGGCAGGCGTGCCACCCGCTCCCACTTACAATATATCCTGTGGCAGGCGTGCCACCCGCTCCCACTTGCAATACCATAACAATCACAAGAAGTCCCGACAAGGGAACAAGGCAACATAACAACTTCCCAAATAGGGAATAAACAACATCAAACAATCATCCTGGCCAGGGGGAAATCAGCTATAACCAAACGATATTCAACTCCTATTTAGCTCAATCAATGTTAGCACTTAATTACAGACGAAGTTCTACAATTAACCTCCTAACCCAATTATCATTTCATTAAACCTAGACACGACGCTACTATTGTGACACCGGATCCCCTAAACTCCTAATGAACTCCTAAGACACTACCCATGACTTAGACAATGGACCCCTTTTTGACTTCTAACACTTCCTTATTCAACTAGTCCATCTAACAATCTAAATTATGCCGAATAAAAGATACATCAACCTGTAATCACGAGGAACAATTATAATGATAAATTCATGTGGTAGTGTACCACCAGCCCACATTTCACGATATCTTGTGACAGGCGTGCCACCCGCTCCCACTTATATTACAACAACAATCACAGATAATATTTAGCAATTAGAACAATAATTGCACAACACTTATCAAAGATATATGACCCACGGTCATGCTCGACCCCAATGTATAGGTACTCGTCACCATACCTATACATTGTTCTCAACAAGAAGTAATTTAACAATTAGCACAGGATTTCTAGTCCCTCAAGCTAAGATTAGGACAACCACTTACCTCGCTTTGCAACTGAATTCAAGGTTCCGATAAACCTTTTCCTTGAAACTTTGCGTCCGAAGGCTTCAAATCTAGTCACAAATAACTTAATACACTCAATACACATAGTAGAAACTAATTCCATATGAATTTATAAATTTTCCGGATTAAAATCCAAAATTTAACTCAAAATTGCCAGTGGGGCCCATTTCTCGTAATCGTACAAAACCCACAAAACGTGATAACCCATTCCGATACGAGTTCAACCATATAAAATTTGTCGAATTCAAAAATCGGATTGGCTTTCAAATCTTAAATTTTCGTTCTTGGAAGATTTGAAAAAAATTATGATTTTTCTTCCATAGATCCATGGATTCATGATGTAAATGAGTATAGAATCATGATCTATGAAGGATTTATGATAAAGAACACTTACCCCGATGTTTTCCTTGAAAATTGCCTCAAAAATCGCCTCAATCCGACCTCCCTAGCCCCAAATATGTTAAAATGGCCAAAATGGCAAAAACCCCCCGCTTATAGACCCTTTCCGCCTCAGTTTTGCGACCTCAAAGTCCATTCCACGGTTCGCATTTGTTGATCCGCGATCGCGGATCTCACATTTCGGCAGATTTTTTCCTCGTCGCGAAAATTGGTATAACTTTCTCATACGATGTCCGAATTGGACGATTCTTTTTGCTATGACTCCGAAATTTCGATACGGATCTAATGCTTCAATCAAAACTGAATTTGGAGTTCATTTGCATAATATGATACCACTATTTCTTTAAGGTACGACATCGACTTCTTCTTGAAACGCCAAAGTTAAACTCTATCAACCATCCAACATCCATTTGAGGCCCTCGGGACTTCAACCAAATATATCAACAAATCTTAAAACATCACATGGACTTAGTCGAGGCCTCAAATCACATCAAACAACACTAAATGTACAATCATACCCCAATTCAAGCCTAATGAACTTAACAAATTCCAACTTCTACATTCGATGCCGAAACCTATCGAATCGGGTCCGATTGACATAAAATTTTGCACACAAGTCATAAATAACATAACGAAGCTACAACAACTTTCGGAATTCCGTTCTGACCCTCGGATCAAAATCTCGCCTATCAACCGGAAGTCGCCAAAATTCTAACTTTACCAATTCAAGCCTAATTCCACACGGAACCTCCAAAACTAATTCCGATCGCTCTCCTAAGTCATGAATCCTCTCCCGAAGCTAACCGAATCATCAGAATTCACATCCGAACCTTCTAACTCATAAGTCAACATACAGTTGTCTTTTACAACTTTAAGCCTCCTTGAAAAAGAGTAAGTGTCTCATTTCTTACCGATTTCACTCCGAATGCAACTTACTCAACTAAATTACCAAAGACACTGATAACGAGGCATAATGATACAAATATTGGGGAAGACGAAGCACTAACCCATGAGACGATTTACCGGGTCATCACATTCTCCCCCACTTAAACAAACGTTCGTCCTCGAACGTGCTAAGGACTATTCCGAGGAAATTAAATTTCTAAGTGTGTTATTACACACACTTGCGGGCGATTCTACTTCACCGTAAGTTTAACATGGATCCGACAATGCCTTCTCAAGTGAAGATTATTTCTTTTATCCACATTTTTAAACTTCAAGCCAACACAATTAATTCAACACAGCGTATTAGTCTCAACCGACTGTAGCAACTCGTGCTTACACGCCCATCATATGTATGCCCATAACCACGTCTCTGGTCATAATAGCTGTTCATACTTGATTGCAGCATCATCAGTTAACTTCATATTAACTGAAACCTGGTTTCAAATTTTCACAACACTGCCAGCAATTTGCGAGGCATGAAGACCTCATAATCATTTACTCGAATCTACGAGTCACCTTCAACGCCAACTAGGCACTCACCTTGTAGGTTAAAACTCAATAATTACAGCACGAATATAGCTAAATGTGCGCAGAAATACATAGAAGAATTATCAAATAAGCCTAACAGGCATGGCTCC
>MCJB01005925.1:87660-123082 GCA_002018475.1 Nicotiana obtusifolia | reverse complement strand
AGATGGTATAAGGATGTGTTCCTTTCAAGAGTCATGGAATTACCAGAGTGTAATAGCACTCACTGGAAGTCTAAATTTATAGATGGGCTTCCCACTTTATTCGCTGAAAGAGTTAGGAAGACTCTTAGAGGTACTGCTATGAGTATAGATTGTAATAGTTATACTTATGGTAAGTTAATAAGTGTATGCACTCAGGAAGGTTTAGCTTTTTGCAATGAGATTAAGCTAAACAAAAAGATCAAGAAGCACCGTCTAAATGAGAGACAACAATTAGGAGAATTCTGTGAGCAATTTGCCATAGATATTCCTAAAATTAAGAAACCTCATAAGAAGAAGAAGAAAGACCAGAAAGAGCCTTATAGGAAAAAGAGGAGAGTTAATTCTGAAAAAAGAAGGGAAAAGACCGAGAAAAGAAGGTCTAGTTATAAGAAAAGAAAAGACTTTATCAAGTCTAAAAAGCCCAATGCTTGTTATAAGTGTGGTAAAGTAGGGCATTATGCCAAAGACTGTAAGGTTAAGGATAAGATTAAGAACCTTGACCTAGACGATAATATTAAGGGTTCATATATAAAAGATCCTATTAAATTCATCTCCGGAATGCAGTGACACAGAATCTTCAACTGATGAAGATTTGAAGGTGTTACAGAATGAAGAATACTATTCTTCTTCAGAAACGGAATGTGAACCTTGCAAGCAAGGCCAGTGTTGTGACAACAACACAGAAGATGAATTTTATAATATTTATTCGCAGTTTAAGGATTTAGATATTAATGTTCTTTCCAATGACAGTATAATAGAACTACTAAGAGTTATTAAGGATCCTGAGTTGAGATCCCAGATTATTTATAAGATGAATCCTATCAAGGAGGATAGTCTTAAGAGTTCCAAACTGGAGGAACTTCCCCCCCAAGAAGGGCCTTATACTATGGCTGATATAAAGAGGATTTTAAAAGAAAAATCCCAGGCAATAAATAGACCTACTACGGTCCAAGATTTGAAAGAAGAGATTAATAATCTCAAGAGTGAAGTTTCGAGTCTAAAGGCTTCTAATATAGCCTTAGATAAGAGGATTATTAAATTAGAAAGTCCTCAGATTAATACCAATTTAGAATTTAGTACTGATATTACTGAATTAGGAATTGGTCCCAGTACTTCTTATACGGAGAAAAAAGATGATTTTCTAGGAACTGTGAAATTGCCTGACAATGAATTTTTGCAAAAATTACAGTTCTTTACTACGCAAAATTTTTTAATAAAAGTAACTCTTTTAATTGATTATAATTTTAAAAAAGAGTTTGTTGCATTATTTGATAGTGGTGCTGATTTAAATTGTATAAAAGAAGGAATAATACCTTCTAGATATTTTCACAAAACTACTCATAGATTAAAAAATGCTAGTGGACAACATATGGGTATTACTTATAAATTACCCAAAGCATTTATCTGCGAAAATAACATTTGCATTCCCGAAAATTTTGTTTTAATCAAAGACATTCATCAGGATATAATATTAGGTGTGCCATTTATTCATAAAATCATGCCTTTTACTAATTGGGTTGCTAATAGCATTACAGGTAATTACAATGAAAAACCAATTACTTTTGAGTTTATAGCTCAACCGGTCCAAAGATTTTTGAACGAAATTATTTCCAATAATATTACTGCAAATAATAAACAGATTGATTTTCTTAAAAATGAAATTTGCAGTCTTACAATTGAACATGATTTGAAAGCTCCGAAATTAATAGAAAATATTGATTCAATAAAGAATCAGTTTTCTTTACAGAGTATGTGGAGATCATCCAAATCAGTTTTGGAACAGGAAGCGTCATATAGTAAGCCTTCTTTATGAAGAAGGCTTTTCAGAGGGTAATATCCCCACTAAAGCTAGACCATGTCAAATGAATTCAGAATATCTGGAATTATGCAAAAAAGAAATTGATTCTCTAATAGAGAAAGGTTTAATAAAACCTTCAAAGTTCAAATGGACTTATACTGCTTTCTATGTTAATAAACATGCGGAATAGAAACTTGGTGTTCCTAGACGTGTTATAAATTATAAGCCCCTTAATAGGGCACTGAAATTGATCGGATATCCTATTACTAATAAGAAGGATTTTCTAGATAGACTTCATGATGCGATTATATTCTCCAAGTTTGATTTAAAATCAGGTTATTGGCAGATTCAGATATTTGAATCAGACAGGTATAAAACCACTTTTAATGTTCCAATGCGACAATATGAGTAGAATGTTATGCCGTTTGGATTGAAAAATGCCCCTTCTGAATTCCAGAAGATTATGGATGATATTTTTCTCTTATACTAATTTTATAATAGTTTATATAGATGATATTATAGTATTTTCAAAAAATATTGAAAGTCATTTCAGACACTTAGAAATATTTAGGAAAATTATTATACAAAATGGTTTGGTTATTTCTAAACAAAAAATGAATATTTTTCAAACTAATATTAGATTTTTAGGACATAATATTGAAAAGGGAAAAATAATTCCTATTAATCGTAGTATTGAATTTGCTTCGAAATTTTCTGATGTCATTACTGACAAAACTCAATTACAGAGATTTTTAGGCAGTGTTTATTATATTTCTCCTTTTATAAAGGATTTAGCTAAGGATACTGCTATTCTTTATGATAGACTGAAGAAGAATCCAAAGCCTTGGATTGATAATCATACCGAGGCTGTTAAGCTTATTAAGAAGAAGGTTAATAACCATCCATGTTTGACCCTTGCTAATCCAAACTGGGATAAAGTGGTTGAAACCGATGCCTCTGATATAGGCTTTGGAGGAATTCTGCAACAAATAAGTCCTACTAATAAACAGGAATATCTTGTACAATTTTATTCTGGGAAATGGAATAATTCTCAGAAAAACTATGCAACTGTAGCTAAAGATATTCTAGCTATAGTCAAGTATGTTTTAAAGTTTCAAACTGATCTTTATAATCAAAAGTTTTTAATAAGACTGATTGTCATGCTGCCAGATTTATCTTCAATAAAGACTTCAAACATGATGTTTGCAAGATGACAGGCTTTATTGGCTCCTTTTGATTTCGAAATTATATACAAAAAGGGTAGTGATAATAATCTCCCTGATTTTCATACTAGAGAATACTTGAATTCATAATTCTTATGTTTCATTTTTCAGATGAGACCTCAATATACACCCCCTAGAGGTAGGGGAAGAGGCAGTGGAAAAAGTCGAGGTAATATCCTTACCGAAATTGGTAACCAGAAACTGATATCTGCTACTATTGCAGAAAGCTCAAGCTCAGGGGTTAATACTGACCACCCCATGTACAAGTACTTCATGGAATTTATAAAGTCCAAACAAAATTCGGGTAATAACCCGCCTTCATATTCTACAGCCTTAATGGAAGAAGGTCATGAAGGGAATAAAGCTTATAGTCAGAATTCCAAAAAAGGAGTTAATAATTCTTTTAGAACAATCCGACCTCTAATGGAAGGACAATCCTTGGAAAATAATGTCCAGATATCTTGACACGGCATCATATGCCACTACAACTTATAAATATAGAATGAATTAGGGAGTTGATTTTACTATCAACAGGGACAGCTGAATTTCAGCATTTTTATCCATCGACAACCAAGAAGGTTTATAACTTTTCTAAAATTATATTCAAGCGTATTATTCCTGCTGATGAATGGGGAATTAGTACCTTGAAAGAAAAGGATTATATCCATCCGGAACAGAAAATTCCTGTCAAGTTCAATTATTGGGATTATATCCAGAGTTTTTATAAAACTTTTTATTATGAAAATCCTAATAGGAAACATTCTTGGTTTATAAAGATGTGTGCTAATATTTTCGAACAGAGCTTACCAAATTGGTTCTGTGAATGGTGGACTTTATATAGGCCATCAATAGACATTTTACCAGAAAATTATAAAAATTTATATACTCAGTGGGTAGAATTATCACCCAAATTAATAAGTTTACAAAAGGATAATATATTCTTTGAAGGAATTGCTCCTATGTACTTCTTCATAGAATTCTCTATCCCATGGATTATGAAATGGGATGTTGAAATCGGTTATACTGATAAAGGATTCCCTTGTCTCAATAGAACTTTTTATACAAAGTTCTGGAGTAAAATGCTTCTAATAAATAAAGAAACTGGGCAACTTCATGGCCAAGAAACTCTGAATAATATTGACAGAGCTCTCAAGAATTATGCTTCACAAAGAAACAGCAAAAATAATGCTGAAGAAGAAATCAGCCCTTTCACTCACATCACCAGAAAATTGCAAATGAAAAAAGTAGCAATATCAAAAGAAGAACTTATAGCTTCGTATTTGGCAGAAGTCAGAAAGGATTTTGCAAAGAATTTTGATACCGAAATGCCAGATGATATATCAATGGCGTCAATAAGCATAACCACTAATGAAGATATTTGCTTGGAAGGAGAATCTCAAGAAGAAAACACCGAGCAAATTAATATTGGAGAATTAGAAGAATTTTTACAAAAAATGAAGGAAACTGCGGAAGAATCTTCCTCGGCAAAAAAGGACAAAGGCAAGGAAATTAGAAAGAAATAATTGAAGGCCCCACTCAAGAATTATTGGGGTAATAAAACAAATCAGCTTTTATAATGTAGAAGACCCTACCATGATATAGTGTCGGGAATCATATCTACTTTTATAAAATAGAGTGTCGTTTTTACTTTTTCTTTTTATCTTGTCGGCCATTTTATTGTTTTCTTTTTGACTTTTATTCAGTAGATCCATTATATACGGATCTCTTAGGACTTAGTTGAAGGCAAGCTTTTTCTCCCCGATAGTTTTTACTCTCCCTACTCTCAGTTGTAAAAAATCCCTTTGTAAATCAGTTAGCTTATTAATAAAAGAAACCACTTGGTTACAACCTCGGCGGTCTCAGGTACTTTTAATTTTTAGCTTTAATTTTAATTTCTTGTTTAGAGATTTAGCCTAAATGATAGGCTAAATATATGTGTTAAACTTAGGGTTCTTGAACTATTCTTGAAGCATGCTTTAGTATTAATTTGATTACTATTTCTGTTCCGATGTTGCTTAGGTTAAAAGTTTAAACCCAGGCAGTTCTAAGTTAGAAAGTAAGCTCTGGTTATGGTAACATAACCGGTGGCCTCCGCAGAACCCGTTTTTAAGCCGTTGGTTAAGGCGTTGTTAAAGGATTAGCAGGTGAGGTCGTGGTTTAGAGTTTACTAACTGGCTTAGAATTTTGACAGGGTTTGCACTTTAGTAATCCTTCCCTGTAGCTACATCGAAGTGATCCTTGGCCCTGTTTATTTTAATGCTTACCCTAATTTGCAGATTTCTTTGAGTGATGAAAACTCTTTGAATGCTTTAATATTAAGCATTAAACTCCATGGTTATGATTATTTGCCTAGTACTGAAGTTATATGTGTTTGTTATAGAATTTACTATAAACCCTTATATACTTTGAATCCTATGTGCAAAATTATGAATTTCAAAAATGAAACTATTTTGATAGAAATTAATTTTGGTAAATCTAAAGTGATTACTAGAAGACCTATTAAGTGGGATGAAATAGATTTTCCCAAAGAATGGGTCATTGAGGAGGTAATAGCTCCTCGAAATAATGTTAACAGTGAAATAACAGAAGTTGAACAACTTCTGATGGAAAATGAAGATTAGGTTCAATGAACCAGATCAGACTGATAATATCAGTTATTCATCTAGATTAACTAGATCTAATTCTTCTTATATTTCTCCTGTCGATTATAAAGTAGATTTTCCTTCAAGAGCATTTACTTCACAGATTAGGGAACATGATAGAATTGATGTCATAAAAATTAGCACAGATAATATTGCTAGTGCTATTCCAGACCCAACCGAATCGGAAATGGATTTTTCAAATGGTTTACATGGATAGTGACCAAATAGATTTTAGCCCGGGATCACCGGCAAGAAAATTAATACAGGCAGAATTCAAAAAACCCAGATGGGAACTCTTTAGAAATTGGTTTTTTGACAATTTTAATGAAAAACTAATAAAGTTTTTCCAAGAGGATTTTTATAATGATATCAGTAGACATAACAAGCTTATAGCTTTTGTGCCTTGGTTTATGTCTAAATATGTTGATGGTTATATTTCTATGTTAGAACGAGATTATAAGCTTAGTAATGGTGAAATTACTAAAGTATGTTTTTCCACCTCAAACATCTTTCCAAATGAGAGAAAAAGATAAGGTTATTTATTATACTGCTTTTTCTAAGTTATTTGATGATAATACAGGCACTATTATTGCTAGAAATTTAAATACAATGTTGACTCAGAATAATTACACAAATATCTATGTGAGTATTTTGGGTGAACAAGTATCTTCTATCAGTGATAGATTGGACAAGTTTATAGGAGAAGTCCAAAAAATTAGTAGCAAGGATACCATAAAAGGTAAGGAGCAAATAGCAACTGCCAGTATCCAACCACCTCCAGAAGTCAAAGACTTTAAATTGAAAAGTCTAGATGACTTGGAGAAACTTCTTAATAAGAAATTTGAAGGATTTAAAATTAGTCCTTTAAATTTAGAAAATCTTTCTGATGAGGAAAGAAAAGAAAAACTTTCTGATGAGATTAATAAAATCTCAGAGAAGTTTGCTAGAAAACCAGTACAAAGGATGTGCTATTATCATAGACCAACCCCTCAGGATGTCTTATTGGAAGAACCTGAGCCCAATTACTTCTCACAGAGTTATAGTGGTAAAGAAATCTATGAATAGAACATAGATGGTTTTACGGATAGACAGATTTACATTCAAGTGCATAGGATGCTTATGTGTAGTACTATCTGTAAAGTGAATAATAATTCTGAGAAAGCCATAGCAGATATGATTATCGCTGGGTTTACTGGCCAATTAAAAGGCTGGTGGGATAATTATTTGACTAATAGTCAGAGAGCTGATATTTTAGGAGCCGTTAAAATAGAAAATGGCCAGAATGTGCAGAATATAGTTTATTCTTTAGTTTTTAATATTATAGAATATTTTTCAGGAAGATGGTTAGATAATAGCGAGACCATTAGAACTATGCTTCAAAACCTAAGATGTCATACACTTACTGAATTTAGATGGTATAAGGATGTGTTCCTTTCAAGAGTCATGGAACTACCAGAGTGTAATAGCACTCACTGGAAGTCTAAATTTATAGATGGGCTTCCCACTTTATTCGCTGAAAGAGTTAGGAAGACTCTTAGAGGTACTGCTATGAGTATAGATTATAATAGTTATACTTATGGTAAGTTAATAAGTGTATGCACTCAGGAAGGTTTAGCTCTTTGCAATGAGATTAAGCTAAACCAAGAGATAAGAAGCACCGTCTAAATGAGAGACAACAATTAGGAGAATTCTGTGAGCAATTTGCCATAGATATTCCTAAAATTAAGAAACCTCATAAGAAGAAGAAGAAAGACCAGAAAGAGCCTTATAGGAAAAAGAGGAGAGTTAATCCTGAAAAAAGAAGGGAAAAGACCGAGAAAAGAAGGTCTAGTTATAAGAAAAGAAAAGACTTTATCAAGTCTAAAAAGCCCAATGCTTGTTATAAGTATGGTAAGTAGGGCATTATGCCAAAGACTATAAGGTTAAGGATAAGATTAAGAACCTTGACCTAGACGATAATATTAAGGATTCGTTATATAAGATCCTATTAAATTCATCTTCGGAATGCAGTGACACAGAATCTTCAACTGATGAAGATTTGAAGGTGTTACAGAATGAAGAATACTATTCTTCTTCAGAAATGGAATGTGAACCTTGCAAGCAAGGCCAGTGTTGTGACAACAACACAGAAGGTGAATTTTATAATATTTATTCGCAATTTAAGGATTTAGATATTAATGTCCTTTCCAATGATAGTATAATAGAACTTCTAAGAGTTATTAAGGATCCTGAGTTGAGATCCCAGATCATTGATAAGATGAATCCTATCAAGGAGGATAGTCTTAAGAGTTCCAAACTGGAGGAACCTCCTCCCCAAGAGGGGCCTTATACTATGGCTGATATAAAGAGGATTTTAAGAGAAAATCCCAGGCCATAGATAGACCTACTACGGTCCAAGATTTGAAAGAAGAGATTAATAATCTCAAGAGTGAAGTTTTGAGTCTAAAGACTTCTAATATAGCCTTAGATAAGAGGATCATTATATTAGAAAGTCCTCAGATTAATACCAATTTAGAATTTAGTACTGATATTACTGAATTAGGAATTGGTCCCAGTACTTCTTATACGGAGAAAAAAGAGGATTTTCTAGGAACTGTGAAATTGCTTGACAATGAAAGTTTTGCAAAAATTACAGTTCTTTACTACGCAAAAGTTTTTAATAAAAGTAACTCTTTTAATTGATTATAATTTTAAAAAAGAGTTTGTTGCATTATTTGATAGTGGTGCTGATTTAAATTGTATAAAAGAAGGAATAATACCTTCGAGATATTTTCGCAAAACTACTCATAAATTAAAAAATGCTAGTGGACAACATATGAGTATTACTTATAAATTACCCAAAGCATTTATCTGCAAAAATAACATTTGCATTCCCGAAAATTTTGTTTTAATCAAAGACATTCATCAGGATGTAATATTAGGTGTGCCATTTATTCATAAAATCATGCCTTTTACAAATTGGGATGCTGATAGTATTACAGGTAATTACAATGGAAAACTAATTACTTTTGAGTTTATAGCTCAACCGGTCCAAAGATTTTTGAACGAAATTATTTCCAATAATATTACTGCAAAAAATAAACAGATTAATTTTCTTAAAAATGAAATTTGCAGTCTTACAATTGAACATGATTTGAAAGCTCCGAAATTAATAGAAAAAATTGATTCAATAAAGAATCAGTTTTCTTTACAGATATGTGGAGATCATCCAAATCAGTTTTGGAACAGGAAGCGTCATATAGTAAGCCTTCCTTATGAAGAAGGCTTTTCAGAGGGTAATATCCCTACTAAAGCTAGGCCATGTCAAATGAATTCAGAATATCTGGAATTATGCAAAAAAGAAATTGATTCTCTAATAGAGAAAGGTTTAATAAAACCTTCAAAGTCCAAATGGTCTTGTACTGCTTTCTATGTTAATAAACATGCGGAACAGGAACATGGTGTTCCTAGACTTGTTATAAATTATAAGCCCCTTAATAAGGCACTGAAATGGATCAGATATCCTATTCCTAATAAGAAGGATTTACTAGATAGACTTCATGATGCGATTATATTCTCCAAGTTTGATTTAAAATCAGGATATTGGCAGATTCAGATATCTAAATCAGACAGGTATAAAACCGCTTTTAATGTTCCAATGGGACAATATGAGTGGAATGTTATGCCGTTTGGATTGAAAAATGCCCCTTTTGAATTCCAGAAGATTATGGATGATATTTTTATCTCTTATACTAATTTTATAATTGTTTATATCGATGATATTTTAGTATTTTCAAAAAATATTGAAAGTCATTTCAGACACTTAGAAATTTTAGGAAAATTATTATACAAAATGGTTTGGTTATTTCTAAACAAAAAATGAATCTTTTTCAAACTAATATTAGATTTTTAGACACAATATTGAAAAGGGAAAAATAATTCCTATTAGTTGTAGTATTGAATTTGCTTCGAAATTTCCTGATGTCATAATTGACAAAACTCTATTACAGAGATTTTTAGGTAGTCTTAATTATATTTCTCCTTTTATAAAGGATTTAGCTAAGGATACTGCTATTCTCTATGATAGATTGAAGAAGAATCCAAAGCCTTGGACTGATAATCATACCAAGGCTGTTAAGCTTATTAAGAAGAAGGTTAATAACCTTCCATGTTTGGCCCTTGCTAATCCAAACTGGGATAAAGTGGTTGAAACCGATGCCTCTGATATAGGCTTTGGAGGAATTCTGAAACAAATATGTCCTACTAATAAACAGGAATATCTTGTACAATTTTATTCTGGGAATAAAATAATTCTCAAAAAAATTATGCTACTGTAGCTAAAGATTTTAGCTATAGTCAAGAGTGTTTTAAAATTTCAAACTGATCTTTATAATCAAAAGTTTTTAATAAAAACTGATTGTCATGCTGCCAGATTTATTTTTAATAAAGATTTTAAACGTGATGTTTCTAAACAGATATTTGCAAGATGGCAGGCTTTATTGGCTCCTTTGGGATTTCGAAATTATATACAAAAAGGGTAGTGATAATAATCTCCCTGATTTTCTTACTAGAGAATATCTGAATTCATAATTCCTATGTTTCATTTTTCAGATGAGACCTCAATATACACCCCCTCGAGGTAGGGGAAGAGGCAGTGGAAGAGGTCGAGGTAATATCCTCGCCCAAATTGGTAACCAGAAAGTGATATCTGCTAATATTGCAGAAAGCTCAAGCTCAGGGATTAATACTGACCACCCCATGTACAAGGACTTCATGGAATTTATAAAGTCCAAACAAAATTCGGGTAATAACCCACCTTCATCTTCTACAGCCTTAATGGAAGAAGGTCATAAAGGGAATGAAGCTTATAGTCAGAATTCCAAAAAGGAGTTAATAATTCTTTTGGAACAATCCGATTTCAAATGGAAGGATAATCCTTGGCAAATAATGTCCAGATATCTTGACACGGCATCATATGCCACTACAACTTATAAATATAGAATGAATTACGAGTTGATTTTACTATCAACAGGGACAGTTGAATTTCAGCATTTTTATCCATCAACAACCAAGAAAGTTTATAAATTTTCTAAAATTATATTCAAGCGTATCATTCCTGCTGATGAATGGGGAATTAGTACCTTGAAAGAAAAGGATTATATCCATCCGGAACAGAAAATTCCTGTCAAGTTCAATTATTGGGATTATATCCAGAGTTTTTATAAAACTTTTTATTATGAAATCCTAATAGGAAACATTCTTGGTTTATAAAGATTTGTGCTAATATTTTCGAACAGAGCTTGCCAAATTGGTTATGTGAATGGTGGACTTTATACGGGCCATCAATAGACATTTTACCAGAAAATTATAAAAATTTGTATACTCAGTGGGTAGAATTATCGCCCAAATTAATAATTTTACAGAAGGATTATATTCTTAGAAGGAATGGCTCCTATGTACTTTTTCATAGAATTCTCTATCCCATGGATTATGAAATGGGATGTTGAAATCGGTTATACTGATAAAGGATTTCCTTGTCTCAATAGAACTTTTCATACAAAGTTCTAGAGTAAAATGCTTCTGATAAATAAAGAAACAGGGCAACTTCATGGCTAATAACTCTGAATAATATTGACAGAGCTCTCAAAAATTATGCTTCACAAAGAAACAGCAATAATAATGCTGAAGAAGAAATCAGCCCTTTCACTCATATCAGCAGAAAATTGCAAATGAAAAAAGGAGCAGTATCAAAAGAAGAACTTATAGCTTCGTATCTGGCAGAAGTCAGAAAGGATTTTGCAAAGAATTTTGATACCGAAATGCCAGATGATATAACAATGGCGTCGATAAGCAAAACCACTAATGAAGATATTTGCTTGGAAGGAGAATCTCAAGAAGAAAAAACCGAGCAAGTTAATATTGAAGAATTAGAAGAATTTTTACAAAAAGTGAAGGAAACTGCGGAAGAATCTTCCTCGGCAAAAAAGGACAAAGGCAAGGAAATTAGAAAGAAATAATTGAAGGCCCCACTCAAGAATTATTGGGGTAATAAAACAAATCAGCTTTTATAAAGTAGAAGACCCTACCATGATATAGTGTCGGGAATCAGAGCTACTTTTATAAAGTAGATTGTCGTTTTTACTTTTTCTTTTTATCTTGTCGGCCATTTTATTGTTTTCTTTTTGACTTTTATTCAGTAGATCCATTATATAAGGATCTCTTAGGACTTAGTTGAAGGCAAGCTTTTTCTCCCCGATAGTTTTTACTCTCCCTACTCTTAGTTGTAAAAAATCCCTTTGTAAATCAGTTAGCTTATTAATAAAAGAAACCACTTGATTACAACCTCGGCGGTCTCAGGTACTTTTAATTTTTAGTTTTAATTTTAATTTCTTGTTTAGAGATTTAGCCCAAATGTTAGGCTAAATATATGTGTTAAACTTAGGGTTCTTGAACTATTCTTGAAGCATGCTTTAGTATTAATTTGATTACTATTTCTGTTCCGATGTTGGTTAGGTTAAAAGTTTAAACCCAGGCAGTTCTAAGTTAGAAAGTAAGCTCAGGTTATGGTAACATAACCGGTGGCCTTCGCAGAACCCGTTTTTAAGCCGTTGGTTAAGGTGTTGTTAAAGGGTTAGCAGGTGAGATCGTGGTTTAGAGTTTACTAACTGGCTTAGAATTTTGACAGGGTTTGCACTTTAGTAATCCTTCCCTGTAGCTACATCGAAGCGATCTGTAGTCTTGTTTATATATATATATATACACACTATATCATATTTAAACACAAAATAAATTGCAAAGAAATATTCAAGAGAATGTCTAATAATTTTTATTATTATGACATTAACAAAAAATGGCAATATCTTTCTTAGTCTTCCTCCCCCCAATGGAATGAGCACAACAAGGTACTAATACCACCATTAAAAGGAAAAAAACTAAGGAAGTTACATATTAGTCTATTTATTATCTCTAACAAATCTCATAAATCCTTCAAGGTCCGGAGGAATTTTCGTTGGCGGTGATGGAAAAGAGGCTTGTTCATCACCGCTTCCGGGCGAAGCCGCATCCTGCGCAAGTTCCGCTAGCATTTCTTCATAAGCTTCGTCTATATCCTTCCACCATTCCAAAATGTCGAAGGAGCCGTCGGGATTCTCTGATTCAAGTCCTTGCGACAAATACACTTGAAGCTCATTTAGTCGTGAACTATCACTAATATTCTCACCTTGGGAACCCCTGAACTCCGTCAAAGCACTGAGGGCTTTTAGGCCTGCAGTTCTTTTAGATGATCGTGAAGTAGACGAAGTAGGAGTTGGAATATTGGGTCTAGCATGATCTATGGCAGTTTGATAGGCATTATAGATTGTTTGTGCATTTATTTTAATTGAGGATTGTGCATCTCCGAGTGTAGCATATTCCTCAGGCGAAAGTGATAAAGATTTTTAAATTTTAGAATACCAAAAGTTTGGACCTCCTAATTTCATTGTTGGATTTAACAGTGCGGCAACGCAAAAAATAGGGGGGATAGGGAAAAAATATTTTTTAAACTTAAATTTCATATAATTAATAGCAAGTTCATAAATTACCCCACCCTCTGAAAATTGAGAAAATAAATCTGCAAGTGCAGCAATATAAACTAAACAATTAGAAATAGTAGGATAGTACTGCCCAGATAATTCGTTTGTTGCAACTGAAAATTGTTCTAAAAAATCTACAAGAATTTTAACGTTAATCCAGTCTTGATTAGTAAGGTGCTCGTTGTCATCCTCATCACCACCACCTACACGAGCATTATAGGTTGCGCTAATTGGGTTTCTATATTCATAGGCGACAACTAGACTTTCATACATGTAATTCCATCTAGTTGGACAAGGTTTTGGAACCTTTCTTTCCCTAAGGCCAAATTCATCACATTTTTTAAAATATTCTCTAAGTCTACTTCTACGGTTTGAGTAAAACAGCCAATTAAGAGCTATTTTTATCTTTTCAATTTCTACATTTAACAGTTTCATACCATCCCCAACAATTAAATGGTAAATATGGCAAATGCATCTAATATGAAAAATATTAGTAAATACGGGATTTAATGTACTTGTAAGCAAGCCTATTGCATTAGTGTTACTAGAAGCATTATCCATTGTAACAGACATTATTTTATCTCTAATAAAAAAATATCTACAAATATCTGCTACCGTGCTGGCAATAAATTTACCTGTGTGGCGTGAGTTAATAATTCTATAGGCAATAATGCGTTTTTGCAATATCCAGTCCTCGTCTATCCAATGACTTGTAACGGTTAGATAATCATAGTCATTGGCACTTCTACCTATATCTGTAGTAATAGCAATGCGACGATCTATATGAGTAAATATCGCAAATATTATTCATATTCGTGTTTATATTTATAAATATCGGCCTTTACGGTTGCACGAGGCCATCCTTTATAAGTAGGGTTATAAAATTTTCTAATATATTGCACAAAATGGGGGTTAGAAGGAAAACTATATGGTAAGCACATAACAGTTACCATCTTTGCTAATTCTTCACGATCCTTATTTGGATCGTAATATAAAATTCCACCGGTAACAGTGTTAATTCCCGGTTGAACTAGATTTGAACCTGCACTAGGGTGAGCCGCATTATCTACACTCGTCCCCTCTTCCGCAGCTTTCATTTGTAAATATCTTTGTTTATCTCTAGGGTGTTTCAATATGTGCCAAATCAAACTACCGTACCGCTATAGTTGTCAGTAAATTTATGAGCCAACAAAGACCCACAACTTTTACACTTAGCCTTATTTTCTTCTCTTAGTTGAGTAAAAAAATGCCAAACAAGAGATGTTTCGGCCCGTTTAGCAGGTCTTCTATTAAATGTAGGGGTTACTACAGGAGGGTCAGGCGCGGCATCAGTTGGGTTATTAATAGGACTAGTAGGTGTATCATCTATATCCGGCTAGGTTTCATCTAAATCATCATTTTCCGCATCATTTTCAAATATAGTTTGATTAGGATAAAGAGCGTTCATAATTTCTTCATCTAATTGTTGACCCGGTGCAACATCATGGCAAAATTGATTATCCGAAAATTAAAAACATGGGTTATCACTATCAAGAATAACAGTTGGAGGAGGACGGGTAACAAGGGGAGGAGTAGTAGCTTGGCGACAAGATTCACCAATTTTTGATTTTCCCTTACCCTTACCACCAAACATTTTTTTCAAAGAAAACTCCATATTAATTATAATTATACTAAATAAAACAAACAGAACAACAATATTAAAACTTAAAGAGTTGGAACGAGTTTATCGAATTGACGAACAACTTCTTGAAAATTGAATATCGTTGAAGACTTGAAGACTTAAATACTTCAATTCACCAGCTTCACAATTTTTCACGAAATTGGAATAACAATGTAAGTAATTATGGAAGAAAATTAGAGAGAGATTGAGAGAATTTGTGAGTAAAAATGAAAGAATGAGGGGGTATTTATAGTTGAGAATAGGTAAAAAGTGTATTTATAAAAAGTTTGGTATTAAAACAAAGTTTGATGGCCAAATGGCTATTTTTCTAAAAATAAAACGGCCAAAAATTGGCCCAACGGCTACATTCTAAAAATCTGGCCGTTGGCCGTTTTAAAAAAAAAAAAAATTTAAAAATTAGCCGTTGGGCTCGGCCTAGGCCCGCCTGGCGGTCCCGGGCTCGTGGGCTTGGTGGAAGGGACCAGCCCGTGGTGGGCTTTTGCACCACTAAGGCGCAGGCCCGTTTGGACCGGCCCGCGGTCCCGGGCCGGGCCCGGACCACTTTTCAGCCTTAGTTCAGAACTAAAGATTCTCTATGGACTGCATTTATAAAAGCTAAATTGTCACGACCCAAAATCCCAACCATGATCGTGATGGCGCCTCTCATGAAGACAAGGCCAGCCAATTCAAACTAAACTTCATTCAAACAGTTAAACAATATGAAAATAATATAAGTATCGTTTAATAACAGTAATTTGCGAAAAATTATAGTGAACCATCCCGACTACAACCCGAAGCGGGGTGTCGTAAAGTCATGAGCAACTAATGAAAGTCCTAATACCAAGATTACTATTACAATATCTTTGGCACAATTGTTTGAAGATACTGGAAATAACAAGATAAAGGAGATACGGGGCTGCGGACGCCAACACCTACCTCATAGTCTCTGAGTCACCGCTCTGACAATCGTAGTCAATGCCTCGGAGCGGAATCAATAACGCCTGAATCTGCACATATGGTGCAGGGAGTAATGTGAGTACTTCCAACTCAGTGAGTAATAATTATAAATAACTACTGAGAGTAAGGAAACACATAAGGCATACCACAATCCAAAATGAAACAGTAAAACATGTAAATAATCAAGGCAATAACATGAAGTAAAAGAAAATATCATGACTGGCCAAGTCATATCTCGTGACGGCGTGTCACTCGATCCCATGGGTACCCTACGCTCACTGTGGGGGGTGCAGTGGCCCAATATCTCGTGGCGGCGTGCCACCCGATCCATATGTCATATCCGTGGCGGCGTGCCACCCGATCCATTTATATCATATCCGTGGCGGCGTGCCACCCGATCCATTTAAAAATCATTTAAAAATATCATTTAAATCCCAGGCCCTTGGCCTCATATTACTCGGTAAAACCTCACATTTGGCCCTTGGCCGCATTCAATAAGAAAAATCATCTCATGCCCCTCGGGCATAGTAAAATAGTAGTTCTCAACCCAGAACATCATTTAAAATATTATGTAACTTCAAAAACTGAGCAAAATGGCTGAGTTGTAAAACAGTGGAAGGCCCACATGACTGAGTTCAAGTAATTAATTCAAACAGTTAGGAAACAGTGATAAATACCCCTAAAGGGTTCACATAACCGGCACAAAGCACAAATAATACCCCTGAAGGGTTCAAATAACCGGCAAGAAGCCCAAATATGGCAATCAGCCCAAATCGTGATGACCACACGTAAGTTTCAATCAATTGCATAGTAAAATCATCAATCGGGACGGACCAAGTCTCAATCCCAGTAGTAAACGACCCCACGCTCATCATCGAGCGCGAGTCTCAACTCAATATGGCACTACGATGTGCAAATCCGGGGTTTCAAGCCCTCAGAACATCATTTAAGATCATTACTCACCTCAATCCAGCTAAATCCTTAGCCCACGACGCCTTTGCCCTTTGAATTGGCCTCCACGTGCGTCGAATCTATCCAAATTTAAAATAATTACGTCACAATATGTCGAGGGAGCAAAGCCCACGCGAAAACAATCAAAATTACTAAGAAATCCCGAAATTACCAAAACCCGAGCCCCGGGCCCACTTCTCGAAATTCAGAAACTCTTACCTCAACGGGTTCCTTATCTCATCACGAGTTCATTCATACAAGATTTATTAAATTTCTACATCGGCTCGACCTCTAAGTCCCAAAGTCCAAGCTTAGGGTCTTCCACAATTTTCCCCAACTTAAACCACCAGTAAAAATGCTAAAAACAGCTATAATCTTAGGTAAATCTTTCAAAATTGAGTTAGGAATACTTACCCCGATGTTTCCCTCAGAAACGCTCCGAGAATTTCTTCAAGACTTGCTTCAATCCGAGTTATATGGCCACAAGTATGTTTGAGGTGACCAAAATTCCTCCCTTTAAGAATTTATCCAAGAAAATCTCCTTTGGATGTAGTTTTGAGGTTGATTTGCTGTGATTCTATGGTATTTGGAGGTGTTTCTCTTCGTGGGTAACGGAAATGGGTTTTGCATGGCAAAATGGGTACTGAGTTCTATTTATAGAGTGGTCAAAAATCGAGTTAAAACACCCTTTCTTGGCCAATTATGCGATCGCATACCGGTCGCATAACAGGTATGCGGTTCGCATATTTGACGTAGCCATCGCGAAGATAGCCCTAGCCTTCACTGCGAAATCAACACAAAGCGAGGTTTGCGGTTCGCATTTCATGTTTTGCGATCGCATTCTCGTCGCATTCCTTACGTAGATTTTTGTCCAAGTTTCTGTCTCAATATGCGATCTCCATTGTCAAATATGCGGTTCGCATTTGAGATATGCGGTCCGCATTCTCACCTGGTTTTTCTGCAACTTTTGCTTTTCCAACGATGGTTTAATCCGTTTAACCACCCAAAACTCACCCGAGGCCTCTGGGACCTCAACTAAACATGCCAACACATCCCATAACTTTATTTAAACTTGTTCTGACCTTCGGAACGCTCAAATCAACATCACAACATCAAATTCGCATCGGATTCAAGCCTAAGGATTTCAAAATCTTCTAAATCGCTCTTTTGATCTAAACCCAACCAAACCACGTCCGGATGACCTGAAATTTTACACACAAATCCTAATTCACATATCGAAGCTACAACAACTTTCGGAATTCCATTCTGACCCTTGGATCAAAATCTCGCCTATCAAGCGAAAATCGCCAAAATTCTAGCTTCACCAATTCAAGCCTACTTCTACATCAGACCCCCATAACACATTCCAATCACACTCCTAAGTCATGATTCACCTCCCGAAACTAACCGAACCATCGGAACTCACCTCCGAGCCCTCTAACTCACGGTTGACTCTTCCATCTTAAACCTTCTTAAAAGAGACTAAGTGTCTCATTTCTTACCAAATTTAATCCGAATGCAACTTCCTCAACGTAATTACCTAAAACACGGATAACAAGGTATAATGATACAGAAATTGGGGAAGACGGAACAGTAACCCACGAGACGACTGGCCGGGTCGTCACATTCTCCCCCTCTTAAACAAACGTTCGTCCTCGAACGAGTCAAGAAACATACCTGAAGTTTCAAATAGGTGAGGATGTCTGCTCCGCATCTTGCTCGGTTTCCCAGGTAGCCTCCTCCACGGACCGACCTCTCCATTGAACTTTCACTGAAGCTATCTCCTTGGCCCTCAACTTCTGAACCTAACGATCCAAAATCGCCATTGGCTCCACCTCATAGGCCAAATTATCATCCAACTGAATCGTGCTGAAGTCCAAAATATGAGACGGGTCTCCAATATACTTCCGGAGCATGGAAACATGAAATACTGGGTGTACACTCGACAGACTGGGTGGCAAAGCAAGCTCATAAGCCACCTCCCCGATTCTTCGAAGCACCTCTAATGGCCCAATGAACCGAGGACTCAGTTTCCCTTTCTTCCCGAATCTCATAACGCCTTTCATGGGCGAAACCTTCAGCAAGACCTTCTCGCCAACCAAGTAGGACACATCTCGAGCCTTCCTGTTGGCATAGCTCTTTTGCCTCGACTGCGCTGTACGGAGCCTCTCCTAGATTATTTTCACCTTCTCTAAAGCATCCTGAACCAAGTCAGTCCCTAATAACCTAGCTTCGCCGGGCTCGAACCAACCAACCGGAGATCTACACCGCCTCCCATACAGAGCCTCATACGGAGCCATTTGAATACTTGACTGATAGCTGTTGTTATAACTGAACTCTGCAAGAGGCAGAAACTCATATCATGAGCCTCCGAAATCAATAACGCATGCCCGTAACATGTCCTCCAATATCTGGATGGTACGCTCGGACTGCCCATCCGTTTGAGGATGAAATGCTCTGCTCAATTCCACCTGAGTACCCAACTCCCTCTGTACGGCTTTCCAAAACTGTGAAGTAAACTGAGTACCTCTATCTGAAATGATAGAAACTGGAACACCATGCAGCCGGACAATCTCTCGGAGATAAATCCTTGCCAACCGTTCTGAAGAATAGGTAGTACACACAGGAATGAAGTGCGCGGACTTGGTCAGCCGATCCACAATCATCCAAATAGCATCGAACTTCTTCAAAGTCCGTGGGAGTCCAACAACAAAATCCATAGTGATCCGTTCCCATTTCCACTCGGGAATAGCTATCTGCTGAAGCAAACCACCCGGCCTCTGATGTTCATATTTTACTTGTTGACAGTTGAGACATCTAGCTACGAATCCCACAATATCCTTCTTCATCCTTCTCCACCAATAATGTTGCTTCAAATCCTGGTACATCTTTGCGGCACCCGGATGAATGGAATACCGTGAGCTATGGGCCTTCTCCAGAATCAACTCTCGGAGCCCATCCACATTAGGTACACAAATCCGGCCCTGCATCCTCAACACTCCATCGTTGCCGATGATCACATCTTTAGCATCATTATGCTGGACTTTGTCCTTAAGGACAAGCAAATGGGGATCGTCATATTGACGCTTCCTGATACGATCGTATAACGAAGACCGAGAAACCACGCAAGCCAATACCCGATTGGATTCCAAGATGTCTAATCTCACAAACCTATTGGCCAAGGTCTGGACATCGACTGCGAGAGGTCTCTCTCCAACTGGAATGTATGCCAAACTCCCCATGCTCACTGCCTTTCAGCTCAAAGCATCGGCTACCACGTTGGCCTTTCCCGGATGGTATAGTATAGTAATATCGTAATCCTTGAGCAATTCCAGCCATCTCCGCTGTCTCAAATTTAGATCTTTCTGCTTGAAAAAATGTTGAAGGCTACGATGATCCGTGAACACTTCACAAGATACGCATACAAGTAGTTCCTCCAAATCTTTAGAGCATGAACTATTACAGCTAGCTCCAAATCATGCACAGGGTAGTTCTTCTCATGAGGCTTCAACTGACGAGAAGCATAAGCAATAACTCTACCCTCCTGCATTAGTACACAACCGATCCCAATTCTTGAGGCATCACAATACACGGTATACGAACCTGAGGCTGATGGTAGAACCAATACTAGAGTTGTGGTTAAGGCTGTCTTGAGCTTTTGAAAGCTCTCCTCACACTTGTTCGACCACACAAATGGAACACCCTTCTGGATCAATTTGGTCAAGGGCGATGCAATAGATGAGAATCCCTGCACAAACCGGCAATAATAACCTGCCAACCCAAGAAAACTACGAATCTCTGTGACTGAGGACGGTCTAGGACAACTCTAAACCGCCTCTATCTTCTTTGGATCAACCTGAATACCCTCGCTGGACACTACGTGCCCCAACAAATCCACTGAGTCAAGCCAAAACTCACACTTGGAGAATTTTGCATAAAGCTTCTCCTCCCTCAGTCTTTGCAGTACAACCTCCAGATGTTCTGCATGCTCTTCCTGGCTACGCGAGTACACCAGAATATCATCAATAAATACCACCACGAACGAATCCAAATAAGGCCGAAATACATTGTTTTTTAACTGTATGAACGCTGCTGGGGCATTGGTTAGCCCGAAAGACATAACAAGAAACTCATAGTGGCCATATCTAGTCCGGAAAGCAGTCTTAAGAATATCTGCATCCCTGATCTTTAACTGGTGATATCCTGAACGGAGATCAATCTTAGAGAACACTCGTGCTCCCTGAAGCTGGTCAAATAAGTCATCGATGCGAGGCAAAGGATATTTGTTCTTGATTGTTACTTTGTTCAGTTGCCTATAATCGATGCACATTCTCATCGTGCCATCCTTCTTTTTCACAAATAGAACCGGTGCACCCCAAGGTGACACACTAGGCCGAATGAACCCCTTATCTAGGAGTTCCTGAAGTTGCTCCTTTAATTCTTTCAACTCTGCTGGTGCCGTACGATACGACGGAATAGAAATGGGCTGAGTGCCCGGTACCAGGTCAATACCAAAATCAATATCCCTATCCGGTGACATGCCCGGCAGGTCTGCAGGAAATACATCGGGAAAACCCCGCACAACTGGAACAGAATCGATACTTGGAGTCTCAGCTCCAACATCCCTCACAAACGCTAGGTATGCAACGCAGCCCTTCCCAACCATACGCTGGGCTGTCAAGTATGATATCACCCTACTAGGAATATAATCAGTCATGCCATGCCACTCTATCCGCGGCACACCCGGCATAGCCAAAGTAACTGTCTTAGCATGACAGTCTAAAATAGCACGACAGGGAGATAGCCAATCCATGCCTAAAATGGCATCAAAATCTACCATGCTTAGTAGCAATAGGTCCACTCGGGTCTCCAGACCCCCAATATTCACTATACACGACCAGTATACACGGTCTACAACAACAGTATCGCCCACCGGGGTAGACACATAAACAGGTAAAGCAAGAAACTCCCGGGGCATACCCAAATATTGAGCAAAATATGAGGACACATATGAATAGGTGGAACCGGGATCAAATAATACAGAGGCATCTTTGTGGCAGACTAAAACAATACCTGTAATAACGGCATCTGAACCACTGGCATCTGTCCTGCCTGGGATAGCATAAAATCGAGCCTGGCCACCGCCTGCTCGACCTCCCCTTCTGGGGCGACCTCTGGCTGCCTGACCTCCACCCCTAACTAGCTGGGCGGTTGGTAAAGCAACTGGATCAGAAGTCGAGGGTTGATCCCTCTGCTGGAACGATCTACCACCATGATAAGGACACTGCCTCCGCATGTGGCCCATCTCGCCACAATCATAACAGCTCACTAAGGTTCTAGCAGATGCACTCGGCCTAAAAGGACCCTGGGCTGACGGAGAATGAACTGGAAGGGCACTGAGTGATGACTGCCCTTGCTGCAGCCCATGATGACCATGACCTGCAGATGCCCCACGGTATTCTGGGCGGGCTGGCTGAGCAGGCTTGAAGGAACGGCCTCTACCCTGCTGAAACTGGCCTCTCGAAGGAGTACCACTATAACTACCCGATCCTCGAGGCCTCTTAGCCTCCCTCTCCTCTCGCTCCTGACGGCGAACCGTCTCAATCTCTCGAGCTATATCAACCACCTCCTTTAAGGTAGCACCCAATACTCTCTCCCTAGTCATGAGGATACCAAGATGATAGTTAAGGCCATCCACAAACCTCCTGATCCTTTCGCGATCAGTCGGTACCATCCAGACAGCATGTCGAGCCAACTCAGAAAATCTCGACTCATATTGTGACACTGTCATATCCCCCTGTCGCAGCCACTCAAACTGTCTGCGCAGCTCCTCTCTGCGGGGCTGCGGCACATACTTCTCCAAGAAAAGAGCGGAGAACTGCTGCCAAGTAAGGGGCGCTGCATCAACCGGCCTACGCCTCCCACCAATTAAAGGCAGCTCCCGTAAACTGAAAGGTGGTGAATGCCACACCATTAGACTCAAGAATCCCAGCTGTCCGGAGCATTCGCTGACACTTGTCAAGAAAACCCTGGGCATCCTTGCCCTCAGCACTGCTGAATGACGGAGGCTGGAGTCTGCCAAACCTCTCAAGGCGACGCTGCTCATCATCTGGCATAACTGGTACTATGAATTCCTGAGCTGGTGCAGCAGGCTGGGCTGGAGGTGCCCCCGGCATCTGAAGACCCTCCACTACCTGCTCAGGCATACGGGCAACTGGAGTCTAATTGCCTCCCCCGGCCTGTGAAGTAGTTGCGGCTGTTGTGGCTCAAACCTCCTGAGCCAGGCCAGTGCAAACAGATAATATCTGAGCCAAGGTCTCCTGAAGGCCTGGAATAGCGATAGGCACAGCTGGTGCCTGAACTGGTGCGGCTGGAGCCTGTTCCTGAGCTGGGGCAGCTGGTGGATCAACAGATGCTGCCCTCGCCGCTCTGCCTCTACCATAACCACGACCGCGTCCACAACCTCTGGTGGCCTCAGTGGGTGGTACTGGTGGGCGTCCACCTCATCCGGTAGTTCGCCACCTCACCATCTGTGGGAGAGCAAGATAGCAGAAGTTTTAGTACTCGGGTCTAAAGTTCGCACGACAAGAATTTCAAGAATATGGAATTTTTCCTAAAAAGGATCTGCAGCCCTCGAAGATAAGTACAGATGTCTCCGTACCGATCCGCAAGACTCTACTAAACCCGCTCATGACTCGTGAGACCTATGTAACCTAGGCTCTGATACCAAGCTGTCACGACCCAAAATCCCAACCATGATCGTGATGGCGCCTCTCATGAAGACAAGGCCAGCCAATTCACACTAAACTTCATTCAAACAGTTAAACAATACGAAAATAATATAAATACGGTTTAATAACAGTAATTTGCGGAAAAATATAGTGGTGAACCATCCCGACTATAGCCCGAACCGGGGTGTCACAAAGTCATGAGCAACTAATGAAAGTCCTAATACTAAGATTGCTATTACAATATCTTTGGCACAATTGTTTGAAGATACTGGAAATAACAAGATAAAGGAGATACGGGGCTGCGGACGCCAACAGCTACCTCGTAGTCTCTGAGTCACCGCTCTGACAATCGTAGTCAATGCCTCGGAGCGGAATCAATAACGCCTGAATCTGCACATATGGTGCAGGGAGTAATGTGAGTACTTCCAACTCAGTGAGTAATAATTATAAATAACTACTGAGAGTAAGGAAACACATAAGGCATGCCACAATCCACAATGAAACAGTAAAACATGTAAATAATCAAGGTAATAACATGAAGCAAAAGAAAATATCATGACTGGCCAAGTCATATCTCGTGACGGCGTGTCACCCGATCCCCGTGGGTACCCTACGCTCACTGTGGGGGGTGCAGTGGCGCAATATCTCATGGCGGCGTGCCACCCGATCCATTTATGTCATATCCGTGGCGGCGTGCCACCCGATCCATTTATATCATATCCGTGGCGGCGTGCCACCCGATCCATTTAAAAATCATTTAAAAATATCATTTAAATCCCAGGCCCTTGGCCTCATATTATTCGGTAAAACCTCACATTTGGCCCTCAGCCGCACTCAATCAGAAAAATCATCTCATGCCCCTCGGGCATAGTAAAACAGCAGTTCTCAGCCCAAAACATCATTTAAAATATTATGTAACTTCAAAAACTGAGCAAAATGGCTGAGTTGTAAAACAGTGGAAGGCCCACATGACTGAGTTCAAGTAATGAATTCAAACAGTTAGGAAACAGTGATAAATACCCATAAAGGGTTCACATAACCGGCACAAAGCCCAAATAATACCCCTGAAGGGTTCAAATAACTTGCAAGAAGCCCAAATATGGCAATCAGCCCAAATCGTGATGACCACACGTAAGTTTCAATCAATTGCATAGTAAAATCATCAATCGGGACGGACCAAGTCTCAATCCCAGTAGTAAACGACCCCACGCTCATCATCGAGCGCGAGTCTCAACTCAATATGGCACTACGATGTGCAAATCCGGGGTTTCAAGCCCTCAGAACATCATTTAAGATCATTACTCACCTCAATCCAGCTAAATCCTTAGCCCACGACGCCTTTGCCCTTTGAATTGGCCTCCACGTGCGTCGAATCTATCCAAATTTAAAACAATTACGTCACAATATGTCGAAGGAGCAAAGCCCACGCGAAAACAATCAAAATTACTAAGAAATCCCGAAATTACCAAAACCCGAGCCCCGAGCCCACTTCTCGAAATTCAGAAACTCTTACCTCAACGGGTTCCTTATCTCATCACGAGTTCATTCATACAAGATTTATTAAATTCCGACATCGGCTCGACCTCTAAGTCCCAAAGTCCAAGCTTAGGGTCTTCCACAATTTTTCCCAACTTAAACCACCAGTAAAAATGCTAAAAACAGCTATAATCTTAGGTAAATCTTTCAAAATTGAGTTAGGAATACTTACCCCGATGTTTCCCTCAGAAACGCTCCGAGAATTTCTTCAAGACCTTCTTCAATCCGAGTTATATGGCCCAAAGTATGTTTGAGGTGACCAAAATTCCTCCCTTTAAGAATTTATCCAAGAAAATCTCCTTTGGATGTAGTTTTGAGGTTGATTTGCTGTGATTCTATGGTATTTGGAGGTGTTTCTCTTCGTGGGTAACGGAAATGGGTTTTGCATGGCAAAATGGGCACTGAGTTCTATATATAGAGTGGTCAAAAATCGAGTTAAAACACCCTTTCTTGGCCAATTATGCGATCGCATACCGGTCGCATAACAGGTATGCGGTTCGCATATTTGACGTAGCCATCGCGAAGATAGCCCTAGCCTTCACTGCGAAATCA
This sequence comes from Nicotiana obtusifolia, assembly GCA_002018475.1. Lineage (NCBI taxonomy): Eukaryota > Viridiplantae > Streptophyta > Magnoliopsida > Solanales > Solanaceae > Nicotiana > Nicotiana obtusifolia. The sequence continues at coordinate 97,443 of MCJB01005925.1, read as the reverse complement.
ACACAAAGCGAGGTTTGCGGTTCGCATTTCATGTTTTGCGATCGCATTCTCGTCGCATTCCTTACGTAGATTTTTGTCCAAGTTTCTGTCTTAATATGCGATCTTCATTGTCAAATATGCGGTTCGCATTTGAGATATGCGGTTCGCATTCTCACCTGGTTTTTCTGCAACTTTTGCTTTTCCAACGATGGTTTAATCCGTTTAACCACCCAAAACTCACCCGAGGCCTCTGGGACCTCAACTAAACATGCCAACACATCCCATAACTTTATTTAAACTTGTTCCGACCTTCAGAACGCTCAAATCAACATCACAACATCAAATTCGCATCGGATTCAAGCCTAAGGATTTCAAAATCTTCTAAATCGCTCTTTTGATCTAAACCCAACCAAACCACGTCCGGATGACCTGAAATTTTACACACAAATCCTAATTCACATATCGAAGCTACAGCAACTTTCGGATTCCATTCCGACCCTCGGATCAAAATCTCGCCTATCAAGCGAAAATCGCCAAAATTCTAACTTCACCAATTCAAGCCTACTTCTACATCAGACCCCCATAACACATTCCAATCACACTCCTAAGTCATGATTCACCTCCCGAAACTAACCGAACCATCGGAACTCACCTCCGAGCCCTCTAACTCACGGTTGACTCTTCCATCTTAAACCTTCTTAAAAGAGACTAAGTGTCTCATTTCTTATCAAATTTAATCCGAATGCAACTTCCTCAACGTAATTACCTAAAACACGGATAACAAGGCATAATGATACAGAAATTAGGGAAGACGGAACAGTAACTCACGAGATGACTGGCCGGGTCGTCACATAAATACTCGAAGAGGATTCATCCAGTAACAAGGAAATGGAGTTACAAACATTTTCACAACTAGAGATGTATGATGAAGATCAAAGACAAAGTCGATCATTTGATTCTATGGTAGATAAATACAGAAAACTCTAATTTTTGGTCGGATAATTGGACTGGCCTTGGAAGACTTGCTCAATTTGGAGGAGCCTCCACATCAATAAAAGGTATAGTCTAAGCTGAGACAATATCTTCCTAATGAAGTTGTTTCTCATATTCAAGAAATAACAATCAGATCTACCAATCTGGTGGGCCAACCAATTTGGATAGCTAATACATATGGGAATTTTAATTGTAAATTAGCTTGGAACAAAATCAGAATCCATCACTGTCACACCTCCTTTCTCCCGAGGGATAGGGGATAGGGAGTTTTTCCAATTAAAGAGACATTATTTGAAATGAGATTGTTTAATTAATTTAGGGTCGCCACTTGGGATAATTATTATGGTATCCCAAGTCACCAGTTTATTTTAAAATCCTAAATCGAGGAAATTGACTCCATTTATGGTCCGCATACACAGAAGACGGGGTAAGGAATACTGTTAACTCGGGAGAAGGTGTGAGGCACTCCCGAGTTTCATGGTTTTAGCACGGTCACTTAACAATTAATACTTGACCTAATCATCTGATTTAATACTTATTTAAAACCTATTGTGCATTCTAACTTTCTAACCACTTTTAATAAAACTTTAGTTGGTTTTAGGATTTATGGAGTTTAATTGAATAAGTCGCAATGTCGCGCACTTATTATTTTTTTACACATTGCGAATTGCGTCACGTGAGACGCACCCGCGATTTACAACATGTTTATTATTATTAACATTTGAAGTTGTGATCAAGTCACGTGAAACGCGCAACTTGAGTTGGGATTTACCTATCATTAACTATGCCATGGGAACCATACCCATAATCATGATGATTTATTTAAATGCGCCTAAAGCAAACTACGATGTTTGAAAACTATATTTTCTAACTACTTAGAGATTCACTGTGAGACCATAATTTATGAGAAGTTCTTTGTAGGATCAGCCTTTGGATTCTTTGGTAGATTCATTTGCTTAATTAAACTGGAAGGATTATTCTAAAATTCAGATTGCATTTCGGTTATGTTGGGGCAGACCAGGTATGAGCCTGCCTGGGCTAAAAATGAAGCCTTTAGCGCATCTGCGAGCCCCTTTTAACTAAATGGTGTCGACAGCCCATACTAAATCCCCTTACGGTTCAGCTATAACGTTAATAGGTTCTGGATTGATGCCCAAATTGCCTACCACTTTTGCATACCACATTTGTGGTAAACAAACTAGGCCAGCTTACTGTTTAGGCCCAATTTAGCTCAAAATAAGACAAATGCATGTAAATATTACAAGTTCCAACAAAAATATATAATGTTCATAATACTGTATGCTTAACTACAATAATAGACAATGAATTCAAATATGCTGGAATGAAAATTTAATACATTATAGAGACTATTCCTATCAAATACAGCTTCCAAAACATATGATGTTCATAATACTATACACTTAACTACAACAATAGACAAAGAATTCAAATCTATTGGAATTAGACTTAGTACATTACAGTGGCTATTCCTATTAAATACAACATCAAAACTGAAAAATAACTATATGAATACACAAAGGTCTGCATCCCAGATTCTTCTTCACTGCTTGTAGGAGAGTGAAACTTTCAACTAACATATTGCAGCATTGCATGGAGTCTTGCAATCCTCATATTTGATCAACCAATGATCAAACTTGAGGACTGACTGACTTTAGTTTAAACAATATCCCTCAAAACAAGATTACTTAAATGGACAAACGTCAAGCTAAATTCCAGATCAGAAGACTAGTAACTTTCACTTAATATAGCATTTAAACATAACTTAAACAGTAATTGACTAGGCAGTAGATCAGTAGATGACGTCTTTGAAGAAGCAAGCAATTGCAACTTAAAATTTAACTTAAGCAAACAGTTTCTCACATAACAATACAAACAGGAAGCAGCGAGCAATTACAACTTAGATTTCAACTCAAGCAGACAGTTTCTTTGACAGAACAATACAAACAGAACTTAAGGGGACATTATAAACACATAAATGTAGGCAGGGTCATGGAGTTAACAATTTACTCATCATTTTATATATCTCAAAGAAGAATTACAGATGAAGTTTCTACGCACCTAGAAGGAGAAATCAATAAAAGAATTTGACAAGGTAGAAGTCAGAATTGAAAGGTGAGATTCAGCAGCAAAGAATAGTAACAAACTTCAGCAACTCAAGAAGCAATTTCACAGATTGAATGCTACTCCTAATCCCAGAAGATGAAGCGGATGAATAGAGATGTGTGAAAACTCAGCAGAGGACTCGTCTATGTGTGTGTCTATCTCTCTATCTATGTGTTTCTGCTAGAATTCTCCTTCAGAATTTCAGCTCATTTTTCTAATATTTTTAGCTAAGTTTAGTTTTTTCCCATAGCTCTTCAGGATTAGTGTCACTTGTATCTGCTCTATGCGAATATATATATATATATATATATATATATATATATATATATATATATATATATGCTGAATGCTGAATGAGAGAGAGAGAGTCTAATGGGGGAAGGGAATATGTCAGTGTAAATCCAGGGACTGTTAGAGGGGAGAAATATTTTTGTAACTAACACTGCCAGCTGCCTATTTACAGTTAAATACAGCCCCCAACCTTCCTAAGTATGCAGTTACTAAATCGAGACTAATGGACCTGCCTATCAATCAAGGCAGGTCTCCATTTGATCAAGTAAACAAAAACACAGAGCAACCGAAAACTTTCGAACATGAAAATAGTGATTCTTATCACTAAATGCATCTAACTTAGCAAATACTTAAGTAATCCTAAACATGCAAACATAGAACTGGTTATTTTGTTCAATCCTAATATGTAAAAACCAAAACTCAAACAAGAGAAGAAGGAGAAGAAGAAAGAAAGAAAAGAAGATAGATGAACATTACCTAAGCAGAACAAAGCAGGATTTTCTGGTAACATTCATTAACCAGCGGGTCCGAGCACTTCTCTCAAAACGAGCAAAAAGTAACATCAATCAGACGTGAGTTCCGAGTCGAATCGCGTTCTAAAACCTCAAGAATTGACAATGGCGGAATTAGGGTTTCCAACTTCTTAGATCTAAAATTCGTGAAGTTGTAGGGGTTTTTGAAGGGAATGGTCTAGGGATTAGGAATGAGGAGGCGAAAGACATTATATGGTAGTGATTTGGGGTGGTTTGGAGATGGTCCGCCGCCGTGAGGCGATTTCCGGCGGCGGCTGTGAGAGCGAGAGTAAGAGAGACGAAATGAGAATGGTCGCTAGGGTTTGGGGTTCGAAAATTCGGGGTTCGGACACTTATATAGGGGGTTTGAGGGATGAGTTTCGAACCGTCGGATAAGGGGGTGATCAATGGTTGAGATTGAGCATGACCAAAACGGTGTCATTTTGGTCACTAATGGGGTGGACCGGGTATAAAAATTGGGTTGGATGGGTTGCGACCAAAACTGGGCTTGAGACAATGGCCCAGTCCTGATTTTGTCTTCACAGCATTGGCATTTCCCTTTAGACCTTTGAGGAAATAACCATATTGCTTCTAATTGCATTTATTTTGCAACAAAGATCCAATTAGCACTTAAACTAATTAATTTAAACTAATTGATTAAAACTAATCTATATTTATATTTTCATTTATCAATTAAGCAATTTGTATGTGATTAAGTCCTAGAAATGCAAGTAAAATTTAAAGTGCTATGCAATGAAGAATTAGATATTTTTATTATTTATCTATGATTTTGAAATACTAAATATGCACAAAAATGCAACTAAATGCGGACAGAGAAATTTTTAAAATTTTACAAAAATCAAAATCAATAAGAAAATTTATTTTTTATAGATTTTGTAGGAATATTTTCATAGGGGCAAAATTACATGCTCACAGCTGCCCCTCTTTGCTCGAGAACATGAAGAGTTTTCGAGCAAAGATAAAGTGAGAAATTACGAGCAATTTTTGCCCGTTTGACACTCCATATGAAGAAATTGGAAAAATTTTGTCCGAACCTTGCTCCAAAGATTGCCTACATATCCTTGTCTTCAAAGGAATCAAGTCAGTGTAGTTCTGGAAGTTCTGGTAGCTGGGACTAGCGAAAAGCCGTGATTTCGCTGTTATTGCTGCTGTTATTGCTGTTGTTGCTTGCTGAACTCTTTATTACACCAAAATCAAAATAAAAAGAGACTAAACAAGCCTATTAGCTATGAGTTACAAGATTCCTATCTATACGTCTTCCGAAACTTGATCTTGAGTCTTGACTGATTCTTCATGCAGCTTCTGATCTGAACCTTGATGCATGCTAGCTGCAGGTACTGCTTCATTCTTCTACGGCTTCTTTTGATCAAAACAGGAATTGTAATGCTCATGACTTTGGTCATGTCTTAAACAATCCACATCTTTTATCTGCTTCTGCATTTTGGATTCACCTCTTTTCTTTTTCGTTTCTTATTCTGGATTGAGACTTCTTCTTCTGGTCATCTCAAACCCTGTGCCTCGAGGTAAAACCTTCTTAGAAACCAAAATAAACAAACGAAAGAAATTTTTCTACCCCAGTTTTCACTAGGAAAATTTCATTTGTTATTTGTGACAAAGCTCTATACTACTTCATTACTGAAAGAAATAAAGGTCGAGAATGTTGTAGTGGGGGAAAACCTGATTCTTTGGGAATGATGTACCCTAATTGTCGAAATGGTGCCCCAACTTGGGAGTGAAAACCCTATGTTGGAAAAGAAGATTAGGGAGTGGAGATTCTATGTGAAATAAAATCAACTAGGGAGTGGAGACCCTATGTTGGAACAGAAGACTAGGGAGTAGAGACCCTATGTCTAAAATAAGGAGTGGAGACCTTATGCTGGAAAAGCGACTAGGGAGTGGAGACCCTATGTTTAGGATAAAATCAACTAAGGAGTGCAGACCCTATGTTGGAAAAGAAGACTAGGGAGTGAAGACCCTATGTCCAAAATAAAATCAACTAGGGAGTGGAGACCCTATGTTGGAAAAGAGACTAGGGAGTGGAGACCCTATGTCTATAATAAGATCAACTAGGAAGTGGAGATCCTATGTTGGAAAAGTGACTAGGGAATGGAGACCCTATGTCTAAAATAAAATCAATTAGGGAGTGGAGACCATATGTTAGAAAAGTGACTAGGGAGTGGAGACCCTATACCACCATGATTTTGAATTTTCTTTCTTTTCATTTTCATTTCATTTTTTTTAATATATAAAATGCGCGAAAAGATTTGGAGAAGACTTCCCTTTTGGAGTTGTTGCTGTTGCAGAGCTGTTTCCAGCTCCCACGCAGTTTCTTTTCGGTTGCTTTTGCTTTTTGCGAGGTTGCTTTTGGATTGCACCTGTTTCTTGTTTTTCAAACAAAGAACAATTTGTTAGTTTCAAATGGTGGTTGGTTTTGCGGCCTTGAATGTTTTAGTCACCTGATCTCGGCTCGGCTTCTTTGATGATACTTTCAACTGCAACTGGTTGTTTCCTGAATACCGCTTTCACTTCTGACCTCGGAGAATCTTTGATTTTCCAAAATTTACCATGACAGTTGGTCTCGTGGGACCTAACCTTTTTCAACTTTATTTTGCCTTTGTGGGCATTCAACTCCTTTCTTCCAGTTTTAACTTCAGAGCATTTGGGAATCCTTGGCTTTTGAAACCTCGCCAAGACGGTTAGTCGCGCGGGACCCAACCTTTCAACTTCGCTTTCACCCTTATAGGCACTTCAATTTGACTTCTTTCTTTCGAGAGTTTTGATTTCAAAGCATCATTCACCACGGCAAGTTGGGATTAACTTGATGCCCCTGCCAAGGTTGGGTGCCTTCTTTTACACATTAACTTGTATCAAACGAGAACCCTGTAAATCAGTCTTGCCATCCCTTATTCACCTTAATTTTGGAACCAAAGTTAGACAGAAAGGGATTTAAAGAACATTGAATTTAGACAAGAGGTATCCCTTCCGGGGAAAGGAAAAAAGGAATTATCTGGAGTGCGTGCGGACTTCAATGAACATGACAGGCCTTTTAGACTGGATGCCTGACCTTTGTAAACCGCCCGACTCTCAAATATTCACCACAACTCTTGGCTCAAAACCGAGAAACCTTGCCTAGGACTGTATGGATTCCAATGGTTGTGAAGATCCTCTATCCAATCAGTAGTTCCCTTTGCGGGTTTTCACCAAGCTAACCTCTCTCATTTCTCTTCTCACCATCGCCTTATAGTGCCCTTTGCGTGTTTTCACTAACAAGGCTCTCTCATTTTTATTTTCTCTGCTCGTCGTCGCCCTATGGTGCCCGTGACGATTTTCACCAATAAGACTCTCTCATTTATGTCTCTCATTTTGGTTGTATCAGATTCAAGTGACTGTATCCTCCAATTCTTTAAACATTCTCGTTGATTGATCGGAAGGACTTGAAAAGGATTTAGGTAAAAAAGATTTGGATTGAATTACAGCTTTGGAACCTTTCAAGCAAAACTGTCGCTAAACCATTGTAACGTCTGCCCCAGTTTCTGTTGTCGGGGGAATGTGGATTTTTATTTGGTGTGACTTAACCCCAGAGAGAGGCACTTTGTGAAATAATCAATGGCGACCAAGATGAATTTGTGCCCATTTGAAGCTTTCGGCTCGATCAGCCCAATAACATTCATGCCCCAAGCAACAAACGGCCAAGGCGCTGACTTATGACGTAACTCTGAAGGCAGTGCGCGAATCAAGTCGCCGTGTATCTGGCACTAATGGCATTTCCGAACGAAACTGAAACAATCTTTTTCCATGGTCATCCAGTAATAACCTTCCTGGAGGATTTTCGTTGCAAGGACATATCCGTTCAAGTGAGGGTCACAAACTCCGGAATGCACTTCGTTCATGATCTTTTCAGCTTCTCGGTAATCTACGCATCTTAACAGATTCAGATATGGGGTTCTTTTGTATAGGACCTCGCCACTCAGAAAGAAACTACTTGCAAGCTTTCTGATAGTTCTCTTTTGATCGCCACTAGCTTGCTCGGGATATTCTTTTGTTTTCTAAAACCTTTTGATATCATGGTACTATAGCTGAACATCTGACTCCATTTCAATTGCATTGCTATAACCGTGCCTTTCTCAGACTTGATTTTCTAGCGGGTCAATATGACAATTACCCGGGTACGGCAACATTGAGGCCAAAGTAGCTAGTGCATCCGCTAGCTCATTGTGGAATTGAGGAATGTACCTAAAGTCGACGAACTTGAACCATTTGCTAAGATCTTCTACATGTTGCCTGTACGAGATGAGTTTGATGTCTCGAATTTCCCATTCGCCTTGGGCTTGCCGAATGATCAAATCGGAATCTCCCATAATTAACAATTCTTCTATATCCATATCAATTTCCATGTTCATGCCCATGATGCAAGCTTCATACTCGGCTGTGTTATTTGTACAAAATAATCGAAGCTGGGCTGTTGCCGGATAATGCTGCCCTATTGGTGAAATCAGAATTTCTCCGATCCCGACACCTTTTGCATTTATAGCTCCATCAAAGAATATTTTCCAAGTATTGGTGCCCCTTGGAATTACTTCAATTGAGTTCACTTCCTCGTCTGGAAAATACATGTTTAGGGGTTAGTATTCATCATCTACCGGGTTCTCAGCTAGATGATCTGCCAAGGCGTGGGCTTTCATTGCCGTGCGAGTGACATAGAAAATGTCAAATTCTGTGAGCAGGATTTGCCATTTTGCCAACCTTCCTGTAGGAATCGGCTTCTGGAATATATATTTAAGAGGATCCATCCTGATTATGAGATATGTAGTATAAGCCAACAGATAATATCTGAGCTTCTGGGCGACCCAAGTTAGGGCGCAATAAGTTCTTTCTAACAAAGTGTATTTCGCTTCATAACTGGTGAACTTCTTGCTCAGGTAGTATATAGTCTCTTCCCAGTCACATTGTGTTGCCCCAAGATACAGCCAAAAGAATTTTCCAGGACAGTCAGGTACAAGAACAAAGGTTTTCCTAGCTCGGGTGGAACCAGAACTAGAAGGTTTGACAAGTACTCTTTGATTTTATCAAAATCTTCTTGACACTCATCTGTCCATTTGATCGTCGCATCTTTCTTTAACAGTTTGAATATGGGCTCACAAGTGGTAGTAAGTTGGGCGATGAATCTGGTTGCTCTTCAGGGTTGGCAAGTCCCGAATGGCCTTTATCTTTGTCGGGTCTAACTCAATGCCCTTGCGACTGATTATAAATCACAGAAGCTTTCTAGACGGAACCCCAAATGCATATTTAGCTTGGTTCAATTTCAAATCATACCTGCCAAACGCTCAAAGAATCTCCTCAGATCTCCCACATGGCCTTCATGTGTTTTGGATTTAGTGATCACATCATCCACATATACCTCAATTTCTCGGTGCATCATGTCATGGAAGATGGCAGTCATAGCTCTCATATAGGTAGCCCCAGCATTTTTCAAACCAAATGGCGTGATCCTGTAGCAGTAAGTGCCGTAAAGTATGGTAAAAGTCGTTTTTTCTGCATCTTCTTCATCCATCAGAACCTTGTGATACCCAGCATAACAATCCACGAAGGACTGTATCTCATGTTTAGCATAGTTGTTAACAAGGATATGAATATTCAACAGCGGAAAGTTGTCCTTGGGACTCACTTTGTTCAAATCCCAATAATCAACGCGCATTCGGGTTTTCCCATCTTTCTTCGACACCAGAACAATGTTAGCCAACCACGTGTTGTATCGGACCACTCGAATCACACCAGCTTTCAATTGTTTGGTGACTTCTTCCTTGATCTTATCACTGATATCTATTTTCAACTTTCTTTGCTTTTGCTGGGGGGGGGGGGGGGA
>MCJB01005925.1:37599-87640 GCA_002018475.1 Nicotiana obtusifolia | reverse complement strand
GGGGGGGGGGGGTGGATAACTGGGATATATAGGCAACTTATGTACCACCAGATCAACACTTAGCCCTGCATATCATCATAGGACCATGCGAACACGTCTTTGAACTCAAACAAAAGTTGAATCAGTGCATTTCTAGTTCTTTCCTCAGCGTGAATACTTATCATGGTTTCTCGGATCTCTTCTGGATTGCCCAAGTTGAATGGCTTAGTTTCATTTAAGTGTGGCTTAGGCTTATTCTCAAATTGTTCCAATCCTCGATTTATTTCCCTAAAAGCCTCATCCTCATCATATTCTGGTTCTTGATTCATTATTTCACAGTTAGACAACATTTTAGGATCTGAGCATGAAGTCCGCAAGCATGTCATGTGATTTAAGTCCGCATTATTAGAACTGAAAAAGGAAAAGATAAGAAAAATAACAAGATCAAGACAAAATGAAAAAGATGAATGAAATATTGATTCCATTTCATTGAAGTGAAGATACGAGGGTTTACATCAAAACTAAATGACAATTAAGTAAAGACATTCGAGTTACACCTTGAAATAACTCGTAATGCAGAAGAGATAGCAAGAATAGACTACCGGGACTCCCGTCTGATAGGGAATGGGGTAGCTTTCCAATTCTGGAGTTTTGCATCCCGTCCTATATACTGCACTTCGGCACCGCTCGTACCTTCTCCTGGCTGGACCATGTGCGACTCATATAACATTTGCTTTAGAGATTCCAAAATGTCATTGATTTCTTCGGCCTTGAAGGCCTCTTCTTCTTCTTCTTCCACATACTTTGGTTTCACAAATGATTGGGCGAGACGTGGAATGGGCTGGGACATGACCCATCCTTTTTCTTTGCGCTTATCAGCCTATTTTCTGTCGACCTTTATAGCTTGGAAACCCACACTGAAAAACTTTTCGTTGGCGGTTGAAATAATGGGTTCAGTGATACCCTGCAGAGACAACCTAAGCCCCTTTTCTGGGCTTATATCCATGTCTAATCATTTGAGTGGCAACCATGACCGAAGCATTAGATAAGCAAGGTTGAGGCTACGGGGACTCTTATTCGCATTGGTCGACTACCACAATTTCCAAGGCCTGGTATACAATATGTTCGCTACCTTCCTTAGCTTCCAGACACAGGACTGAAGGGTCCCTGTAGATGGACTGCTCATCTTCTTCGTGGAGTACAATTTCTTGATTATCATACTCAAATTTAACCATTTGATGGAGAGTAGGGGGAACAGCTCCTGCGGCATGAATCCATGGTCTTCCCAGGAGGAAATTATATGAGGTTTCCATGTCCAAAACCTAGAAAGTTACCTCAAAATCCATGGGGCTAATGGTTAGATTTAGATCAATTTCTCCTATGGTGTCCCTTTTGACCCCCATCAAAAGCCCGGACGCAGACATTGTTAAGCTAGTTTCTCTCCGTTCCGATTTTCATTCTCTAGAGTGTTGACAGAGGGAAAATATCAACCCCAGAACCACCATATAACATTACTCTCTTCACATAATAACCCTTGCATTTGACTGTCAAGTAGAGGGCTTTGTTGTGGGTGGCTCTCTCTGGGGGAAAATCATCACGGCTGAAGGAAATTTTATTGACCTCAAAGAATCTCTCTGCCATTCTCTCTAATTGTTCCACAAAAGTATCAATCGGGACGTATGCTTCATTTAGTGTTTTAAGGAGCACTTTCTGGTGTTCGTCCGAACTTAGCGATAGAGATAACAGTGAGAGCTGGGGGGAAACCTCCCGGAGTTGGTCAATTATTGCATATTCCAAAGTTATTTATCTTTCTAAGGAACTCTTCTGCTTCCTCATTGTTGACAGGATTATTGGAGGGCAACCGTTTATCATTGATTAATTTAGACTTCTTTAGCTCTTCTGGGTTATGGTACTTCCCAGATTTATTAATTTCATTCACGTCTCCCATGACCTCTTTCCCCTTGTAGGTAACTATGGTTCTGTTGTAGTTCCAGGGGACTGTGGTAAGATCGTTCATAGGGCTCTGTAGTGCGCGGCTGATAACCACGGGCTCAGTCAGCCTTGGTGAAATTACGGGCCCACACGACTCATAGGTCCCCCTCAGTACATATAATCTGGGCACATTCAACATAACCTTCTTCTCCTCGAACTTCCTGGGAGTATTCAAGATGAGCGGTTCTTTCCTTGGGCCTTAGGAACATAGAGGATCTTGTTCTTAGCACGTTCTGCCCGAGTCTTTGCTTCAATAACTTGAGGAACCAGAATGACTTTCTCCACGGTTTTGACCTGTTTTGCCGTCACCTTGGGCCTTGTCCCTGAATCGGCGATGGTAATGATGGCTTTCAATGCTGGATCGAACTCCTCGTTATCACAAATCATTCCATGACCGGCCCATTATTGTGAGCTAGTAACGGATTGTTGGTCACATTAGGGATCTCTTCGTCCCTTAGCACAATTCTTTTTGCCTCTATCAAGCTTTCGACTGCCCTTTTGAGAGTCCAACAATCTTCTGTATCATGGGCTTCCAACCCTGAATGGTAAACCCATCTGGTTCCGGCCCTGTATGATGGGGACTCGGGATTCTGGCAGTTAGGAGGCACAGTTTGCAGTAGACCTAGTTGGATTAACTTTTGAAGCAAACTGGAATAAGACTCACCAATAAGGGTAAAATTGGTTCTCCTAGGAGGTTCACGAGGGCGTTGATTATTTTGGTGTGTGTTTTGTGGTGGAAGAGGATTATATGGAGCTTGGTCGGGATGGTTGTTTTTGGAAAATGGAGCTCGGGCTTGATTATAATGTTGTTGTGGCCGGGCGTAAGGTTGGGAATTCATCACAGCATAGTGGGGCGGTGCTATGGCATATGCAGCATCTTGGTGCGGATAATAATGCCGTGAGGTTATAGGAGGCATGTAAGAGCGGTCAAATGATTGAGGAGGCCCTCGTGATCCTGAAGCCATCATAGCTCCCTCCTCCCTCTTTTTACGATTGGTTTTGCTGAACTATTTTGGATGGCTTGGGAGGTGGCTTTCAAGGTAGCTAGCTTGACTTAATATTTGGCCAGTTTTCAAACCGTTTTCTACCATTTCCCGATTTTGATCTCTTCAGCAAAGGGTTTGCCCATAACGGACATCATGTTTTGAAAATAATCGGCCTTTTGGGCCTGCAAGAAAACTGTAACCATTTCTGTGTCATCCATGGGCGTTTTTACTCTAGTAGCTTGCTCGCGCCATCTGATAGCATATTTGCGGAAACTTTCTATGGCTTCCTTCTTCAAATTAGACAAGGAATTTCTATCTGGAGCTATGTCGACGTTGTACTGGAACTGTCTGACAAAGTCTCGGGCTAGATCATCCCATATGTGCCAGTGAGAGATTTCTTGATCCATATACCATTACAGGCAATTCCTGTCAAGATTTCTCCGAAATAGGCCATTAATAACTCTTCCTTTCCACCAGCCCCTCGCAGCTGGTTGCAATATCTTTTTAGATGAGCAATGGGGTCTCCATTCCCATCATACTTCTCTAACTTTGGGATTTTGAAGCCCGCTGGAAAGTGGACATGGGGAAGCATACACAAGTCGGAGTATGAGACACTGTTTTGGCCACTTAGGCCCTGCATGCTTTTCAGGTTTTGTTCTAGGATTTTCAGCTTCCGAGCCATTTCCTCTTGCTCAGGGTTCTTTACTACCTTGTCTTAATCAATCGGGAACTCATATTGTGGTGGTTGAGCATATGAGTATGGAGTAGCATGAGTTATGTCTGGCTGAAATTGTGGGCCCTAAAAAGTGTATGTTGAAGGCTCCAAGCATAGCCTAGGCATAGTTGGCGGTGCCATAGTAAAGACCGGTGGCGCAGAAACCACTGTTAACGGTGCTCCGGAGAACGGTGCCTAGGGGCGAACCATAGAAGGCATACCGGTGAAGGATGACGTAGACGGCTACCCAAATGAGACGAATGGATTTGCCAAGGGGATGTTAGTGGTTCTTGGTATCCTTGGGACCAGCTCGGGGAAGCCGGGAATGGTGCTTGACGGTTCTCTACCGTTGGACCAGGCGTCCCACATTTCCAACATGCGAAGATGTAACATCTTATTTTCTTCAGTAGTTGCCGTCTCAGGTTGTGAAATAGCTTGCTCAGGGCTATCCTCGGTGTTAATGATGCGGAGATTGCTTTCCGAAGCCATTGGGACTTTTCCTTTTGATCTTTTAAAATAGGGGTGAGAAGCCAAATTTCCGACAAAACCAACCACCATATAAGACCTACTACTTGTTGCACAACACCCTTGTTAGTTTGAGATATTTAACAGATAGGAAATCACACATTGGGGAATGCAATGCACCTGGACAGTTAACGTTTCTAAAATATTTTTGCCCTAACTGCGTGTTTCATCCTGGCTTTCACTATCTCTTTTACTCTATAGCTCTTTTTTTTTATTCACTCACTTCATATCTTGATTTTCTCTTCTCTCTTTTTTTTTCGTGGTCTTTTTCTCTTCCTTTTTTTTTAATTTTTAAATTAGATAAGGCTATGATCGCATCCGACGGAGATTGCCTACGTATCATGATATCGCATGAATCAGACCATTATGTAGTTCAGGAGAATAAATGCGAAGAGAATTTTGGGTTGTCTCAAAAATTACATTAATAAAATCTTTTTGGTTTTTCTATTATAAGGACTCGGAGGTACTGATAACTAAAAAAGAAAAGGTCACGCGGACTCAAAACCAAATAACAAACAAACTTGGTACAGACGAAAGGACGAATAGACTCAAGAAAATAAAATACAGGCTAAAAATAAAATCAAAAATTCAAGAATACATCAGAGCTTCAAATGCTGTTCCGGGGGCCCGCGGGACATCAGCCGGTCTCAACGCGGGCCTGTGTGCAATTTCTTCCTGGAGGAACTCTAGATTGGCCATCACTTGGCGAGCGGAGGACAGCATTGAGGTAACAAACATAGATCTGGTCATACCCTCATATTCATGGCATTTCGTAACAATGTAATCAGCTATTTCTTTGATTCTCATTCTAATGATACCCTTTTCTTGGAGCAAGCGTCCAACTTGTTGTGCACGGGCTTCCAGTACCAATGTGGCTGTGTTATTTTGATCTTGCAACTTCTGCACACTCTCTTCTAATTGGCAAATCAGTGCATAACAACATTCTCTTTCCGTTTTGAAATCCTTTGTCTGCCGAACCATTTCATTTTCGAGGGCACCTAGCTTTTTCCTCAAAATCTTGATTTCTCTATCATACCTTTGTTTTAATTGGCAGGCTGACTTTGCTCGTTTTTCTACAATTTTTGCCAATTTCGCTCAAGCCTTTGCCAAGTCTTCCTCAGCTTTGGTCAAATCCTCTGCGTAGTCGTGCACATTTCTCCTCAGATTGCTTATGATTTTTTCATCCCTCTCGCTTCTCATTAGCGTTTCGGCGGCTATTTTTACTTTTCGAATCTGAGCTCGAAGGGCTCACTTTCCTAGGCCAATCTTCTTTTCTTTTCTCCCTCGTCCTTAGCAGCTTGCAATCAACTATCAAATTCAATGGTTCTGATTTGATCTTCTAGTTTTATTATGGTAGTCCGGTATTCTTTCTCTTTGGCCAACCAAACCCACTATTCTTGTGCTGCATCGACAAATTCTTGGATATGGGGCCTTTTAGCCGGCCTTTCAGATTCGTCATTTGTCGCGATTCACTTTCCATAACAAGCGACATAACCCGGTAAAACCTCGCCTTTGGACAAATTGTGTACTCGGGTGTCTGCCCCCAAATACTGGCATTCGCTCCAAATTTGGTGAACCACATTTTCAGGAAATTGGGCATCGGAGCGGATTTCAACCATATGAGTACTAAGATCTTCATCTCTAGGGACCGTTTGGCATCTTCCAAGTTGCTTCAAAGCCCGATACGGAGCATAGGCATGGATACTTCGGAGGCCCATCAAAAGGAAGTATGGACGAGTGGCGGGCATGTAAATAATTTCGTCAACAGGGAGCCAACCCAATGTCCACTCTATCTGATCCGCGGTTATACAGCGAAGGCGGGTGATCCAACCTTGGACACCTTCTGGCATCTCAAATCCCGTCACTCGTGTACCAAATTCTTCAATGCAGTTTTTTCCAGTACAACCGTAATTCATGTATCGGGTCCCTGAATGATACCAGCGCCTCTATCAAATCACTTCTAGGTTGGACCTTTAATAGTCTAGTGAGTGCCCCCAGGTATTGGTTGACCCTGTCTCGTCCCTATTTTCCCAAATTCTCCTACCACATATGGAGTGCTAGCGGAATACGGTCCATAACCTTTACCGGTAAGTTCTGAACAGTGCTCATTCTGCACATTTAAAAAAAATCAGGGTGACCAGGTTAAAACCTGTGAATTTATTTAAAATCTTTTTCTTTTCTTTTATGTTATTTTTATTTTGAAAACAGAACACGACTACTTTTGCAAATATGACCCTTCAGGGAAGTGACATTCTAACAGAAAAGAAGTCACGCCAGCATGCGCTTCCCAGAAGATTTAGAAGACTCAAAGAGAAGAAGGGATTTCATAACAGTTTATATATACGGTTCACAAAATATCAAAGCGGTAAAAGCGGCATTTAGCACATTAGGATCAAAACACGTAAAAATCATATGACAAACAAAAACAAATATACAGTTATTCTAAGCTCAAATTCTGAATCCTGAACCAGAGATTCTGTGTTCGATCCCCAACAGAGTCGCCAGAGCTGTCACACCTCCTTTCTCCCGAGGGATAGGGGATAGGGAGTTTTTCCAATTAAAGTGATATTATTCGAAATGAGATTGTTTAATTAATTTAGAGTCGCCAATTGGGATAATTATTATGGTGTTCCAAGTCAACAGTTTATTTTAAAATCCCAGATCGAGGAAATTGACCCCATTTATGGTCCGCCAACACAGAAGACCGGGTAAGGAATTCTGTTAACTCGGGAGAAGATGTGAGGCACTCCCGAGTTTCGTAATTTTAGCACGGTCTCTTAACAATTAATACTTTTCCTATCATCTGATTTAATACATATTTAAAACCTATTGTGCATTCTAACTTTCTAACTGCTTTTAATAAAACTTTAGTTGCTTTTAGGATTTATGGAGTTTAATAGAATAAGTCGCGATGTTGCGCACTTATTATTTTTGTACACATTGCGATTGCATCACGTGAGACGCACCCGCGATTTACAACATGTTTATTATTATTAACATTTGAAGTTGTGATCAAGTCACGTGAAACGCGCGCTTGAATTGAGATTTACGTATCATTCACTATGCCACGGGAACCGTACTCATTGTCATGATGATTCATTTAAACGCGCCTAAAGCAAACTACGATGTTTGAAAACTATATTTTCTAACCACTTAGAGATTCACTATGAGTCCATAATTTATGGGAAGTTCTTTGTAGGATCAGCCTTTGGATTCTTTGGTAGATCATCTGCTTGATTAAACTGGAAGGATTACAATTCTAAAATTCAGATTGCATTTCGGTTATGTTGGGGTAGACTGGGTATGAGCCTGCTTGGGCTAAACATGAAGCCTTTAGCGCATCTGCCATCCCCTTTTAACTAATTGGTGTTGACGGCCCATACCAAATTCCCTTACGGGTCAGCTGTAGCGTTAATGGGTTCTGGATTAAAGCCCAAATTGCCTACCACTTCTGCATACCGCATTTGTGGTAAACTAACGGGGCCAGCTTACTGTTTAGGCCCAATTTAGCTCAAAATCAGATAAATGCATTTAATTATTACAAGTTCCAGCAAAATATATGATGTTCATGATACTGTATGTTTAACTACAATAATAGATAAGGAATTCAAATCTACTGGAATGAAAATTTAGTACATTATAGTGACAACTCCTATTAAATACAGCTTCCAAATCATATGATGTTCATAATGCTATACACTTAACTACAACAATAAACAAAGAATTCAAATATGCTGGAATTAGACTTAGTACATTACAGTGGCCATTCCTATTAAATACAACATCAAACCTGAAAAATAACTATATGAATACACATAGGTCTACATCCCAAATTCTTCTTCACTGCTTGTAGGAGAGTGAAACTATCAACTAACACATTGCAGCATTGCATGGAGTCTTGCAATCCTCAAATTTGATCAACTAATGATCAAACTTGAGGACTGACTGACTTTAGTTTAAACAATATCCCTCAAAACATGATTTCTTAAATGGACACACATCAAGCAAAATTCTATATCAGAAGACAAGTAACTTTCACTTAATATACATTTAAACATAACTTAAACAATAATTGACTAGGCAGTAGATCAGCAGATGAAGCCTTTGAGGCAGCAAGCAATTGCAACTTAAAATTTAACTTAAGCAAACAGTTTCTCAATGAACAATACAAACAGGAAGCAGCGAGCAATTACAGCTTAGATTTCAACTCAAGCCGACAGTTTCATTGACATAACAATACAAATAGAACTTATAGGGGAGATTATAAACACATAAATGTAGGAAGGGTCATGAAGTTAACAGTTTACTAATCATTTTTGATATCTGAAAGAAGAATTACAGATGAACTTTCTACATACCTTGAAGTAGAAATCAATAGAAGAATTTGACAAGGTAGAAGTCAGAATTGAAATGTGAGATTCAACAGCAAAGAACAGCAACAAACTTCAGCAACTAAACCAATTTCACAGATTGAATGCTACTCCTAATCTCAGAAGATGAAGCAGATGAATAGAGATGTGTGAAAACTCAGCAGAGGACTCGTCTATGTGTGTGTCTATCTCTCTATCTGTGTGTTTCTGCTAGAATTCTCCTTCAGAATTTCAGCTCACTTTTCTTTTATTTTTAGCTAAGTTCAATCTTTTCCCATAGCTCTTCAAGATCAATGTCACTTGTATCATATATATATATATATATATATATACACACCAAATGCTGAATGAGAGAGAGAGAGTCTAATGGGGGAAGCGAATATGTCAGCGTAAATCTAGGGACTATTAGAGGGGAGGAATATTTTTGTAACTAACACTATCAGCTAGCTGCCTATTTACAGTTAGCCCTTTTCTTTCGAGCTCTTCTTCTTTTATTTTCTACTCCTAAGGCCCCCTAAAGTCTAATTATTTTTCAAATACAGCCCCCCAACCTGCCTAAATATGCACTTACTAAATCGAGACTAATGGGCCTGCCTATCAATCAAGGAAGGTCTCCATTTGATCATATAAATAAAAACACAGAGCAACAAAAACTTTCGAACATGAAAATAGTGATTCTTATCACTAAATGCATCTAATTTAGCAAATACTTAAGTAATCCTAAACATGCAAACATAGAACTGGTTATTTTGTTAAATCCTAATATGTAAAAATCAAAACTCAGAACAAGAGAAGAAGGAGAAGAAGAAAGAAAGAAAAGAAGATAGATGAACATTACTTAAGTAGAACAAAGCAGGCTTTTCTGGTGACATTCATTAACCAGCGGAACAAATGATTGACGTGAGTTCCGAGTCGAATCGCATTCTGAAGCTTCAAGAATCGACAATGGCGGAATTAAGGTTTCCAACATCTTAGATTTAAAATTCGTGAAGTTGTAGGGGTTTTTGAAGGGAATGGTTTAGGGATTAGGAATGAAAAGGCGAAGGAGATTATGTGGTAGTGATTTGGGGTGGTTTGGAGATAGTCCGTGCCGTGAGGTGAATTCCGGCGGCGGCTGTGAGAGCGAGAGTGAGAGAGACGAAATGAGAATGGTCACTAGGGTTTGGGGGTCAAATATCCAGGTTTCGGACACTTATATAGGGGGTGAGGGATGAGTTCCGAACCGTCGGATCAGGGGGCGCTCAATTGTTGAGATTGAGCGTGACCAAAACGTTGTCGTTTTGGTCACTAATAGGGTGGACCGGGTATAAAGATTGGGTTGGACGGGTTGCGACCAGGACTGGGCTTGAGACAATGGCCCAGTCCTGATTTTGTCTTAACAGCATTGGCATTTCCCTTTAGACCTTTGCGGAAATAGCCACATTGCTTCTAATTGCATTTATTTTGCAACAAAGACCCAATTAGCACTTAAACTACTTAATTAAACTAATTGATTAAAGCTAATGTATATTTTTTGTGATTTTTATTTACCAATTAAGCAATTTGTATGTGATTAAGTCCTAGAAATGCAAGTAAAATTTAAGTGCTATGCAATGAAGAATTGGGCATTTTATGGTATTTTCTATGATTTTGAAAACCTAAATATGCACAAAAATGCAACTAAACGTGAACAGAGAAATTTCTAAAATTCTACAAAAATCAAAATCAATAAGAAAAATTATTTTTTATAGATTTTGTAGAAATATTTTGGTAGGTCAAAAATTACATGCTCACAATCACAACACCTCTTTTACCAATAGGATGATGTGGCACAAGAAGATTCCTTTTAAGATATCCTTCTATCTTTGGAGAATATTCAAACACAAAGTGTCAGTTGATTTGAATTTGAGGAAATTTGGTGTACAAATAACTTCTATTTGTTCCTGTTGTATCAGACATGACCAGGAAGATGAAGAACATTTATCTTTTCATAAGGAGTATGATTAGCCAATCTGTTTGGCTGTATTTAATAATCTATGGGGATTCGTCATAGTTATGCTAATCTAAGACATCACATCTTCACTTGGTGGATAGCTAAAGGAAAGAATCCTATACAGAGTATGGCATTGCAGATTCTACCAGGGATTATCATATGGCAGATATGGAAAGCCAGATGCAAGAGCAGATATGAGAATATCAGGATGACTCCAAATAGGATCATTACACAGATCAACCACCAACTTATCTGATAATTCACAAGCAATTCCCAAAAGTTCCTCCATTTATGCAATGGGAATATTTCTACAAATTTATGGAGTTGGAGAAACAACAAATCTCTGTGGTAGCCGTGAAATGGATGAATCCCATACCTGGATTTGTGAAGCTTAATACTGATGGTTGTTCCAAAGGTAATCCAGGTCCAAGTGGGGCAGGAGGCATCATAAGAGATGATAGAGGAAAGCTGATAGCTGCTTTTGGTAAATGTCTGGGCAACAAGACCAATAACATGGCGGAGACTATAGTTTTGCACATCCGCATCAATTGGTGTGTCGAGAACAATATCAAGAAGGTCAAGATTGAAAGTGACTCAAAATTGTTGGTAGAATGGGTAATGAATCACTCAGAACCACTTTGGAATTTATGGGAGAAAATTAGAGAGATTAGAGGTCTTCTTAATCAGTTGGATGACTGGAGAGTACGACATTGCTTCAGGGAAGGAAACATAGTTGCTGATCATATGGCTAACTGGGGACTTCAATGCAATGATCTTACGTGGATCACAGATAGCACCCATCTTCCCAGAGAAGCTAAAGGCGAATTGAACATGGACAGAATGCAGATTCCTTATTTTAGAACGCATAATGTTAAAAACTCTTTCTGTTTGGACAAGAACATGTCTAGATTATATACGTTTGATGTCCCTTAAAGGGTACTTTTTGTGTAGGAGGGGATTATCTCACCTCTCATTATATCAACTTTTTTGAAAGCTTAGCCGAAATCCTACTTTTGCCACAGAATGGAATTTGTTCCATTCTAAGTAGGTACAGGGAGTTATAACTCTTCTGTCTTGTAATTTGTTTTCATTAATATAATACATCCATGCTCAACTGTTGAGATGGATGATTTAACCCAAAAAAAAAAAAATGTTAGCTCAGACACCACTGTTGTAAAAAAAAAAGATTTAAATTGCTTTGATCACTTGATCAATGCAGTTAATTTCAAATTCAATATCTTTCCTTGACGCAGTTGTTGAGAGGAATTTGGCTGATTTTGTCATGTAGCTGTTATTTGTAGAATGTACTATCTGAGTTTGTTGAAGACTATTGAAATGACATGCAAAACCAATCATGGTAGCTCCAAAGAAGCAGAACACTTGTCTGAAATCTAAAAGCAAGAATAAGATCTCAGCATCTGATATACGTGGAGGTAGGAGTGTAAATGAAAATTTAAAAACCGACTAAACCACCAAACCGTACAGTATCGAATTGATTTTTAAATTTTTTTAATAAAATCGTAGGTTTTTATATAAATTTATAACTGTACCGATAATTAGAGTAGGTTTTTTTATTTTCTGAAAATAAACCGAAAAAGGACCGAACCGTACCGAATAAATTTACATGTGAAAAATATATTTATATATTAAGTTTAAAAATAAAGCATTAAATTTTTCCTTGGGTCTTGGAATTATGAAAACAGTTACAACTAACAAGTAATTAAACTCAAAATCCTAATTCCCAAACATATTATGCTACTCCTATTGAAATTAAATTATTTTCAGCATATTCACTAGCAAGACACAAGGTATTGTAGCGATTATGAGTAACAAAGTACAATGTATTAAATATGTTTCCTTTCGTATGATTTAGATTTATCTTTTTGAATATTTAATCTTCTATAGATTTTATTCTTGAGTCTCAGTCCCAGCTCGGTTAATATCTTTCCACTCGTGTGATTTATATTTTTTTATATTAATTTGCTTAGTTTCTTACCCTGTTATAGAATAGTTGATGGGTCTATACTCTAGCCATCTTTCATATTTTATTAATTGATCACTCTTTAAAATGTAAAAATGTCTAGAGAGTTTAGTTAAGTCCTATAAAAATACTTATGTTATTGCATTCATATTCTACTTCTATTAACAGAACCGTACCGATACCGAAGAGAAACCGATATGATTTGGACGGTTTCAAAAAGTATAATTTTGATTATATATAATAGAATAACCGAACCATTGACACCCCTACGTGGAGGCAGAGCCGGAGCAAGAATTTCAAGCTCTTGAATTCTAGATTCTAATTGTTTTAAGTAACTGGGTTTTAAATTAATAATTTATACATATTCAATAAATCTTTTTAGACAAATACATAACTCAAACCAAAACTATTGGATTCGACCGAACCCACTACAAACACTCTACCTCCGCCCTTGCATGGAAGTGGTAATTTCTCCAGTAGCATGGAGAATATATGGTTTTGTCAAATCTCCAGTATCAAGTTCCTGAATTTCCAAATGACATAAGTGAACTGCGGAGACAATAGAAAAGTTTAGTGTACACATAAATGTACAAAAGCTAGGCAGAGAAAACAATTGTTGCTGGTAATCTAATGATCCTTCCGTCTCATAATATGTGATGCACTTTTGAATCGGTACGGAGTTTAAAAAAAAAAATTGTAAATAACGATCTACAACAAGCCTAAAATATTGTATGACATTAAATGATTTTTTAAAATTTTAGTGGATCGTGACAGCAAGGCTACTCTGACACTAAATAAAACTTATTGTTTCATAAATGATAAAATATAATGTCAAAATTATGTTATTTTTAAATAAAAAAAGTGTTATTCTTTTAGGAACAAATTAAAAAGAAAAATATGAAGGCACAAAAATAGAAACTTTAATTCCAATACCTTTTGTGGAAAAGTTACTTAATTTCCATAACTAATACTCCCTCCGTCCTAATGGCGGAGTTCGGATTTCGAGAGTCACACGAGTTTTTCTTAGACCATAATTTTTTATATGCCTTTTAGATATTTTGAATTATTAATTATTGTTTATAGTACTTTTTACGCAGTTTCTAAATATATTTTATTTCAAAAGACTTAAAGATTCTATATCTGAATTCACTGTCAAAATTAAGGAGTTTAGCTTTCGAAATCTGAGCTCCGCCACATAAATTAAGATGGATGGAGTAATGTTTATGTGTTATTTTCTTTATTTTTTCCAAAAATTAAGTCAAGTACAACACTACAAGGCAATAAGTAATAATTTGAGAAGTATACAAATTAATTAATTTTAAATCTATGCACGGACCAGTTATCAGGTAATTAGATATAAATATCTATGATAAATTTTACTCTCCAGATCTGTCCTAGTTTGTTTGATGCAGTTCGGATTATTATGACTTAAATACTTTTTATGTAATTTTTAAATATATAAATTTTATTTCAAAAATCTTAAAAATTCTGTGTAAGAGTCCGCGGTCAAAATTGAGAAGTTTAACTTTTAAAATCCAAACTGTATCAAACAAACTAGAACGAAGGGGATGTTAACCTAATAACTAATTTGCCATCAAAGTTTCTATTACAATTTTTTTAGAATACGAATATATGAAAATCCAAATTAATTTAGGTTTAATTAAGGTAATCTAGATAGAGATTCTAGTACTTATTGTCCGAGAAGAAAACAAAGAAAATGACGTTTGTTTCAGAACCAAACCTAAGATACATATAAAGCTAGGAACGATGTACACTATTTCTCAAAGCCTAATTCTCTCGGGATGCAAAAACCGCATAAACGGCGTAAGCGGGTTAGAGATATCTGCTCTAGCACAGGGCAACTGTAGCACCAGATTCGATTACCAATCTTCCAGATGAAGTGTTATGTTCAATAATCTCCCTTCTTCCTACTAAAGAGGCAGTAGCAACGAGTGTATAATTCCAAACGTTGGAGATTGCTTTGGAAATCCTTATCTCGCCTTTCTTTTGATCTAACTACTACATTTTATTATGATCGAACTCAACGTATTGGAATTTTTGAGAAGTTTATTTCATCACATGCTGGTAATGTTGAAGTTTTTCCCTTTCATGATAATAAACTCATTATAATACCAAGAAACATATTCAATGGAAGATTTCTTCAAGCGGTGGAGCTAAATGAATATGTACTATATGATGCTTCATCCTTTAAAGGTTGTGTCAATATTAGGATCCTAAAACTCACAACATGCATTCCAGAATCTAAATCCTAAAAACTTATATGTAAAAATTCATTAAAATTACAAAAGTAGTAGATATGAACCCACAACATTAAATATATAATGAGTTCAATGCTAAAAACTTCAAAAGTTGAACCCATAAGATTAAAATCTTGGATCCGCTTCCGTAAACGACGAAACTCTTAATTGACGCCCTCAGTAATTGTGAATTCTTGGAAAATCTGTGCCTTCGTGCTTGTTCTTTTCGCACTGGTTGGCAGCATCAGAAGAATATGATCATTCAGCACAAGAAACTCAAGTTATTAGAGATTCATCAAATTGAAGTATGGACATTTTGCCTAATCTCTGAAAGCCTAACTAAGTTGGTGTTGAAATACTTTTCTTATTCATCGCCAAAATCTCGTATTCATTGTCCAAACCTTCGAGTTTTCAAGACAAATAGTGTTAGATTGCATATTAGATGTTCTTAACGCGCAGCTAAAGATAATAACAATCCTAGGCAGAACTTTTCGTGTTTAAAATTTATTTACATGTCAAAGATCGGATCTAAGACGTACCTGGTTGTCACAACCCAAAATCCGCATTGTCGTGATGGGGCCTATCTCAATACTAGCTAGGCAAGTTGACAACCTCAATAAAACCACAATTTCTTTTAAGTATGAAAATATAATATTTTAAATTACGTAGAAAACCTCACAATTACAGATACAAAGTACTCTCAAAATCCGGTGTCACTGAGAACATGAGCATCTAAATGATATGACTGATAAAAACACTGTCTGAAAATATAGAGCAGTACAATAATTGAAAGAAAGAGAGAGTCAAGGTCAGCGGACGCCAGGCAGCACCTTGATAGTCTCCAACTGACACTATGAGATCTAACAGTCGTCGTGTCCAGAAGCACCTGGATCTGCACACGAGGTGCATGGTGTAGTATGAGTACAACCAACTCAATAAGTAACCAGACTAACCTTTGAGATGAAAGTAGTAACGAGCTCAGGAGGTACAGTCCAGTATAGAAATGACAGTACAGAAATGTGGCCAATCCAGCCTAGGGAAGTTCCATCCCGTTTATATATACATCAACTGACAATAGTGACTCACTACCGTATAAGGCCAAATCTAGCCCAGGGGTAAATTTATCCTTAAATTATAATGATTCGGAGATCCATGTCCAGAGAAATTCATCACAAATATAAATAAGGCAAGTCCATGCCCTCGGAAGTCCATCCCAAATATAAATCATCTACGCTCACTGTGGGGGGTGCAGATTCTAGAGGGGCTCCTTCAGCTCAAGCGTGATATAAAACCGATATGCCCTGCTGTAGGCGGGCAACCCCGATCCATATAATAATAATATATCTAAAGACAATGTGGACTGTTGCGGCGCGCAGCTCGATCCCATCAATATCCTCACAATGGATGAACATGACTAAGTATGAAATGTATATTTTTAACAATTAAATTCAACAGCAACACGACCCTATGAGTCCCAAAATATCAGCACTAAGCTTAAACATGATCTTTAATACGAGTCTCAGCTCAATTTCTCTAACACATGGAGAATTTGCAGATAATAACATGATTCTTTAATTTACATCTTCACATAATTTATTTAAGTCACAATTTTTATAGTGCACGCCCACACGCTCGTCACCTAGCATGTGCGTCACCTTCGAACAATTCACATAACACGTAATTCAGGGATTTATACCCTCAGAACCAAATTTAGAAGTGTTACTTACCTCAAACCGTGTAATTCTTTGTTCCAATATGCCCTTGCCTCGCGAATCGGCCTTCGAACGCCTTGAATCTAGTCACAATTAATTTGATTAAGTCAATATAAATTATAGGAATTAATTCCATATGAAAATACTAATTTTCCAACAAAGTCCGAAATTCCACTCAAAATCGCCAGTGGGGCCCACGTATCGAAACCCGAAAAAAGTTATAAAATATGAATGCTCATGCAACCACGAGTCTAACCAAATCAAATAAATTTACCAAATTCCGACATCAACTCGACCTTCAAATTTTAATTTCTTATTTTGAAGTACCTAGGCCCAAATCCTCGAATTATACCTCAAAATCACGTAATCTAGTTAGAATACTCAATGATAATTCAATATTATTGACTACCAATGATCACAAGTAACTTACCTCAAGATTTCTCACGAATTCTTTCTGGGAAAATAGCCCAAAACCATGTCGGAAATGTCCAAAATGACAAAAATGTCGAAACCCTCTGTTTTTGTACTCTGTCGAGAGGTTTCACTTATGCGGAAACTTAACCGCTTATGTGGTCTCGCAAATGCGAGGTCCTGCTCTCTTTTGCGGCTTCTTCTGCTTCTGCGGACAAGAGATCCCCTTCTGTGGCCTCGCTTTTGTGGTTGCCCAAGCCGCTTCTGCGGTCTCCTATTGCCCCCTTCGCTCCGTATCTCCGGAGCATGGCTCGCACCTGCGAACTCACAGATGCGGAGACTTTCACGCACCTGCAACCTAGCCCCAGGCCAAGCGCCTTTCCGCTTTTGCGCCTTGCTAGCCGCATCTACGGCAGCACACCTGCGTGAATAGTTCCACAGGTGCGATTGCACCAGAAGGCAAAAAATTCCAGGTTTGTTTTAAGTCCAAATTTTGTTCCTTTAACTATCTGAAACTCATCCGAGGCCCCCGAGACTTCAACCAAATACACCAAGAAGTCTTAAAACATCATACAAACTTAGTCGAAACATCAAATCACATCGAACAACGCAAAAACACAAATCATATCTCAATTCAAACTTAATGAAACTAAGAAATTCCAACTTCTATATTCGGTACCGAAACCTATCAAATCAAGTCCGATTGACCTCAAAATTTTCAAACAAGTCATAAATGACATAACGGTTCCGACCCCGATATCAAAAAGTTAACTCTTCGGTCAAACTTCCATACTTAAATTTCTAATTTTTTTGCCATTTCAAGCCTAATTTAACTACGGACATTCAAATAATTTTCCGGACATGCTCCTCAGTCCAAAATCAACATACGGAGCTATTGGATGCATCAAAATTCTATTCTGGGATCGTTTACACTTAAGTCGACGTCTGGTCAATTATTTCAACTTAAGCTTTAAATCTTAGAACTAAGTGTTCCAATTCGAAACCTCCCCGACAAGTCACATAACAACTATAAAGCACAAAATGAGCAGTAAATGGGGGTACGAGGCTATAATACTCAAAACGACCGGCCATGTCGTTACACTGGTGAAGAGCGTCTTGTTTTAAATTTCTTTAATAGTGCGAAGACAATATGCTTATCCATACCGAGACTGATCCTTGCTATCAACTCTTTGATCAATGAAATCCCGCGAACAAATTGAATGAAAATATTGTGTTGAAATTTTTCTCAAAAATCTTAACTCAAAGGTAGAAGAACAAGAAATAATTTTCTTGTACTAGTATTTTTGTCCCTAACCCCGAACCCGGTCGTGATGGCGCCTCTCGTGAAGACAAGGCCAGCCAATTCAAACAAAATCTCATTTTAAGCAGTTAATTAACAAGAAAACAATAGAATCATAGTTTAATAGCAATCATTCGCGAAAAATATAGCTAACCATCCTGACTACAGCCCAAATCGGGGTGTCACAAGTCATGAGCAACTATGGATCCTAATAACAAGTCTACTAAATACAATATCTGGCACAACTGTTTGAAGAGCATGAAAACAACAAGATAAGAGAGATACGGGGCTGCAAACGCCAATAACTACCTCGTAGTCTCTGAATCACCACCTGGACGGGAGGAGTCAGCACTCCCGAGCGGAACCAACAACGCCTGAATCTGCACACATGGTGCAGGGAGTAATGTGAGTACTCCGAATAGTGAGTAATAAATATAAAAACGACTGAAAGTAAGAAAACACGTAAAGCACAAGGCATTCTATAATGAAGCATTTAAAACATCATCTCAAAACGGTAAATCAGTGAGAAATCAAGTAAAATCTCCTTTCAACAGGTAAAACATGTAATTTTTTTCAGGTAAATAATGTGAAGTAAAACATCGCCCCTCGGGCTCAGTATCAACAAATCCGCCCCTCGGGCAATATCATAAAACAGTACCAGCCCCTCGGGCTCAAATCTCAGAACAATATCAGCCCCTCGGGCTATCACATGGAACAGTATCAGCCCCTCGGGATATCACATAGTACAACATCAGCCCCTCGGGCTATCACATGGAACAGTATCAGCTCCCGGGCTATCACATAGTACAATATCAGCCCATCGGGCTATATTTCACATCACAATGGGTACCCGCGCTCACTAGGGGTGTACAGACTCCGGGAGGGGCCCCTTACGGCAAGCGCAATATCAAGTCACCTCGTGGTATAAATCTAGGCCCTCAGCCTCATATCAATCAAGCCACCTCGTGGCGTATATAAAGTATCTCAGGCCCTCGGCCTCATATCAGTCACAAGCCACAGCCTCATATCAGTCACAAGCCACCTTGTGGCATATAAAGTATCTCAGGCCCTCGGCCTCATATCAGTCACAAGCCACCTCGTGGCATATAAAGTATCTCAGGCCCTCGGCCTCATATCACTCAGTAAATCCTCACATCTGGCCCTCGGCCGCACTCAGTCAGAAAATCATCACAAGCCTCTCGGGCATAGTAAAACAGTAGTTCTCAGCCCAAAAACGTCACTAAAATATTATTTAAGTTTCAAAACTGAGTAAAAGTGGCTGAGTTGTAAAAACAGTAGAAAACAGCATGACTGAGTTCAAGTAACAAGTCAAAATAGTAAGGAACCAATGATAAAAATCCCTGAAGGATTCAAATAATTGGCACGAAGCCCAAATATGACAATCAGCCCAAATCATGATGATAGAAAATAAGTTTCAGTCAAATACGCGGTAAAAATCATCAATTGGGATGGACCAAATCACAATCCCCAGTAGTAAACGACCCCACGCTCATCATCCAGCGCGTGCCTTACCTCAATATAGCACTACGATGTACAATCCAGGGTTTCAAACCCTCAAAACATCATTTACAAATCACTACTCACCTTGAACCGGCTAAATTCCTAACCCGCGACGCCTTTGCCTCTCGAATTGGCCTCCACGCGCGTTGAATCTATCCAAAATCATAACGAATACGTCACAATATGCTGAGGGGACAAAGCCCAAGCGAAGACAATCGAAAGATACCAAGAAATTCCGAAATTAGTAAAACCCGAGCCCCGGGCCCACTTCTCGAAGCTCAAAAATTTCCACCTCAACGGGTTCCTTATTTCCTAACGAGTTCAACCATACAAAAATTATCGAATTCCGACGTCGGATCGACCTCCAAATCTTATCTCCAAACTTAAGGATTTTTCACAATTCCTCCAACTTAAATCACCAATTAAATACTCAAAATAGCGATATACTGGGGTAATTTGACCAAAGTTGAGTTAAGAACACTTATCCCGATGTTTCCCTTGAAAATCTCCCGAAAGACGCCTCAAAATTCGCTTTAATCCGAGTTCTATAGCTCCAAATATGTAAAAATGGCCGAAACCCCTATTTTAAGAATCTGTCCAAGCAAGTCTCATTTGGACATATTTTCGAGGCTGATTTTGCTGTGATTTAGGGCGTTTTGGAGGTGTTTCTTAGATGGTAACAACAGTGGGTTTTACATAGCCAATGGTTACTGGTTTCTATTTATAGTGGGTCCAAAAATCGAAACAAAACGCCCCTTTCATGTTTAAAAGGCGACCGCACTTCTGTCGCAAATCAGACTTGCGGTACGCATTTTTGATAAGGCCATCGCAGATTGTAACCCTAGCCTCCATCGCATTTGAGATATGCGGTCCGCATTGTTTGAAATGCGATCGCATATGCGACCGCATTTCTGACGTTGATTTTTGCCTAGAAATTTGTCTCGATCTGCGATCTCAGTGTGTGCGATATGCGGCTCGCATTGTAGAAATGCGACCGCATATGAGACCGCATTTCTGACGTTGATCTTTGCTTAGAAATTTGTCTTGGTCTGCGGTTCTCAGTGTGAGATATGCGGCCCACATTGTAGGAATGCGACCGCATATGAAACCGCATTTCTGACATTGATCTTTGCCCAGAAATCTGTTTTGGTCTGCGATCTCAGTGTCAGATATGCGGCTCGCATTATAGAAATGCGACCGCATTTCTGACATCGATCTTTCAATTTGATCTCGAATCGTCCGAAATCCAAACTCAACCACACAAACAAGTTATAATACTACAAAGCTGCTCGAGATCTTAAGTCGCTGAACGAGGCATAAATTCTTGAAATGGCAAGTCGGGTCGTTACATTCTCCCCCTCTTAAACATACGTTCGTCCTCGAACGCGCCAAGAATTATTCCGAGGACATTAAATTCTAAGTGTATTATTACACGCACTCGCGGGTGATTCTACGTCACCTTAAATTTAACATGGATCCGACGACACCATCTCAATTGAAGATTATTTTCTTTTATCCACATTTACAAACTCCAAAGCCAAATTTCTCACAGCCCAATTAATTCAACACAGCGTGCTAGTCCCAACCGGCTGTAGCAACTCGTGCTTGCGCGCCCATCATATGTATGCCCATGACCACGTCTCTGGTCCTAATAGTTGTTCATAATTAATTCCAGCATCGTCAGTTAACTTCATTTTAACCAAAACCTCATTTCAAATTTTCACAACTCTGACAGCAATTCACGAGGCATGAAGACCTTATAATTATTTACTCGAATTAACGAGACACATTTAACGCCACCTGGACACTCCCTTGTAGGCTAAAACTCAATAATTACAGCACGAATATGGCAAAATATGCACAAAAACACATAGAAGAATTATCAAATAAGCCTAACAGGCATGGCTCCCTATCAGTACTATAGTACAAATATAATTTAACAGAGGGAGAATTTAAAACACATAAATTTTCATCACAAGGATCTCGTCCTTATATAGCTTCCACCGCAGCTCATAGCCCAGTTTAAGCTTTTCACATCATATTAAAAATGCGAGGATCTCGTCCTCAACTCTGAATCACAAGTAATATGCACTCGTGCCAACCGAAATCTATCCATTTCTCCTTTAAAAATAATTTCCTTTACTCGAAATCACGGCACATAATGATCTCCCATACCGGTAGGGCGTATAATTCATAAAGCTTTAATCAATTATCCCGAAATTACATCAAAACCCACTGTAGTGAGTAACAGAAAGTCACTTTTGGACTCATAGCCCTCAATAGTGTACTAGACAAAAATGATAGACACGGCTAAGACCATCAAAATCTCCTAATAGGGATAAACACAGTAGTAGAGTGCAAATTCACAAACATCACCATATAAGTCGATTGCCCATAATAACATCCTCCGACCACAATGGCTGAAATTTCAGGAATCTGGTGCCCGCAACACATTTCATGACGCACATAAATCCCGTTCCAGATCTCGCAATACTGCCACGATGAAAGAGACGTGTAGAAACTCGTAGCCACCTACCGACTCAAAAATTCATGGAGTCTCTCATCCTGTCAAGAAGCATTACCTCATTCTGAACTAAATAACGATATTCCCTTTTTAATGTGCCTTATATAAATCTGATTGCACAGATTTCAGCTCTAATAACTCGTCTCACCCAGTACAAGCTGCTCATGCAATAAGCCGCCTCAAACACCGACTTAGATCTCATATGGCGCCATCAATGCGCCGACAAGCTACAATTTGAACATGACACATAAAGAGGAACGAATCTCTGGAAAAGAATTATCCAGCCCACGTAACGAATAAAACGGTCAGATGGTACTAACCCATCTCAGAGGATGAGAAACAAAATACGAAGGAATAGATATAGGGACCGTATTCAGCATAACACTGTTGCGGCATGCAACCCGATCCACACATGATACCGTTGCGCCATGCAACCCGATCCAAACATGATACCATTGGGCCGTGCAACCCGATCCAAACATGATACCGTTGGGCGTGCCATAGAAAGCAAAATCCGAATTGATTTGAGCATTGCCAGGGGAGAGAAAGTCTCATCATAGTCGACTCCTTCTTTCTGACGATATCCCTTGGAAACAAGACGGGCTTTTTAGGTCTCCACCTCTCCGTCTTCTCCAATCTTTTTATTAAAAACCCATTTACAACCTATAGGTTTTATATCCTTTGAAGGTTCAACTAAAGTCCATACTTTATTTTCCTTCATGGATTCCATTTTGGATTCTATGGTCTTTTGCCATCTCTCATTGTCAGAACTTTGTATAGCCTCTTCATAGGTCTTACGGTCATCATCATTATGATCAACCTCATTTGATACATAATCTTGTACCATTAGATTTAATATAATTGGTACATGACGTTCTCATGTAGACCTTCTAAGAGGTGCTTGTGTAACTTGCTCACCTTGTGTTGGATTTGGTTGTTTTTCAATTTGGTTTGGAACTGGTTCATTAACCTGTTCTTGAACTACATTTAGTTCTTCAACTTCAACCATTGAAGATGACAACTTCCTTGTCAACTTCAAAACATCCAATAAAGGTTCTTTAACTTGTGTCTCATGATCTTGATATTGTGTTGATTCATTGGTTTCTTGAACTTCATCAAGTTCTATTTCTCTACTATAATTTTTCTTCTAAAAGAAATTTCCTTTCCAAAAAGGCTGCTCCTATAGCCACAAACACTTTATGGTCAGAAGGGTGATAGAAATAATATCTCATTGTTTCTTTGGGATAACCAATGAACCTACACTTATCAGATCTTGAGTCAAATTTATCAGATTGCAGTCTCTTAACATAAATTGGACAACCCCAAACTTTAATATACTTAAGGTTAGGCTTACTTCCATATCTCATACGGTGTTGTAGAGACTGACTTAGTGGGAACTTTATTAAGTAAGTAGTTGCTGCTTCCAAAGCATATTCCCATAAATATATTGGAAGATCAGTGAATCCCATAATAGATTTCACCATATCTAATAAGGTTCGATTTCTCCTTTCAGACACACCATTATGTTGTGGTGTTCCTGGAGGTGTCCACTGTGAGAGAATCCTATTCTTTTTGAAATACCTCGTAGAATCTTCACTAAGATATTCTCCACCTCTGTCAGACCTTAGTACCTTAATACTTTTACCTATTTGTTTCTCAACTTCACTACGTAACCTTTTGAACATTTCAAAAGATTCAGATTTGTGTTTCATAATATACACAAATCCATATCTTAACATATCATCAGTGAAGGTGTTGAAGTAAGAAAATCCACCTCTAGCTTGAATTTTCATGGGCCCACAAACATCTATATGAATTAGTTCCAATAATTTAGTAGCTCTTTCTCCACTTCTGTAAATGGAGATTTGGTCATTTTTCCTTTGAGATAAGATTCACAAGTTGGATATGATTCAAAATCATACTTGTCAAGGTAACCTTCTTTGTACAACTTGTTAATTCTTTTCTCTCCAATATGACCAAGCCTACAATGCCAAAGGTATATATGATTTACTTGATCATCTCTTTTCCTCTTAAGACTTGAAACATGCATAATCGAATTAGCATTCATATTAGGTAAGACATAAACATCATGTTGGAGATAGCCATTCACATATAAATTATCACCATAATAAATAGAGCAAATACTATTGCTTATAATAATGCGAAAACCACGTTTGTCTAACATAGAAGCTGAAATTATGTTCGAAACAAATTTAGGAACGCAATAACAATCATCCAACATAAGTACTTTGCCCGTAGGCGTTATTACAGAAATTGATCCTATAGCTACGGCCGTAACTTTTGCACCATTTCCAACTTGTAGATTAATTTCTCCTTTTTTCAACCTTCAACTTATTTGGAACCCCTTCAACATATTGTAGATGTTATAACCACTTTCAGTATCTAATACCCACAATGAAGCATCAGTAGTAGTAAAAGAAACTTTGAAAACATTTTTCATTTGAGTCTTACCTTGTTTCTTGTCATTTAGAGTTGCAAGATACTCATTGTAGTTTCTCTTCCAATGTCCTCTCTTCTTACAATGAAAACATTTAGCATCGGATCTGTTAGCTTTGCCTCCTTTGCCTTTGGTTTTGATCACACTGCCCTTAGGCGCAGTGTTAAGATCCAAAATCCTAACCTGTCGTGATGGCACCCATCTCAATACTAGGCAAGCCGACAGCCTCAATAAAACACAATTTCTTTTAAGTTTGGAAAACATAATATTTGAATTCCATAGGAAATCTCACAAATTACTAACAAAAAAAATACATTCCCAAAACCCGGTGTCACTGAGTACATGAGCATCTAAATGATAAAAAAGTTTGACTGATAAAAACATTATCTGAAAATAGAGAACAATATAATAACCGAAAGGGAGAGAGTCAAGGTCAGCGTATGCCAAGCAGCTACCTTAATAGTCTCTAATTGATAACACTCTGAGTTCTAACAGTCGTTGTATCCGGAAGCACCTGGATCTGCACACGAGGTGCAGGGTGTAGTATGAGTACAACCAACTCAGCAAGCAACTATACTAAATAAAAAACTGAAAGTAGTGAAGAGATTCACAACTAAGTCCAATTACAGTAATATACAACATAAGAAAGTAGGCATGCTTGCAAGTTCAACAATTAAAGCCTAAACAATAATTTCATATCAAGTTCGATTGAACCAGAAATAATATCTCTAAAAAATTTCCAAAACAGTGACATATGACAATGGTACTACAACAACAACGAAATCAATGCATCCTCTTAGAGCAACAGTCACTCAGTCCTTCCACTCGCTCAACAATCGGCACTCGCTCTCAGTAGGTACCTGCGCTAACTGGGGGTATCTACAGACTACGGAGGGGCTCCTTCAGCGCAAGCGCTATAATCTGCACGGACAACTCACGTGCTACACGGACAAATCATGTGTTATAGTATAATATGTGGATCTGCACGGACAACTCACGTGTTGCACCGACAACTCATGTACTATAGTATAATATCTGGATCCGCACGGACAACTCATGTGCTGCACGAACAATGCACGTGCTATAGTATAATATCTCACAATCAGGCCCTCGGTCTCACTCAGTCATAAATCTCTCCAGTCTCTCGGGCTCTCAGTAATCATGAAAAATCAGCCCCAATAGAAATGATATAATGTATCAACAATGAACAATAGAGACTGAGATGTAATATGCAAATAAAACCATGATTGAGTACAAAGCAGCAATTTAGTAATTCAACTTGTAAATGATCTCTGTGGGTCCCTACAGTACCAACACACAGTCTAAACATGATTTATGGTTTAATTTCTCTACGACATGGAGAATATACAGATAAATAATAGATTATTCAACTACGCAGTTCCATGGAATTTGACCAAGTTACAATTCCTACGGTGCACGCCAACACGCCCGTCACCTAGCATGTGCTTCACCTCAAAACCGATCACATAACATATAATTCAGGGTTTCATACCCTCAGAATCAAATTTAGAACTGTTACTTACCACAAATCGTGTAATTCTTTATTCTGCTATGCCTTTTCCTCGCAAATCGGCCTCCGAACGCCTTGAATCTAGTCACTATTAATTTGATTCAGTCAATACAAATTATATAAATTAATTCCATATGAAAATACTAATTTTCCAACAAATTCAAAATTGCACTCAAAAATTGCCGGTGGGGCCCACGTTTCGGAACTCGACAAAAGTTACAAAATATGAACGCACATTCAACCATGAGTACAACCATGCCAAATTTACCAAATTCTGACAACAACTCGACCTTCAAATCCTCAAATCTTATTTTCAAATCCCTAGGCCCAAATCCTCCAATTTCACCTCAAAAACACGTAATCTAATCGAAATACTCAATGATAATCCAATATTATTGACTAACAATGATCACAAGTGACTTACCTCAAGTTTGCGCATGAATTCTCTCTGAAAAATGGCCTCAACCCGTTTTGGAAATGACCAAAAATGCCAAAATCCCGCAACCCCTTTGTTTTTATTCTGTCCAGGGCCTTTCTCATTTGCGGCTCACTTGGCCGCTTTTGCGGTCTCGCAGATGCGAGGGCTTCAACGTTTCTGCGGCTTAGGGCGCTTTTACGGACTCGCTTCTGCGAAGAAGCTGCCTGCTTCTGCGACGAGGCTGCCCCTTCCCCTTTTCCGCTCCTGCAATGGACGTGCCGCTTCCGCGGACTCGCTCCTGTGAGGTTTTCATCTGCTTTTGCGGACCTCAAGCTTCTGCAATGCCAGACTCGCTTATGCGATCTCGCCTGCATGCATCAGTAGGAAGCAAGTTTCAACTTGTTCTAAGTCCAAATTTGATTCGTTAATCATCCGAAACTCACTGGAGGCCCCCGGGACCTCAACCAAACATACTAACAAGTCCTAAAACAACATACGAACTTAGTCGAGAACTCAAATCACATCATACAACACTAAAACCACGAATCATACCCCAATTCAAGCTTAATGAAACTAAGAATCTTCAACTTTTACATTCGATGCCGAAACCTATCAAATCAAGTCCGGTTAACATCAAATTTTGCACACCAGTCATAAATGACATAGCAAACCTGCTCCAATTTCAAGAATCGGATTCCGACCCCAATATCAAAAAGTCAACTCCCCGGTCAAACTTTCAAGCTTAAATTTCTATTTTATCCATTTCAAGCCTAATTTTACTATGAACTTCTAAATAATTTTCCGGACACGATCCTAAGTCCAAAATAATCATACGGAGCTATTGGAATAATTAAAATTCTATTCCAAGGTCGTTTACACATAAGTCAACATCCGGTCAACCTTTTCAACTTAAGTTTTCATCTTGGAGACTAAGTGTCTCAATTCATTTCAAAACCTCATAGGACCCAAACCAATTACCCTGGCAAGTCATATAACAACTGTAAAGCATAAATTGAGCAGTAAATTTGGGAACGTGTCTGTAATACTCAAAACAACCGGCTGGGTCGTTATATTCTCCCCTCTTAGAGAAACGTTTGTCGTCGAACGAGTTTAGAATCATACCTGGAGTCTCAAATAGGCGTGGATACTTGCTCCTCCTCTCCCGCTTAGTCTCCCACGTAGCTTCTCCGACTGGCTAGCCTCTCTACTGTACTTTCCCTGAAGCTATATTCTTTGATCTCAACTTTCGATCTAAAATGTCCACCGGCTCAACATCATAAGTCAAATTACCATCTAACTGCACTGTGCTGAAATCCATAACATGAGATGGATCTCCGACATACTTCCGGAGCATAGAAACATGAAACATCAGATGAACACCCGATAGATTAGGCGGCAATGCAAGTTCATAAGCCACCTCTCCAATCTTCTTAAGTATTTCAAAAGGCCCAATATACCATGGGCTCAACTTGCCTTCTTCCCGAACCTAAACACACCCTCCATAGGCAAAACTCGGAGTAGTACTTTCTCTCCTACCATGTAAGCAATATCGCGAACCTTTCAGTCGTCATAACTCTTTTATCTAGATTGCGCCGTGCGAAGTCGGTCCTGAATCAATTTAACCTTTTCCACAGCATCCTGAACTAAATCAATACCCAATAGCCTAGCATCACCTGGCTCAAACCAATGTACCAGAGACCGGCACCGTCTCGGTATAAAGACTCATACGGAGCCATCTGAATGCTCGATTGGTAGCTGTTATTGTAAGCAAACTCTTCCGGTGGCAGAAATTGATCCGAATAACCCCCAAAATCAATGACACAAGCGCGTAGAATATCCTCCAATATCTGAATAGTGCGCTCGGACTTTCCATCCATCTGAGGATGAAATGCTATACTCAACTGAACCTGTGTACTCAATTCTTGCTGCACTGCTCTCCAAAACTGTGATGTAAATTGCGTGCCCCAATCTGAAATGATGGATACTAGCACAACGTGTAGGCAAACAATCTCGCGGATATACATCTCAGCCAACCGCTCTGAAGAATAAGTAGTACCAACTGGAATAAAATGCGCGGACTTGGTCAACCGATCTACAATCACCCAAATAGCATCAAACTTCCTCAAAGTCCGTGGGAGCCTAACTACGAAGTCCATGGTAATACGCTCCCACTTCCACTCCGGAATTTCAAGTCTCTGTAGCAATCCGCCCTGTCTCTGATGCTCGTATTTCACCTGTTGACAATTTAAACACCGAGCTACAAACCCAACTATATCTTTCTTCATTTTTCTCCACCAATAGTGCTGCCTCAAGTCCTGGTACATCTTAGCGGCACCTGGATGAATGGCACACAAATACGACCTTGCATCCTCAATACCCCATCATCCCCAATAATAATATCTCTGGCATCACCGTGCTGTACTGTGTCCTTTAGGACAAGCAAATGGGGATTATCATACTGGCTCTCTCTGATGCGGTCATATAAGGAAGACCAAGAAACCACACACGCTAGAACTCGATTGGGCTCCGAAACATCTAATCTCACGAACTGATTGGCCAAGGTCTGAACATCAACTGCAAGAGGCCTTTCACCGACAGGAATGAATGCAAGGCTACCCATACTCACTGCCTTTCTACTCAAGGCATCGACCACCATATTGGCCTTCTCGGGATTATATAGAATAGTAATATAGTCCTTTAGCAACTTCAATAATCTCCGCTGCCTCAAATTTAGATCCTTCTGTTTGAATAAGTACTGAAGACTCCGATGATCTATAAATACCTCAAAAGACACACCATAGAGATAGTGTCTCCAAATACTCAATGCATGAACAATGGCTGCCAATTCTAAATCATGAATAGGGTAGTTCTTTTCATGTGGCTTCAATTGGTGCGAAGCATAAACAATCACTCTATCCTCTTGCATTAAGACACACGCAATACCAATCCAAGAAGCACCACAATACACTGTATGAGAGCCTAAAGCTGAAGGAAAAACAAGAACTGGAGCTGTGGTCAAAGCAGTCTTGAGCTTCTGAAAGCTCTTTTCAAACTCATCCGACCACCTGAATGGAGCACCTTTCTGGGTCAATTTAGTCAAAGGCGACGCAATAAATGAGAAACCGTCCACAAGCGACGATAATAACCGGCTAAGCCGAGAAAACTCCGAATCTCAGTAGCTGAAGATGGCATGGGCTAACTCTGAACTGCCTCTATTTTTTTCGGATCCACCTTAATTCCTTCACTGGACACTATGTATCCCAAGAATGCCACCGAACTAGGCCAAAACTCACACTTAGAGTATTTGGCATAAAGCCTCTCATCTCTCAGCCTCTGTAATACAATACCCAAGTGATATGCATGCTACTTCTGGCTACGTGAATACACCATGATATCATTAATAAATATTAAAACAAATGAATCAAGATATGACTGGAATACACTATTCATCAACTGCATAAATGCTGCTGGGGTGGTCATCCCAAAAGGTATCACAAGAACTTTATAGTGACCATTACGAGTCCTGAATGCCGTCTTTAGAATATCCGAATACCGAATTTTTAATTGGTGATACCCAGATCTCAAATCAATTTTGGAGAATACCCTCGCTCCCTGAAGCTGGTCAAATAAATCATCAATACGCAGAAAAAGATACTTGTTCTTGATTGTAACTTTTTTCAACTACCTGTAGTCGATGCACATCCACATAATACCATGTTTCGTTTTACGGATGGAACTGGCGCACCCAAGGCGACACATTAGGCCTAATAAACCCGTTACTAAGAAGTTCCTGAAGTTGCTCTTTTAACTCTTTAATTCAGCTGGTTCTATACGATACGGAGGAATAGAAATGGGCTGAGTGCCCCGCACCAAGTCAATACCGAAATCAATATCCCTGTCGGGTGGCATACCCGGTAGGTCTGCAGGAAATACATCCGAAAAGTCTCACACTACCGGTACTGAATCAATAGTAGGAGTATCTGCATCAACATCTCTCACAAAGGCCAAATAGGACAAACAACCCTTACCAACCATACGTTGGGCCTTCAAATAAGAAATTACCCTGCTAGGAACATAATCTAAAGAACCTCTACATTCGACCTTCGGCAACCCCAGCATCGCCAACGTCACGGTTTTTGCTTGACACTCTAGAATAGCATGACATGGAGACAACCAATCCATACCCAAGATTACATCGAAATCAACCATACTAAGCAATAAGAGATCAACTCTAGTCTCCAGTCCCCCAATAGTTACCACACACGACTGATACACTTGATCCGCAATAATAGTATCGCCCACCGGTGTAGATACATGAATAAGTGAAACTAAGGACTCACGAGGCATATCCAGATAATGAGTAAAGTACGATGATACATACGAATAAGTAGAACGAGGGTCAATAATATAGAAGCTTCCCTGTGGCACATTGAGACAATACATGTGATCACTGCATCTGAAGCAACGACATCGGGCCTGGCAGGAAAAGCATAGAATCGGGCCTGACCACCACCTGATCGACCTCCCCCTCTTGGGCGACCCTTAGCTGACTGAGCCCCACCCCGAGCTGGCTGGGTAGGTGGTGTAACTGCTGGTGCTGGTGCCATCAGCCGAGAACTCCGCTGTGGAGTCCCACTCAACAACCTGGGGCGATCTCTCTTGATATGACCAAAGTCTCCGCACTCGAAACAATCCCCCCTCTGACGGAGCTGCTGGTCCTGATAACCCGAGGCACTACCAATAGAAACCTAAGTAGACAAAGCATGGTGAGAACTCAGTGCTAATAGTGCAATGAATAAAGGCTAGCTGATGCACCACGAAGAGCTAGACGAGTCGTCTAAACGGTCCTATAAGGGGGACCCATGTTGTGGTAGGACTGACCCCCCAGAAGGAAACTCACTGAAAGCACCCAATCCACGAGGCCTCTTGGCCTGCCTCTCTCCACGCTCCTGGCTACGGACCATCTCTATCTACCGAGCAATGTCAACCACCTCATCAGTAGTACCAGATACCCTCTTCCGAGTTATAAGTAACCGTCGCTGATATGTGAGGCCATCAATGAACCTCCTAATCCTCTCCCTATTAGTGGGAACCAACCAAACTGTGTGATGAGCCAACTCGAAAAACCTCATCTCGTACTGCGTCACAGACATGCCCTCCTGATGTAACTGCTCAAACTGTCTGTGCTGCTCCTCTCTACGAGACTGTGGCACGAACTTCTCCAAAAAGAGAACGAAAAACTCCTGTCATGTAAGTGGTACTGCACCGACCAGCCTGCGCCTCTCATAAGCCTCCCACCATCTGAAGGCAACCCCAGTAAACTTAAAAGTAGAGAATGAGACCCCACTGGTCTCCAAAATACTCGCTGTGCGAAGCATCCACTGGCACTTATCCAAGAAACCCTGAGCATCCTCTGACTCAACACCACTAAATGATGGAGGCGGAAGCCTCCTAAATCTC
The DNA here is from genome assembly GCA_002018475.1 of Nicotiana obtusifolia. Taxonomy (NCBI): domain Eukaryota; kingdom Viridiplantae; phylum Streptophyta; class Magnoliopsida; order Solanales; family Solanaceae; genus Nicotiana; species Nicotiana obtusifolia. Next base: position 55,527 of record MCJB01005925.1, on the reverse strand, counting down.
TCAAGTCTCCTCTGCACATCATTAGCCATAACGGGGACCACCGAGGCCTGAGCAGCTGCAAGCGGCTATGCTGGTAGTGCCCCTGATATCTGAAGTCCCTGCACTACCTACTTTAGAGTACGGGCAACAGGGGTATGAGTACCTCCCCCAGCCTGAGAAGTGGCTGGTGTGGCCTGAGCCGAAACCACCTGAGCAAGGCCATCGTAAAACAGTCAATATTTGGGCTAAAGCATCCTAAAGGCCTGGAATCACAATAGCACAGCTGGTGCCTCAGCTAGCCCCGCGGGCTCGACTATATCTAGAACCTTCTCTTGAGCTGGAGCAATTGGTAGTTCTATCGGTGCTGCTCCAACTATTGTACGAGCTACACCTCGACCTCTACCTCTGCCCCGGCCTCTACCACAGCCCCGACCTCTCGCGGCCCTAACTGGTGGCACTGATGGCTGGTTGTCCGATCCGGTAGTATGTGTCCTCACCATCCGTGAGAGAAAGAATAACAGAAATTTAGTTTCCGAAATTAAATTTGCATAAAAAAATACAAGAAAGTGAAATTTTCCTAAGGGTGCGGCCGTTTCTCGAAGATAAGTACAGATGTCTCTATAAGCTGAACTGGAGGTTTTGCTTTCACTGTCTGATGTGCATCAATTATAGCATAGAGACTTATGGCCTCATCCTCCTTATTTTCCTCTTTATCACTTCCACTGTCCTCATATGTTGCTAGAAAAGCCTGCTTCAGTGAATCCTTTACCTAGGATTTTTCCTTTGTTTGGATCCTTCTCTCTCATTTTTTTTCCCGTTTGTCCTTTTCAACTCGTTCTTTTCTCCACTCAATTTTCCACATTGGGCAGTCTTTGACCATGTGGTCTAGCTTGCTACACCCATCATAAGTAGCTTTATCGATCTGCTTAGTCTTACCGGTGTTATCTCTCTTAGATGCTTTTTTAGAATTCTTCATGAGCTTCTTGAACTTAGCAAACATCGCTAGATCAGGGTCATCATTGTCAGATTCATCTTCTTCAGATGCCTTAAGGACCAAGGTCTTATCCCTTTTTGGTTCTTCCTTGCGTTGTTCTATCTTTTTTTCATTTCATGAGTCTTTAAGTTTTCAACCAACTCATTAAGTAAGATCTTATCCAGCTCCTTGATTTCCTGAATAGTTGTGACTTTTGATTCCCGTGAAGCTGAAAGAATCCTTAGAAATTTGCTAACCAACTCTTCTAAGGTAAACACTTTTTCAAGTAATTTCAATTCATTTGTTATTATAGTAAACCTAGTCATCATCTCCTGGATGGGTTCAGACTCCTTCATGGAGAAGAGTGCGTAGTTTCTCATAAGTAATTATATCCTTGATCTTTTCACTTGGTTTGTTCCTTCATGAGCAGTTTGTAGTGCATCCCATATCTACTTTGCATTGGAGCAAGTTGATATCCTGTTGTACTCATCGGGATCAAGTCCACAGATAAGGATTTTTGTAGCGTTTGCATTATTCTGCAATCTGCTGCCACAAATCAGTGGAGTCCTTAGGAATAGTTTTATTTTGTGCATTTTGTTTAGTAGGAGTTAGCGGACCTTGGTTCACTATGGTCCATAGTTCATAATATTCAGCTGTCAGAAAATCTTTCATGCTTTCCACCAACTGTAGTATTTTCTATTAAACAGGAGCAGTCTGGTAGTTGATTGTCCTTCGTTAATTCTAGGGGGAACACTCATTTTGCTTCTAAGATCTCTCTAGGTGTTAACCGTATGTGAGTGAACCCGCTCTAATACGAATTGTTAGTTTGAATGCCTTTATGGATTACTAAAAAACTTCGTTCTTTACCTTATTCCTTACGCATAAAGTAAAATAAGCAGTAAAGTAAACACAGTAATTTTTACGTGAAAAATCACCCGGCTTGAAAGGTGCAAAAACCACGGCCTACTACGTAGGATTTTCAACTTCAACTTCACTAGAACAATGAGTCAAATGTATCGATTATAAATCTGTAACTCAATACTCTCCATTACTCCTACTTCAGCTATTTGATTTACAAGTTACTCTAATTTGTAAAACCAACACTCATTCCAACTCACTAATTGTTTATGACACTTTGATTACAGTATAATTTCCTAAAACACATTTACTAGACTGAGTCAAGAAGAACAAAACACTGGTACTTGAATTGAGTGTAGAAAATGTAGTTCTTCAGTTGATGTGCAAAAGGATGATACCAGCGGTCCAAAAAGATTAGTATTTAAATTCCCTAGACTCCGAGATCTTTAGGAGTCCTATGCATAGCCAGCTTCTTGCTTGATAGGACTCCTACTGCTCCAAGGACTCCACAAGTCTTGAGACTATTGTCTCTCACTTATGCATGCGTATCTTCTTGAACAGCAACCCTTATCAGGTTTAGCAGTCTTCTTCCAACAAACTCGGTCTGGGTAACTTTGAGATAAAGTTACTATTTTGCAAAGACGTACAATCATCAACCTTGAGGAGCTAGTCTTTAACCCTGAGGATTTGGTTCTTAGAGCAATTAAGCAGCTACAAGGACCTTGTTCTTAGAACATTTCATCTGACTAAACTTTGTTAATCATTAAAATCTCAACGCTCAATAATACCCAAATCTATAATTTTTTTCTGCCAAGAAATTTTTTATGTGCTTTGACATAAAAGACATAAACATACAAATATTTGGTTTGATAAGACAAAATTGGAATACAAAACTTGAATATTCATAAGACATATATGCATATGTTTGAACGTCAAACAAATTCGGAATTTGAACTAAAAAATATATTGATGTAATTTATTTGTTTTTGAAGTGAGGAACTTTTTTTTTTTTTTTGACAGGAAAGAAAAGGGGAGAGACTTTTTTTACCTTTTTTATACTGATTTAGGCGAAGTTTCATTGCTAGAAATTATTTCAATGCCGCAAGTCGAATTGGTATATTATTTTAATATTTATTGGACTGGAATGATCTTTATTATCAAATCAAATTACATATTAGTTTAATTTTAGTAATATGTTTATTTTTTTTTTTTTATCTTCGACTATAAGATGTACATGAATTTATTTATTTTTACGTATATTAGTATTATAAAAAAACAAAACTCCAACCCAAATAAAATTTTACTTATTAATTCTTTTTTTATTTGAAGTATGTAGAAAGCCCCAATACTTACGAGTTTAAAATTAATTAAAAATTTATCTTGTATAAATCTATATAATTTGAACTATTAACCAACTCTTATTTATGTGATCTTCTAAATCTTTGGTACACGCACAATCCTGCGTACCTTAAGACTAGTCTTAATGTACGTAAATTGCGCAAATTTTTTGTACTAATAAAAATATTTTTTAAAAATAACATAAATAATATTCAAAAGATGTATTTGTGTGATAACATAAAAGTTAACAATGCAAGTTCCAATATGACAAATATAACGACAACAATAACAACAATAAACCTAGTGAATTCGCACAAGTGGGGTTTGGGAGGGTAATGTGCACGCAGACCTTACGCCTACCATGGAGGACAGAAAGGTTGTTTCTGATAGACCCTCGACTAAATAGGCTAAGATGTAACAACAATAAGATATTAAGAAAACCAAAGCGAAAGAATACAATCAAACAATAGGTAATACAAGCAATCCAAGAATAGAGAGATACCATGCTAACATTAATGCTACCGATCTGAGAAAGAAGAAAGCGCTCGGCTACCTACTATTCTTCTACCTTAATTCTCGACCTCCACACCCTTCTATCAAAGGTCATGTCCTCGGTAAATTCCAGCTGCGCCATGTCCTACCTGATCACTTCTCCCTAATACTTCTTTGAACTACCTCTATCGCTCTTCATATCCACCAATGCAAACATCTCACACCTCCTAACTAGGGCATCAGTGTTTCTCCTATTCACATGCCTGAACCATCTCTGCCTCGCCTCCCGCATCTTTTCCTCCACGGGGGAACTCCACATCATTCTTAATCCTATCTAACTTGGTATTCCCGCACATCCATCTCAACGTCCTAATTTCAGCTACTTTTTTTTCTTTTTAAAGTAGTAGATCTAACCATCCCATACAACATAGTCGATCTAATCACCAATTTGTAGAACCTTACCTTTAATTTTTAGTGGTACATTCTTATCACACAAGACATCGAAAGCGAACTTCCTTTTCATCCACCTTGCTCCAATACGATGTGTGATATCCTTATCAATATTCATACGTACCTGTATTACTGATTCAAGGTATTTGAAACTATCGCTCTTGGAGATGACCCGTGCATCAAGCCCCATTTTTTTGTATTAATCATATTTGGAAGTTTGATTTACTCTAGTGGTTCTTTCTTCAATTTGTTCTCTTTCTTGCTTCATTGTACAAAAAAGTTGTAGGAGCAGCATTGATTGATAGGTAAAAACGTGGTTCAACTTTACCTGAGCACTTGCATACATATATTGCATCTATATTTCATATTACTTATTACAAGATTTGCGTTAGATAGTTCACCAATTAAAAACTCTTTACTCATATTTCGAATTCTAATAGGTTTCTAAATCAAAAACTTAAAAATTATAAAACATTGTCTTGCCCTCAAATTCCATCTATCACCACCAAGGAGCAACCGATTCTTACCATTGAGTTCATCGTATCCTGAAATTAGGAGTTCTTTAGTAATTCTCCATACATATTATTTTATCCGTGTCAAAGATTAATTGCGGGTGTAGTTAAACTCACTGAACAAGGCTCATCCGTCTCTACTAAAACTAAAAGGAGAAAAATCTATACGTCGTCCTGATTAGCTATGCTATTATTCTACTGCTACTTTTCATCGGATGGTTGATGCATCTTTTACCAAGAATCACTACCACTTTCGAATTCTGTCTCGGAGATAACAACAGAAACAGCTCGGCTGTCTAAACATCAGTTGTCATAGATATTGTTTCAGAGGAGAGAATAACAACTCCAACAATTGTTATTAAAGGAAGAACAATGGCTGTTGTTGTATCTGTTTAGAAGAGTTTAAACATGTCACGACCCAAAATTCTAACCATAATTGTGATGGCGCCTCTCATGAAGACAAGGCCAGCCAAATCAAACTAAACTTCATTCAAACAGTTAAACAATACGAAAATATTATAAGTACGGTTTAATAATAGTAATTTGCGGAAAAATATAGTGAACCATCCCGACTATAGCCCGAACCGGGGTGTCACAAAGTCATGAGCAACTAATGAAAATCCTAATAATAAGATTACTATTACAATATCTTTAGCACAATTGTTTGAAGATAGTGGAAACAACAAGATAAAAGAGATACGGGGCTACGGATGCCAACAGCTACCTCGTAGTCTGTAAATCGCCACCATGACAGTAATAATCAATGTCTCGGAGCGGAACCGATAAAGCCTGAATCTGCAGGGAGTAATGTGAGTACTTCCAACTCAGTGAGTAATAATTATAAATAACAACTGAAGGTAAGAAAACACATAAAGCATACAACAATCCATAATGAAACAATAAAACATGTAAATATCTCAAGTAAACAACATGAAGTGAAAGAAAACAGCATGACTAGCCACGTCATTTCTCGTGACGGCGTGTCACCCGATCCCATGGGTACCCTGCGCTCATTGTGGGGGGTGCAGACTCCGGGAGGGGCTTCTTACGGCCCAAGCGCAATATCTCGTGACGGCGTGTCACCCGATCCATTCATATCAAATCCCGTGGCGGCGTGCCACCCGATCCTTTATATCATTTAAAATGTCATTTAACTCTCAAGCCCTTGGCCTCATATCACTCAATAAAACCTCACATTTGGCCCTCGGCCGCACTCAGTCAGAAAAAAATCCTCTCATGCCCCTCAGGCATAGTAACACAGTAGTTCTCAGCCCAAAACATCATTTAAAATATTGTTTAAACCTCAAAAACTGAGTAAAAGTGGCTGAGTTGTAAAATAGTGTAAATCAACAGAACTGAGTTCAAGTAATACATCAACACAGTGAGGAAACAGTGATAAATACCCCTGAAGGGTTCAAATAACCGGCACGAAGCCCAAATATGGCAATCAGCCCAAATCATGATGATATCAAATCAATTCCAATCAAATATGTAGTAAAAATCATCAATCGGGACGGACCAAGTCACAATCCCCAGTAGTAAACGACCCCACGCTCATCATCGAGCGCGTGCCTCACCTCAATATAGCACTACGATGTGCAATTTGGGGTTTTAAACCCTCAGAACATCATTTACAATCACTACTCACCTCGAACCGGCTAAATTCTTAGCCCGCGACGCCTTTGCCCTTTGAATTGGCCTCCACGCACGTAGAATCTATCCAAAATTAGAACTAATATGTCACAATATGCAGGGGTAACAAAGCCCACGCGAAAACAATCAATAAATACTAAGAAATCCCAAAATTAGCAAAAACCCGAGCCCCGGGCCCACTTCTCGAAATTCAGTAATTTTTCACCTCAACGGGTTCCTTATCTCCTCACGAGTTCAACCATACAAGATTTATCGAATTCCGACATCGGATCGACCTTCAAATCTTAAATCTAAACATAGGGTTTTCCACAATTTTTTCCCAACTTAAATCATCAATTAATTGCTAAAAACAGTGATAAACTGAGTAATTCCTCCAAAATTGAGTTAGGAACACTTACCCCGATGTTTCTCTTGGAAATCCTCCAAGAATTGCTTCAAAACTTGCTTCAATCCGAGCTCCCTAGCTCCAAATATGTTTAGAATGGTCAAATCCCCTTCTTTAAGAATTTACCCAAGAAAATCTCATTTGGATATAGTTTTGAGGTTGATTTGCTGTGATTTTATGGTGTTTGGAGGTGTTTCTCTTTGTGGATAATAAAAATGGGTTTTGCATGGCAAATGAGCACTTATTTCTATTCACAAAGAGGTCAAAAATCGGAACAATAAAACTTTCAGGTGTTCAAAGTGCTGTTCGCATTCTGGTCGCATAATCAGAATGCTGTTCGCATTCTGGTCGCATTTTTGACATTGCAATCTGCTATACTTTGTTGCGTAGCATTCTGGTCGCATAATCAAAATGCTGTTCGCATTCTGGTCGCATTTTTGACATTGCAATCTGCTACACTTTGCTGCATAGCATAATCAAAATGTTGTCCACATTTTGGGACAGCATGCGTAGCATTTCTAACATTTATACAGATTTTTCCTTTCCAATGATGAAATAGTCCGTTTAACCACCCAAAATTCACCCGAGGCCTCCGGAAACTCAACCAAACATGCCAACATATCCCATAACATTATTCAAACTTGTTCCAACCATCGGAACGCCCAAAACAACCTCTCAACACCAAATTCGCGTTGGATTCAAGCCTAAGGATTTCAAAATCTTCTAAATCGCTTTTTTGATCTAAACCCAACCAAACCACGTCCGAATGACCTGAAATTTTGCACACAAGTCATAAATTACATATCGAAGCTACAGCAACTTTCGGAATTCCATTCCGACCCTCGGATCAAAATCTCGCCTATTAACCGGAAATCGCCAAAATTCTAACTTCGCCAATTCAAGCCTAATTCTACACGGGATCTCCGAAACCGATTCCGATCACACTCCTAAGTCATAAATCATCTCCCGAAACTAATCGAATCGTCGGAATTCACATCCGAGCCCTCTAACTCATAAGTCAACATCCGGTTGACTTTTACAACTTAAACCTTCTTGAAAGAGACTAAGTGTCTCATTTCTTACCAAATCTACTCCGAACGCAAACCATTCAACGCGATTACATAAAATACGGATAACGAAGCATAATAAAGTAGAAATAGGGAAAACGGAGTGGTAACTCACGAGACGACTGGCCTGGTCGTCACATTCTCCCCACTTAAACAAACGTTCGTCCTCGAACGTGCCAAGAATTATTCCGAGGACATGAAATTTCTAAGTGTATTATTACACGCACTCGCGGGTGATTGCACGTCACCTTAACTTTAACATGGATCCGACAACACCATCTCAATTGAAGATTATTTCTTTTATCCACATTTATAAACTTCAAAGCCAAATTTCTCATAGCCCAATTAATTCAACACAGCGTGTTAGTCTCAACCGGCTGTAGCAACTCGTGCTTACGTGCCCATCATATGTATGCCCATAACCACGTCTCTGGTTATAATAGTTGTTCATAATTAATTCCAGCATCGTCAATTAACCTCATATTAACCAAAACCTCGTTTCAAATTTTCACAACTCCGATAGCGATTCACGAGGCATGAAGACCTCATAATTATTTACTCGAATTAACGAGTCACATTTAACGCCACCTAAACACTCCCCTTGTAGGCTGAAACTTAATAATTACAGCACGAATATGGCAAAATACGCACAAAACACATAAAAGAATTATCAAATAAGCCTAACAGGCATGGCTCCCTATCAGTACTATAGTAAAAATTTAATTTAAAAGAGGGAGAATCTAAAACACATAAATTTTCATCACAAGGATCTCGTCCTTATATAACTTCCACCGCGGCTCATAGCCCAGTTTAATATTTTCACATCATAATAAAAATGTGACGATCTCGTCCTCAACTCTGAATCACAAGTAATATGCACTCGTGCCAACCGAAATCTATCCATTCCTCCTTTAAAAATAATTTCCTTTAATCGACATCACCGCACATAATGAACTCCCATACCGGTAGGGCATATAATTCATAAAGCTTTAATTAATTATCCCGAAATTACATCAAAACCCATTGTAGTGAGTAACAGAAAGTCACTTTTGGACTCATAGCCCTCAATAGTGTACAAAACAAAAATGATAGACATGGCTAAGACCATCAAAATCTCCCAACAGGGATAAACACAGTAGTAGAGTGCAAATTCACAAACTCGCCATATAAGTCGATTGCCCATAATAACATCCTCCGACCACAATAGCTGATATTTCAGGAATCCGGTGCCCGCAACACATCTCATGACGCATATAAACCCTGTTCCAAATCTCGAAATACTGTCACGACGAAAGAGACGTGTAGAAACTCGTAGCCACCTACCGAATTAGTAATTCATGGAGTCTCTCATCCTGTCCAGTACCATTACCTCATTCTGAACTAAATAATGATATTTCCTTTTTAATGTGCCTTATATAAATTTGATTGCATAGATTTCAGCTCCAATAATCTCGTCTTACCCGGTGCAAGATGCTCATGAAATAAATCGCCTCAAACACCGACTCAGCTCTCATATGGCGCCATCAATGCGCCGACAAGCTACAATTTGAACATGTCACATAAAGAGGAACAAACTCTGGAAAAGAATTATTCAGCCCGCGTAACGAATAAAATAGTCGAACAGATGTTACGAACACTTCTCAGAGGATGCAAAACAAAATACGCAGGAATAGATATAGGGGACCGTACTCGACATAACACTATTGCGGCATGCAACCCGATCCACACATGATACCGTTGCGCCGTGTAACCCGATCCAACTTCTTTCAAATTACTCTTGACCTGACTTAGAAATATAATAGCTCCATTAACAACATAACGAACTCAATTGGCACACACCTCGAGTGACTCGAATTGCGAGACCACATCGTCTCAGTACTCATGAACCATCTCATACCCTCCTTATGTGATCAATATTATCTCAGACTGGTACACCCATTTTGCAAGACCTTCTGCGCATCCGAAGCTATTTCTTCCTTTCCTCCAATACTGCATCGTATACCCGATTTTAACATAGAATATTCCAAGTTTCGTTTGCAATCCACTGTGAAGACTCGATCCTTAACCACGTATCGGACCCGAAATCTTTAGGCACTGCACTTTAATTCTTGAATCCACTAGGACCGTTATCGAGGGTCAATCAATCTAACCTAGTCCCGAAGATTACCGACTGTGCTCTTTTCCATGTACATCACATCCACAAAACACAAGCTCCGAGTCTTCCCAAAAACCTGAACATGCATCGATAACGCCGAATATAGCACACGCCCATCTAGTTCTTTGCTGAATTACCCATAATATTTCCTTTTCTTAGTCATAAATACACCGCCAACGTACCGATAACCGGAAACCGTACAAGTAGATAACCACGCGATCCAATTGTAAAAGGTGGGGCTCTCCCCCACTTAGCTCTAAGCCACCGTCACATAATGTAGAGCCCACGACGATTCCTCCTTCTCAATTACCATGATCTCGCACCATTAACCCGACAGACTTCTCGAAGTCTTTGTTAAGCTTTTCATGAACATCCTGGATCACAAGTCATAGTCACACACTTGACCTCTTACTGGGTAGCAAGTAATATACCTCGCAGAAGCTTCATCAACTTCACGCCACCGCTAACCTGCTCATAGGAGATAACCCATCTATGGAATTCCTTACCGGCATCTTCTAACGACGCTGCACTGGGTACGACTATCCCGTAATCAGCAAATTCTCCTGAGCTCATGCTCGCCCACCAGTTGTATAAGTCTGCTCCTTCCCTATTGACATCAACTGAAAGTTCAACAATACTTTACGAACTCAAGTCATATTGCACCTGAAACGATAATCAGATTTTCACACCCCTATTCATTTCAAACAAACTCCTTTCTACCATATTCGATCTTTCTCCGTACGACAACCATCACTCCGAAGAAAATTCGTAGGCCAAATCACCTTCCATCATGATTCCCAAACCATTCTACACTTTCTCAAGGCACGCGGCTATCCTACCACAGAATCCATATGCTAATCTATCACTCTTATTTCGGTTAAACCATCTCCTTTAAGCAACTTTTCAACCCCTGCTTCTCACACTTGGCCTGCTAGTACTTCAACCACCGCGAAACACTTCCTGCCCTATCGTTCCTCATACTTCGCTGCTCACGTGTTGCATCAAATCGAAACCCATCTCTGTAGCACCCGAACCAATAAAATGTTACCGATTCTAAGCCTCTTCGAAGATCATCTTTCTTGAGCCATCCACATTAGAAATACTAGTTCGATTTTTGAGTCGCTGCACATAGCTATCCCTGGCAACCACCCCTCAGGCACCATTTCACAGCACCATGCCCCGAAGGCAAAAATCCAAGAAGACTGTAACACCGACGAACCATAATGCGTTCAAACAAGGACGACGACACCGCATCATATTGAAAATTCCATCATGCTTGAAAATATCAAGTCTTGTTACTTCATCAACCAAACATGGACATATATAGTCCGACTGCCTTTCCTTCGCTGGAATTAAATGCAGAACCTCTAAATCATACACTGAGAAATCCTCCTTTCGAGTCATTCACTGCCGTGTTCCATATATAAGAACTCTACCATTTCACCAGCATTGTATGACAACAACGCATAGACATCGTAGTAATTCATGCACGGTCTCAAAAGCATAGAAGATACAGATATTAAACTGGAACATAAGAACATCCTTTCACAAGACAGCGATAATAGCCTGCCCGAACACGTATCTCGCACCACTTCTGTAGTACCACTACAACTCTTCGACGCCCAATTGATAACAAGCGCTTCGCGCCACATAAGATTGAGCAGGAAGGAAATAAAGGCATAAGCCTCAATAGAATCAAACCGCACGATAAGGATATCAAGAATATGAAGTTTTTCCTAAAAGGTTCTGCAGCCTCTCGAAGATAAATACAGACGTCTCCGTACCGATCCGCGAGACTCTACTAAACCCGCTCATGACTCGTGAGACCTATGTAACCTAGGCTCTGATACTAAGCTGTCACGATCCAAAATCCCAACCATGATCGTGATGGCACCTCTCATGAAGACAAGGCCAGCCAAATCAAACTAAACTTCATTCAAATAGTTAAACAATACGAAAATATTATAAGTACGGTTTAATAACAGTAATTTGCGGAAAAATATAGTGAACCATCCCGACTACAGCCCGAACCGGGGTGTCACAAAGTCATGAGTACCTAATGAAAATCCTAATAATAAGATTACTATTACAATATTTTTGGCACAATTGTTTGAAGATAGTGGAAACAACAAGATAAAAGAGATACGGGGCTGCGGACGCCAACAGCTACCTCGTAGTCTCTGAATCGCCACCCTGACAGTAATAATCAATGTCTTGGAGCGGAACCGATAAAGCCTGAATCTGCAGGGAGTAATGTGAGTACTTCCAACTCAATTAGTAATAATTATAAATAACAACTGAAGGTAAGAAAACACATAAGGCATACAACAATCCATAATGAAACAATAAAACATGTAAATATCTCAAGTAAACAACATGAAGTGAAAGAAAACAGCATGACTAGCCACGTCATGTCTCGTGACGGCGTGTCACCCAATCCCATGGGTACCCTGTGCTCACTGTGGGGGGTGTAGACTCCGAGAGGGGCTTCTTACGGCCCAAGCGCAATATCTCGTGACGGCGTGTCACCCGATCCATTCATATCAAATCCCGTGGCGGCGTGCCACCCGATCCATTTATATCATTTAAAATGTCATTTAAATCTCAGGCCCTCGGCCTCATATCACTCAGTAAAACCTCATATTTGGCCCTCGGCCGCACTCAGCCAGAAAAAAATCCTCTCATGCCCCTCGGGCATAGTAACACAGTAGTTCTCAGCCCAAACCATCATTTAAAATATTGTGTAAACCTCAAAAACTGAGTAAAAATGGCTGAGTTATAAAATAGTGTAAATCAACAGAACCGAGTTCAAGTAATACATCAACACAGTGAGGAAACAGTGATAAATACTCCTGAAGGGTTCAAATAACCGGCACGAAGCCCAAATATGGCAATCAGCGCAAATCATGATGATATCAAATCAGTTCCAATCAAATATGTAGTAAAAATCATCAATCTGGACGGACCAAGTCACAATCCCCAGTAGTAAGCGATCCCACGCTCATCATCGAGCGCGTGCCTTACCTCAATATAGCACTACGATGTGCAATTCGGGGTTTCAAACCCTCAGAACATCATTTACAATCACTACTCACCTCGAACCGGCTAAATTCTTAGCCCGCGAAGCCTTTGCCCTTTGAATTGGCCTCCGCGCGCGTCGAATCTATCAAAAATTAGAACTAATATGTCACAATATGCAGGGGTAACAAAGCCCACGCGAAAACAATCAATAAATCCTAAGAAATCCCAAAATTAGCAAAAACCCGAGCCCCGGACCCACTTCTCGAAATTCAGTAATTTTTCACCTCAACGGGTTCCTTATCTCCTCACGATTTCAACCATACAAGATTTATCGAATTCCGACATCAGATCGACCTTCAAATCTTAAATCTAAACTTAGGGTTTTCCACAATTTTTTTCCAACTTAAATCATCAATTAATTGCTAAAAACAGTGATAAACTGAGGTAATTCCTCCAAAATTGAGTTAGGAACACTTACCCTGATGTTTCTCTTGGAAACCCTCCAAGAATTGTTCAAAACTTGCTTCAATCCGAGCTCCCTAGCTCCAAATATGTTTAGAATGGTGAAATCTCCTTCTTTAAGAATTTACCCAAGAAAATCTCATTTGGATATAGTTTTGAGGTTGATTTGCTGTGATATTATTGTGTTTGGAGGTGTTTCTCTTCGTGGATAATGTAAATGGGTTTTGCATGGCAAATGGGCACTTATTTCTATTCATAAAGAGGTCAAAAATCGGAACAATAAAACTTTCAGGTGTTCAAAATGTTGTTCGCATTCTGGTCGCATAATTAGAATGTTGTTCGCATTCTGGTCGCATTTTTGACATTGCAATCTGCTACACTTTGCTGCGTAGCATTCTGGTCGCATAATCAAAATGCTGTTTGCATTCTGATCGCATTTTTGACATTGCAATCTGCTACACTTTGCTGCGTAGCATAATCAAAATGTTGTCCACATTTTGGACAGCATGCGTAGCATTTCTAACATTTATGCAGATTTTTCCTTTCCAACAATGAAATAGTCTGTTTAACCACCCAAAACTCACCCGAGGCCTCCGGAAACTCAACCAAACACGCCAACATATCCCATAACATTATTCAAACTTGTTCCAACCATCGGAACGCCCAAAACAACCTCTCAACACCAAATTCGCGTTGGATTCAAGCCTAAGGATTTCAAAATCTTCTATATCGCTTTTTTTATCTAAACCCAACCAAACCACGTCCGAATGACCTGAAATTTTGCACACAAGTCATAAATTACATATCGAAGCTACAACAACTTTCGGAATTCCATTCCGACCCTCGGATCAAAATCTCGCCTATCGACCGGAACTCGCCAAATTCTAACTTCGCCAATTCAAGCCTAATTCTACACGGGATCTCCGAAACCAATTCCGATCACACTCCTAAGTCATAAATCATCTCCCGAAACTAATCGAATCGTCGGAATTCACATCCGAGCCCTCTAACTCATAAGTCAACATCCGGTTGACTTTTACAACTTAAACCTTCTTGAAAGAGACCAAGTGTCTCATTTCTTACCAAATCTACTCCGAACGCAAACCATTCAACGCGATTACATAAAACACGGATAACGAAGCATAATAAAGCAGAAATAGGGAAAACGGAGTGGTAACTCACGAGACGACTGGCCGGGTCGTCACAAAACAAGGCACCGTCTACGCTTACCGTCTAGTAGTATTAATAAAAACTTTTAGTGCATAATAAGTGAGGGTTCAGTTCTCACTGTCTCGCCTTATGTTATAGCAGACGATTATGAAAGAGCAACACTACTACTTTACTAAATGTGGACGTAAATATGGTACTTTCAATGTAACGAGCAAGTGAACAACAAGCAACTATTTTAAAGTAGCAACGGCGGAAAATGCTCCATGTATTCTTTTTTATTTCTTCATTTATTTATTTATTTTTTTGGGGCAAGGGATATTGTTTGTGTCCAAATCTAAGTAGAACTCATGAACCTTTTTTTTTAACTCATGAACTTTTTTTTAAGTGATGTTGAGAAATTTTTTTATATATAGCTGATACTGAGGAAGTCATAATACATATATGTCTATCATATTTGTTTGTCCATCTCGCATTATACTTTAATTTTATGTTAATATCTCCCAGTCTTAATACTGTTTATCTCGAGCTTATAGTTAAGTTTCTATTGCACACCCCCTTCACAATGAATATTTTATACACCAAACATTTATCGAGTGTGCTTAAAAAACACCACTTTCAGTCATGTGGCACTCGCGTGTTACACAGAAAATTAGCTTATGAAATGAATTTTTGTATCACATTATTTATTTAAGTGACACGTGTCCAAATAATGCAGCTTTTCTCGAACAGTAATGCCACCGTAAACTACCATTCTACTAGAAAATGCCTTGCAAACGCGATATTAGTAATCTACAACCTCAGACTAATAGTCAGATATTGTTTAATTTTAAAACAAAAATTAGTCATAATAAGTTAAATACAACTGTTTTTAGATGAAGAAGAAAATAGATTTTAGCGTGTGACAAATACATGTGCATAATAGTTAAGGCATATGCTACAAGCGCCTAATTGTATGTTCGAAGCACGCCTAATGTTCAATATTCAAAGCTCACTTAACAATTTCTTACACTTCATACGTCATTGTTGACCCTCAACCTTTAAAAAATGAATGATTAAAGTTTTATTTCATCTACATAAATATGATGATTGAGAGTAATTCAAAATAATGAGCTATACTAGTACATATTTACTAATTGAGAATACTTCTTCTCAATACATAGTCGAAATTTATATTTTCACTTGCTATAGGTCTTCATATCTTAGTCCTATGTCTCGCACAATTATTAATTTTTTATTGTTTTGTTATATGAAAGCAATTTTATAAAAATGTGTAATAGTTTAAATTACAGTACTAATTAACTCTTAAGTAATTATTAACTTTTCGAGAGATAAACGTAGCCCGATAACATTTTTTAGAAATTATAAATATTTTATTGTTTGAAAGATAAGATGTCATATTTAATTTTTTTCTCATAGTAACTTTGACCTATTGCATTGTTTATATGCATAAAAAATATTAATTTATTTTCTATGAGTTTTGATATTTTTCAATTTTTTAAAATTTTAATGTACTTTATATAGTTTTATGGTTATTATGCTATTTTATTAATTTATCAATAAAAAGTTAAAAAATCTATGGGGCTTACGTCCCATGTCTTGGGGCTAACACCTCACCCCATATTAAATAAAACGCGTAGTCTCACGCTCCCGCCTTTAAAAATATTGTATATAATTATTAAATAGTTTTAAATTTATAACTATTATCGTAAAGAATAATTACTATTATCAACAACAACATACCTAGTATTTTCCCACACCGTGGGGTCTGGGGAGGGTAGTGTATACACAGACCTTACCCCTACCTTGTGAGGATAGAGAGATTGTTTCCAATAGACCCTCGGCTCATGAGAGAATAATTACTATTATTGTAAAGAATAATTAACATCTCCTAAATAAATATTAACTTGAACTAGTTAATAAAAATTCAACAATGAAATTTAAATCTTTTACCATGTGAATAAAATATTAATTTATGATTTATTATACTTTCTAAATAAAAAAAATAAAATACATGAGTTTAATTTTTTTATTCCTAAATATATATATAAAAAAAAGCTAGTAAAATTTTTAAAAAAAATTTACCAACTAAGGACGAAGCGAAGAATTAAAATCAAAATACTAGCAGAGGAGGCTCTAGGGGGAGGCTAGTAAAGCCTTTGCTTCAGGCCCCTAAATTTAGTGGCCCCAAAAAATATTTTTTGTTGTGAAATTTTTATCTTACTTTCGCTTGGACAATATTGAAGTTTTGTAACGACCCGACCGGTCGTTTTGAGTATATTCTATATTTGTTGGTTGTTATGTAACTTATCGGGGTGGTTGGTTTGGTTCCGGGGATGTTTCGAAATGAGTTGGGACACTTAGTCCCAAGGTTGGAAGCCTAAGTTGAAAGAGTTGACCAGTTGTTGGCTTACGTGAAAATGACTCCGGAATGAAGTTTTGATTGTTTTGATAGATCCGTATGATGATTATAGATTTAGGAGTGTGTCCGGATATTGATTTGGAGGTCCGTAGATGATTTTGGCTTGAATTGGCGAAAGTTGAAAAAATAGTAGTTTGACCGAGAGTTGATTTTATGGTTACGGGGCTCGAATTTTGGTTATGGAAGTTGGAATAGGTCTGTTGTGTCATTTATGACTTGTGTGCAAAATTTGAGGTCAATCGGAGTTGATTTTATAGGTTTCGGCATCGAATGTAGAAGTTAGAAATTTCTTAGTTTCATTAGGCTTGAATTGAGGTGCGATTCATATTTTTGAAGTGTGTGATGTGATTTGAGGCCTCGACTAAGTTTGTATTGTATTTTGGGATGTGTTGGTAAGTTTGGATGGGGTCCCGGGCGCCTCGGGGGTGATTCGGGTTGAAATAAGATTGGAATTTGAACTTAAGAAAATGTTGAAGAGTCCTAGTCTGGTGCAATCGCACCTGCGAGGCATTTGGGCGCAGGTGCGAGACCGCAGGAGCATGGTTGGCACCACAGAAGCGGAATTTGGCCGCACCTGCAGAACCGCAAAAGCGGTTAAATCAAACGCAGGTGCGAGATGTCTGGCAGAGTCATAAAGTCGAGGGTTGAGTTATTTTTCTCATTTTTGAACTTTGGGATCTTGGATTGAGGCGATTTTTGGGGAAGTTTTCAAAAGATTTATTGGGAAGTGATTCTAACTCGGGTTTAGATTATATACATGAATCTATCATTGTTTTTATCAGTTAATTCGTGTTTTGGGTTTGAAAAATGGGGGGAAATTGTAGAAGCTTCATAGACTTTAATTTGAGGATTTGAAGCTCGAGTTGTGATCGGAAGTAACTTTTGTATGGTTGAACTCGTGGTTTAGTGGGTGTTCGTATTTTATTAATTTTGTTAGATTCTGAGACGTGGGCCCTGTTAGAAAATATGCCCAACGCTAGAGGGGGGGGGGGGG
>MCJB01005925.1:1064-31395 GCA_002018475.1 Nicotiana obtusifolia | reverse complement strand
GGGGGGGGGGGTGAATAGCGTTGTAAGGAACGTTTAAAATTTTTCGCAAGATAAATGAAGAATTAAAAGCGTAAGTGCGAAAATAAAAGAGCGAAGGATAAAGTGCGGAATTAAAAGAAGAACGAACACACCGATATATAGCGGTTCACTACAACTTGTAGGTAGTCCACTTCTCGAGAGACTCTCTCGAGTATTCCACTACCCTCGTAAAGCTTTCGGGTGCCTAACAAACCGTTTACAACACGAACACTTGAGTCACACAAGCTTCGTCAACAACCAAGGAAGAATATCTTCCTAACTACAACAAGGGACAACCTCCCAAAGGTGTAGGACAGCGCACAAACCAATCAAAAAGTGTTCTCTCAAAAGAGTAGATAGAGTGAAATAGTTTACGCTCAAGAACACAACTCTTTTCTTCAAGAAATGGCTCAAAATAGCTTGGATAATTATGAAAACTTAAAGCAATAAGATCTTATGATTATGAAGAAGTGTTGTGTTTCAAATGAGGCTTAAAGGGGTCTATTTATAACCCAAAAGCCTTAGGTATCCGTTGGAACCATTGGCTAGGCTCCCATTTCAACATCTATGTTGAAAACAAGAGCTAGAGGACAAAAACAGTTCTGTCCGTTGCAAACAATCGATTGTTCACTACAGACAATCGATTGTCATTAAAAACTAGCCGTTGGGCTCCAACGGTAATGTGACAATCGATTGTTTGGATCTGACAATTGATTGTTATAGTCCACTGGAACACAACAATCGATTGTTGGAGTCCACTGGAACGAAGCAATCGATTGTCTTTTCCAGACAATCGATTGTTGGCCAGTGTCCAACAATACTATCCCACAATCGATTGTCTTGGCTAGACAATCACCCAATGATTTGATTGTTTTGAAAATGTTTCAATGCTTATTTAATTATTATGAAATCGTTTTTAGACTTTGAGCCAAGTTCTTAAAAATGAGAGTCGGTTCGAGATCACATTGAGACTCAAGACAACGTCTTCGGTCTTCTATCTTTTGATCTTCCAACTTCAATCTTTTTGCTCTAACGACTTGTTCCATTCATCGACTTGTATCCAACGTCTTGAAAGCTTGACTCGTAGTCCCAACGAAGTCCATAGCAATCTCGGCGGTTTGTTGATTATCAAAACCTACAACAAAAACACAAAGTCATTAGTGCTTCGGTTTCGTGAATGCGTTTTCCAACAAGCCCGAGGTTGACTTTTTGAGTTGACTTTTTGACTTTGGTTAAAAAAATTTAGTTTTATCATGTGGAGTCAATTCCTATAGCTTTTGTTGATGGTATTACGTTATTTTATGTTAGATTCGAGACTTCCGGAGGTCGATACGCGTGGGAAGGGCTTGTTAGCGGAGTGATTTTATTTGCTTGAGGAAAGTATCTTATTTAAATCTGTTGAGGCACTAGTTGCCTGAATTGTTGTGGTAGTTACATGTTATGGGTGCGCACATGCGTGGGGATGAGCCCATGTGCGGGCACGAGGATCATTTGTTCATGTTGGGGTTGTGCTCGGGCTCTTATAAGCCGAGAATTGACTGCTAAGCTTTAAGCTATGATATTTCTCAGATTTATAACATTTTTTGTGAACTATTTGAACCATTTTTGAGGCTACATAAAGGTTTAATCCCTAAACGAACTTGAAAAATGCTTTTCAGTGATGAAATTGGCGATTTGAACTAACTATGATAGCACACTTTGTACATGCCTATACTTTAGCATGTCGTTTATACCAGTCCAGGTTTATGAGAATCTTTATTCATTCATCACATACATGTATACTTGTTTAATTGCTCATGTATGATATGTTTGGATTAGAGGCCTGTGACTAGGCCGGGTGGATTGTGTTATTGTGCATGTGATCATATCGGGCGGATTATGTTATTGGCACGTGAGTTATCCGTGCAGCACGAGAGTTGTCCGTGCGGATCCATATATTGATATTATTGACACGTGAGTTGTCCGTGCAATACATGAGTTATCCGTGCAACGTGTGGATACAGATCAATCCCCCTAGGGTCACCCTCTCATGTTTCTCTCTTGATGGTGTATACGCGGTTATTGAGAATACTGATCAGTGGTTTGGAACAAATATGTAAAGTGAGAGAATCTGGCTAGTGTTGTGTTGGCCAATCATATTGTTTGAGCAAAGTATTTGAGAAATTGTACGCGCGCACACACACACGAATGTTTTCTCACTAAACTTAATGAGTTAGTTTTCAATATTGTTCATTACAGACTTAAAAGATGAAATTACACAATTGATAATTAGTATCATTAATAATTTGTGCTTCTTTTACCTTGCCATGTTTATTTACAATATTTATTTAGTACATTGGGTCGGTTGTACTCATACTACACTCTGGACTTAGTGTGTAGATCTAGGTGCTTCTGGACACAACGACTGTTAGCTTCAGAGCTCTATCTATTTGGAGACTATCGAGGTAGTTGCCTTGGCGTTCGCAGACCTTTACTCTCCTTCTTTTAAGTTATTTGATTGTTTTACCTTACTAGATAGTGTTTTTAGCACTCACACTATGCTGCCATTTAGATGCGCATGTAATTAGTGGTACTCAGTTTCTGGGGGATTTTGTATTGAGTTGCGGTATTTTCTCATAAGTTATTATGAAATTTTTACTATTTAGCTTATTTCATTATGTTTTTAACTTAAAGATGCGTGGATATTTGTGAATGTCGGCTTGCCTAGTATTGCGATAGGCTCCATCATGACATGTGAGATTTTGGGTGGTGACAAGTTGGTATCAGAGCCTAGGTTGCATAGGTCTCACGAGTCATGAGCAGGTTTAGTAAAGTCTTGTGGATAAGTACTGAGACATCTGTACTTATCTTCGAGAGGCTATCGAACCCTTAGAAAAACATCACTTTCTTGTGTTCTTGTCGTGCGAATTTGTTGATTCTGGAAACTAAACTTCTATTATTGTATTCTCTCACAAGTGGTGAGGACACGTGCTATTGCTCCTGGCGGACGGCCACCAGTACCACCATCTAGGGCCACCAGAGGCCGAGGCCGCAGCAAAGGCCGAGGTGCAGCTCCTATCGCAGCTAGAGCAGCACTTGTAGATCCACCAGTTGCTCCAGCTCAGGATCAGATTCCAGAAGTGATTGAACCGGTAGGACCAGCTCAGGCACCAGCTGTACCCATTGTTATTCCAGGCCTTCAGGAGGCTCTAGCCCAAATATTGACTGTTTGCACTAGCGTTGTTCAGGTGGTTTCAGTTCAGGCTGCACCAGCGATATCTCAGGCGGGGGGAGGTGCTCAGACTCTCGCCGCCCATACTCCAGAGCAAGTGGTGCAGGGACTCCTGACACTAGGGTTACTACTACCAATTGCAGTTGCTCAGGCCCAAGTGCGTCCCATTATGAGTAACGAGGAGCAGAAGACATTAGAGAGGTTTGGGAGGCTCAAGCCTCCATCATTCAGTGGGGCTGAGTTAGAAGATGCTCAGTACTTCTTGGATAGGTGCTAGCGGATTCTTCGCATGGCGGGTATTCTGGAGACTAGTAGGGGGGCAGCCTTCAGATGGTGGGAGGCCTATGAGCGGAGCAGGCCAGTCGATGCTGCAACACTTTCATGGCACGAGTTCTCTGTTCTTTTCTTGGAGAAGTTTGTGCCACTGACCCGCAGGGAGAAGTTCCATATGCAGTTTGAGCAGCTACGCCAGGAGGGCATGTCCATGACCCAGTATGAGATTAGATTTTCAGAGTTGGCTCGTCAAGCGATATGGTTGATTCCCATTGAGAGGGAGAGGATTTGGAGGTTCATTGATGGCCTCAGCTATGGGCTGCGTTTTATTATGACTCGGGATAATGCATTA
The DNA here is from genome assembly GCA_002018475.1 of Nicotiana obtusifolia. Classification (NCBI taxonomy): domain Eukaryota; kingdom Viridiplantae; phylum Streptophyta; class Magnoliopsida; order Solanales; family Solanaceae; genus Nicotiana; species Nicotiana obtusifolia. The sequence goes on along the minus strand of MCJB01005925.1, from coordinate 27,541 downwards.
GGTGCTAGGATCAGCGAGATGGTTATATTGCTCGGCAGCTAGAGCTAGTCCGTAGTCAGGAGCGTGATGAGAAGGAGGCCAAGAGGCCCCGTGGTTCGGGTGGTTTTAACGGTGTTTTTTCTAGAGGGCAGTCCCACCACAGCAGCAGTCATCTTTATTGGCCCGCTCAGATTGCTCGCCCAGTTCATTGTGGTACATCAGTTAGCCATGGGTCTTATAGTGCTCATTCGGGTCAGTTATCATTCTGTGCATTACTAGCACAGAGTTCTTACCATGCCTCTTCTTCCTAGGTTTCTACAGGCAATTCCTCTGGTTATCAGGAGCAGTAGCTCCATCAGATGAGAGGTTGTTTTGAGTGCGGGGACCTGAGTCATCTCAAGAGGGACTGTCCTAGACTGTTGAGTAGGATTCCACAGGAGAGTTCTCGGCTGATGATACCACCATCAGCAGCTACACCACCCGCTCAGCCAGCACGGGGTAGGGCCCAAGAAGCTATAGGTCTCCCCAGAGGGAGAGGCCGATCAGGTGGCGGTCAGGCTCGATTCTATGCTATCCCTGCCAGGCTAGAGGCCGTTACTTCGATGCAGTGATCACATGTTTTATTTTAGTATGCCACAAGGATGCTTCCACATTATTTGACCCTGGTTCTACTTATTTGTATGTATCATCCTATTTTACTCGTTATTTGGAGATGCCCTCTGAGTCCTTAGATTCACCTGTTCATGTATCTACACCAATGGGCGTACTATTATTATGGACCGTGTGTACCGGTCGTGTGTGGTGAACATTAGAGGATTGGAGACTAGATTTGATCTCTTATTTCTTAGTATGGTTGATTTCGATGTGATTCTAGGTATAGATTTGTTGTCTCCATGCCATGCTATTCTGGATTGTCACGCTCAAACCGTGGCATTGGCGATGTCGGGGTCACCTAGGATCAAGTGGAGAAGTTCTCTAAATTATGTTCTCGGCGGGGTGATTTCATATTTAATGGCCCAACGGATGGTTGGGAAGGGGTGTTTGTCATATTGGCCTTTGTGAGGGATGTTAGTGCTTATACTCCTTCTATCGATTTTGTTCTGATAGTGCGAGACTTTCTGGATATGTTTCCTACAGACATGCCGGGCATGCCACTCAATAAGGATATCGATTTTGGTATTGACTTGGTGCCGGAAAATCAACCCATTTCTATTCCTCCGTATCGTTTGTCATCGGCAGAGTTGAAGGAATTGAAAGAGCAGCTTCATGAGCTTCTTGATAAGGGGTTTATTAAGCCTAGTATGTCGCCTTGGGTGCACCGGTTCTATTTTTGAAGAAGAAGGATGGTACTATGTGGTTGTGCATCGATTATAGGCAGTTGCACAAAGTTACGATTAGGAAAAAGTACCCTTTGCCGCGCATTGATGATTTATTTGACCAGCTTCAGGGAGCGAGATTGTTCTCTAAGATTGATTTGAGGTCTGGGTATCAACAGTTGAAGATTTGGGACTCGAATATTCTGAAGACAGTATTCAGGACCCGCTATGGTCACTATGAGTTCCTTGTGATGTCTTTTGGGCTGACCAACGTCCCAGCATCATTCATACATCTGATGAACAGTGTATTCCAGCCATATCTTGATTTGTTTGTCATAGTATTTATTAATGATATCCTAGTGTACTCACATAGCCAAGAGGAGCATGCATAACGTTTGAGGATTGTACTACAAAGATTGAGGGGGGAGAAGCTTTATGCCGAGTTCTCTAAGTTTGAGTTTTGGCTTAGTTCGGTGGAGTTCTTGGGGCACGTGGTGTCGAGTGAGGGGATTAAGGTGGATCCAAGGAAGATAGATGCGGTTCAGAGTTTGCCCAGACCATTTTCACCTATTGAGATTCGGATATTATCGTCGCTTCATGGAGGGTTTCTCGTCCATTGCATTGCCTTTGACCAGGTTGACCCCGAAGGGTGATCCATTTCAGGTGGTCGGATGAGTGTGAAGAGAGCTTTCAGAAGCTTAAGACTACCTTGACCACAACTCTAGTTCTAGTTTTGCCTTCAGCATCAGATTCTTATACACTATATTGTGATGCTTCTCGGATTGGTATTGTGTGTGTCTTGATGTACAAGGGTAGAGTGATTGCTTATGCTTCAAGCCAGTTGAAGCCTCAAGAGAAGAACTACCCTGTTTATGATTTGGATTTGGCAGCCATCATTCATGCATTGAAGATTTGGAGGCATAATCTCAACGGTGTGTCTTGTGAGGTATTTACGGATCATTAGAGTCTCCAGCACTTGTTCAAGCAGAAGGATCTAAATTTGAGGCAGTGGCTTCAAAAGGACTATGATATCACCATTTTGTATCACCCCGGGAAGGCCAATGTGGTGGCCGATGCCTTGAGTAGGAAGGCGGTGATTATGGGTAGCCTTTCATTTATTCCGGTTGGTGAGAGACCGCTTGCATCAGATGTTCAGGCCTTGGCCAATCAGTTCGTGAGGTTAGATGTTTCGGAGCCTAGTCGGGTTCTAGATTGTGTGGTTTCTTGGTCTTCCTTATATAATCGCATCAGAGAGCTTCAGTGTGATGACCCCCATTTGCTTGTCCTTAATGACTCGGTTCAGCACGGTGATGCTAAGGAGGTTTCTATTGGGGATGATGGGATGTTGCGATGTAGGGTTATATTTGTGTCCCTAATGTAGATGGTTTACGTGAATTGATCCTTCAAGAGGCCCATAGTTCGTGGTATTCCATTCATCCAGGTGCCGCAAAGATGTATCAAGACTTGAGGCAGCACTACTGGTGGAGGAGGATGAAGAAAGACATAGTGGGGTTTGTAGCTTGGTGCTTGAATTGTCAGCAGGTGAAGTACGAGCATCAGAGGCCGGGCAGTTTGCTTCAGAGGTTTGAGATTTCGGAGTAGAAATAGGAGCGTATCACCATGGACTTAGTAGTTGGGCTCTTGCGGACTTCAAGGAAGATCGATGCTATTTGGGTGATTGTGGACCGATTGACTAAGTCCACACGTTTCATTCCAGTTGGGACTACCTATTCTTCGGAGTGGTTGGCTGAGGTCTATATCCGTGAGATTGTTGAACTTCACGGCGTGCCAGTGTCCATCATTTCAGATCGAGGCATGCTGTTCACATCGCATTTTTGGAGACCAGTGCAACGAGAGTTAGGCATATGGGTTGAGTTATGTACAGCATTCTACCCTCAAACGGACGGACATCTGAGCATACTATTAAGATATTGGAGGATTTGCTACGCGCTTGTGTCATGGATTTTGGGGGTTCTTGGGATCAGTTCCTGCCTCTTGCAGAGTTTGCCTACAATAACAACTACAAGTCGAGTATTCAGATGGCTCCATATGAGGCTTTGTATGGGAGACGGTGTTGGTCTCCAGTGGGTCGGTTTGAGCCGGGTGAGGCTAGGCTATTGGGTATGACTTGGTTAAGGATGCTTTGGATAAGGTTAAGTTGATTCAGGACCGGCTTCGCACGGCACAGTCTAGAAAGAAGAGTTATGCCGATCGGAAGGTTCCTGATGTTGCTTACATGGTGGATGAGAAGGTATTGCTCAGAGTTTCACACATGAAGGGTGTTATGAGGTTCGGGAAGAAGGGAAAGTTGAGCCCTAGGTATTTTGGGCCTTTTGAGGTGCTTGAGAGAACTGGAGAGGTGGCTTACAAGCTTGTATTGCCGCCTAGTCTATCGAGTTTTCATCCAATGCGTTATGTTTCCATGCTCCGGAAGTATGTCGGCGATCCGTCTCATGTTTTGGACTTCAGCATGATTCAGTTAGATAGGGATTTGACTACTTATGATGTAGAGCCGGTGGCTATTTTGGATCGGCATGTTCGAAAGTTGAGGCCAAAGAATATAGAATCAGTGAAGGTGCAGTGGAGAGGGCAGCTAGTCGAGGAGGAAACTTGGGAGATCGAGGGGGAGATGCGAAGCAAATATCCACCCCTATTTGAGATTCGACGTATGATTCTAGACCCGTTCGAGGACGAACGTTTGTTTAAGAAGGGGGATGACGACCCAGTCGATCATTTTGAGTTTTTTATCTCTGTTCCCCCATTTATTGCCTATTCTGTGTTTTGTTAGTTGTTATGTAACTTACCGAGGTGGTTGTTTTGGTTCCGGGGATGTTTCGGAATGAATTGGGATACTTACTCACAAGGTTGTTTAAGAAGGGGGATGACGACCCAGTCGATCATTTATGACTTGTGTGCAAAATTTGAAGTCAATCGGAGTTGATTTGATAGGTTTTGGCATCGAATGTAGAAGTTGGAAATTTTTTAGTTTCATTAGGCTTGAATTGGGTGAGATTCGTGTTTTTGAAGTTATGTGATGTGATTTGAGGCCTCGACTTAATTCGTATCGTGTTTAGGGATGTGTTGGTATGTTTGTATGCGGTCCCAGGGGTCTTGGGTGTGATTCGGGTTGAAATTGGATTGGAATTTGAACTTAGGAAAATGCTGAAGAGTCCTGCTCTGGTGCAATCGCACCTGCGAGGCATTTGGTCGCAGGTGCGAGACCGCAGGAGTGTGGTTGGCACCATAGAAGGGGAATTTGGCAGCACATGCGGAACCATAGAAGCGGTTAAATAAACCACAGGTGCGAGATGTCTCGCAGAGTGATAAGGCCGAGGGTTGAGTTATTTTTCTCATTTTTGGACTTTGGGAGCTCGGAGTGAGGCGATTCTTGGAGGGATTTTCAAGGGATTTATTGGGGTAAGTGATTCTAACTCAAATTTGGATAATATACATGAATGTATCATTCTTTTATCAGTTGATTAGTGTTTAGGGTTGGAAATATTGGGAAAATTATAGAAACTTTATAGGCTTTAATTTGATGATTTGTAGGTCGAGTTGTGATCGGAATTAAGTAATTTTGCTATGGTTGGACTCGTGGTTGAATGGGTGTTCGGACTTTGTTAATTTTGTCGGATTCCGAGATGTGGGCCCGGGATTGACTTTTTGAGTTGACTTTTTGACTTTGGTTAAAGATCTTAGTTTTATCATGTGGAGTCAATTCCTATAGCTTTTGTTGATAGCATTTCATTATTTTTGGTTAAATTCGAGCCTTCCGGAGGTCGATACGTGTGGGAAGGGCTTTCTAGCGGAGTGATTTGATATTCTTGAGGTAAGTATCTTATTTAAACTCGGTTGAGGCACTAGTTGCCTGATTTGTTGTGATAGCTACGTGTTATTGGGTGCGCACATGCATAGGGATGAACCCATGTGCGGGCACCGGGGTCATGTATTCATGTTCGAGTTGTGCCCCGGCTCTTATAAGCCGAGAATTGACTGTTAAGTTTTAAGCTATGATATTTCTCATATTTGTAACATCTTGTGTGAATTATTTGAGCCATGTTTGAGGCTACATAAAGGTTTAATCCCTGAACGAACTTGATAAATGCTTTTCAGTGATGAAATTGCCGATTTGAGCTATGATAGCACAATTTGCACATGCACACACTTTAGCATGTCGTTTATACCTGTCCAGTAGCATGAGAATCTTTTTTCATTCATCACATATATGTATACTTATTTAATTGCTCATGTATGATATGTTTGGACTGGAGGCCTATGACCAGGCTGGACGGATTGTGTTATTATGCCTATGACCTTACCGGACGGATTATGTTATTGGCACGTGAATTGTCCCTACAGCACATGATTTGTCCTTGTGGATCCATATATTGATATTGTTGGCACGTGAGCTGTCTGTGCAACACGTTAGTTGTCCGTGCAGGCTCTATTATTAGCACGTGAGTTGTCCGTGCAGCGTGTGGATACATATCCATCCCCCTATGGTCACCCTCTCATGTGTCTCTTTTGATGGTGTACACTTGGTTATTGAGAATACTGATCAGTGGTTTGGAACGGATATCAAAAGTTGAGAGAATCTTGTCAGTGTTGGGTTCGATTTTGCATTTCATTGATAATTTATCAGATTTAATTGCATATCACCTCTATATGCCATGTTATTGTCTTAGCAGAGTATTTGAGAAATTGTTCACACACACAGATGTTTTCTCACTAAACTTGATGAGTTAGTTTTCAATATTGTTATGTACCGGTGTAAATGATGAAACTACACAGGTGATAGCTAGTATCATTAATAATGTGTGCTTCTTTTACCTTGCCGTGTTTATTTACGATACTTATTTAGTACATTGTGTCGGTTGTATTCATACTACACCATGCATTTTGTGTGCAGATCCAGGTGCTTTTGGGCACGTCTGTTGTTAGCTTCGGAGCTTTATCTATTTGGAGACTATCGAGGTAGCTGCCTTGGCGTCCGCATACCTTGAATCTCCTTTTTTTTTTTTTAGTTATTTCTACTATTCTACCTTTCTAGACAGTGTTTTTAGTAGTTAGACTATGTTGCCATTTAGATGCTCATGTACTCATTGACACCGGGGTTTAGAGGGAGTTTGGTATTGAGTTGCGGTATTTTCTCATCAGTTATTCTGAAATTTTCACTATTTAGATTATTTCATTATGTATTAAACTTAAAGATGCATGTTATTTGTGAATGTCGGCTTGCCCAGTATTATGATAGGCGCCATCACGACATGTGAGATTTTGGGTCGTGACAAGTTTATAGAAAAAAATTAAAAAAATCCTTTTAAAAGTAGAAAGAAAAGCAATCTATTTTTTAACAATAGAAATATTTTGGAAATTTGAATTAAGATACTCAAATCTTCATATTAGTAAATAACTTTTTTTTACAGTAAGATCTAAGATATGCATTAAATATATTTTAACATCTAGTTAACTTGAATTTTCTTATATTTTATAAGATATCTACACTACAGACATAAAGAACAAAGAAAAGAAACCAACGTAAATACTAATACTATATTTTGTCAGATAACTACATTATAGACAAAAAGGAAAAAGAAAGGTCCTCTATTAAAATTTGAATTTAGCCACGAGTTTTGTTGAGAAGTCCTTGAATACCAGTACTAAAAATTGCGCTAAAAGGTCGCTTCTTTCTCGTCTGGTTCATACTCTCACAGCAGTACGGTAGCAGCAGCATGGATACCCAACAATAACAGCCTAACTCTCAGAGTATTGCAAAATTACCTATCACTTTACAAGAGGACGCTTGGTTCATCTTCACGGCACTCTTTTACATAGCGAGTCTATCTACCTTCTCTATGCGCATTTCAGATAAAAATTTTACATGGCTGGAAGGTTTTGGTTTGCTCACTCTGCTACTTAATAACTGGACCCCTTATGATCTACTCTCTACTAGAGAAGTTGGCCATAGTGGAGACGATAGTCTACATCCCTGCTGAGTATGGCCAAGCATGTAGTGCGGTTAGGCCCATACTCGGGTTCTGGGTTGTGCCTCCTTACCAAGGGGAGTACAACTTGTATGTTTTGTTGTGTGCCGTATTTGGGGAAGCATCAGTACTGTTCATGTTGATGTTTATGAGGCAAGTTATCACTGATATGGGGTTGCTCAACCTTGTCTGCGCGATCGCTATCAAGTTAGCATGGAAGGATGAGAATGAGCAGATGATTATATGTTTAGTGTGATGGCCCGCCCGGTCGTTTTGAGTATTGTAGCCCTATTCCCCAAATTTATTACTTATTCCATGCTCACTTGTTATTACGTGACTTGACGGGGTAACCGGTTCGGTTTTGGGGATGTTTTGGATTATTTTGAGACACTTAGTCCCAGAGTTGGAAGCCTAAGTTGAAAGAGTTAACCGAATATTGACTTATGTGTAAATTGCTTTGGAATAGAGTTTTGATGGTTCTGATAGCTCCGTATGGAGAGTTTGAACTTAGGAGTGTGTCCGGATATTGATTTGGAGGTCCGTAGATGATTATGCCTAGAAATGGTGAAAGTTGAAAAAATAGAAGTTTTGAGAATTGAAAAGTTTTACTGAGAGTTGACTTTGTGGTTACCGGGCTCGAGTTTTGGTTTCGAAAGTTGGAATAGGTCCATTGTGTCATTTATGAATTGAGTACAAAATCTTAGGTCAATCGGAGTTGATTTGATAGGTTTCGGCATCGATTGTAAAAGTTGAATATTCATTAGTTTCATTAGGATTGAATTGGGGCATGATTCGTATTTTTGATGTTGTTTGATATGATTTGAGGCCTCGACTAAGTTTGTATTATGTTTTAGGACTCGGTGGTATATTTGATTGAGGTCTCGGGGGCCTTGGTGGATTTCGGATGGTTAACAGATCGAATTTAGCTAAGGTGTTGTGCTGAAATGCTCTCTTCAGGTTTGGTGTCATCGCACCTGCGGAGGGACTGGCGGCAGATGCGGAGCCGTAGAAGCGGCTAGGTGTGCGCAGTTGCAAAAAGGGAGGAGGCTGCTGGGAAGCGTAGGTGCGGAGGAAATCCGAAGAATCGGCTGCGCTCCTGCGTGAAGTCTTCCGCATAAAAAGCGCTGGGCAGTGTGGCTTGGATCGCAGAAGTGTTGGGTTGTCTGCAAATGCGCCCCTGCAAATGCAAAGAGGGGACCGCAGGTGAGCAAGGTCGGGAATTAGTGGGCTTCAAAGAAGCAACGTTTTATCGCAAAAGCAATTCCAGCAGATGCGGTTTTTTGGCCCAGAGAAGCGAAATGTCTGGGCATCGTATATATTCAAAGGGTTCCGAGATTTTATTCATTTTTGGAATTTGGGAGCTCGGATTAAGGCGATGTTTGAAGGGGATTTCACTAATTTCAAGAGGTAAGTCACTTTTGATCATTTTTATTCATTAATATTGGATACCATTGAATTTCCCACCTAGTTTATGTATTTTTAAAGTAGAATTTTGGGAGTTTTGGATTAGGAATTGGAGAGTAAGATTTGGGGATTTGAGTGACAATTTGGTTTCGAAATTTGGTAATTTTGGTATAGTTATTGAATTTCCCACCTAGTTTATGTATTTTTAAAGTAGATTTTTGGGAGTTTTGGACTAGGAATTGGAGAGTAAGATTTGGGGATTTGAGTGACAATTTGGTTTCGAAATTTGGTAATTTTGGTATAGTTGGACTCGTGATTGCATTGGTATTCGAATTTTATAATTTCTGTTGGATTCCGAGGCGTGGGCTCGGGGTTGATTTTTTGACTTTTGTTAAAGAAATTAGCTTTGTCATATGGAATTGATTCCTATAGCTTGTATTGATTTATCGAGTTGTTTGTGGCTTCGAGGCGTTCGGAGGCCGATTTGCGAGGCAAGGGCTTATTGGAGTAGAGATTTGCAGGGTTCGAGGTAAGTAACACTTCGAAACTTGATTCTGAGGGTATGAATCCCTAAATTACGTGTTATGTGGTTGGTGTTGAGGTGACACACATGCTAGGTGACGGGCGTGTGGGCGTGCACCGTGGTAAATGTGACCCGGTCGATTTCGTGGTACTGTGTAGTCATCAAACCTTGTTACTATTCATGTGATCCCTATGTGTTAGAGTAATTGAACTGCAATCCTCGTTAGAAATCATGTTAGGCTTTATGCTTATCCGGTTGAGACCTATCGGGATCATTTCTGTTGTTGAATAACTTGCTTAGATGGCAATTTGTACTCAGTCACATCCATCATTGCATATGATATGTCAGTCTCTGTTACTAATTATTGTTATATCATATATCATTATTTGGGTTTATTGGCACGAGATTTGTGAGCCCGAGAGACTGGACAGATTGATAATTGAGTTGGGGCCTGAGAGCCTTGTCGTGAGTGAGATTTGTTGATCGGGCTGCACGCTGCAGCAAGCCTTATGACTTTATATATATTATTATTATATGGATCGGGCTGCATGCCTCAGCAGGCAGCTTTATCATTATGGGATCGGGCTGCACTCCGCAGCAGACCAGATTGGCTTTATATTAGCGCTTGGGCAGGATCCACCCCTCCGGATTATGACATACCAGCAGTGAGCGTAGGCATCATACAATGCTGAGTGACTAAGTGTGATGAGCGAGAATTGAGACAATCAGATTGAGTCCTTTGAGAGTGTGAGTACGTGAGGTTTTCATTGTAATGCATCACATGTGACATGCACATTGACATGTAGATATAGAGATGTAACATTCCTCATATCAATCATACTTGGCATATTTTATCTGCATTTAGCTTAACTGCTAAACCTGATAGCATGTCTACATTCATGTACTGTGTTCTAATAGATTATGAGTTTCTCCGAGATATTATTGTCATACTTCCTGTCATATCTGTATTGTTAAAAACCTATATTTTGACTGTATTGATTAAGCTCGTCACTGCTTTCAGCCCAAGCTTAGTGTTGTTACTTATTGAGTACAATGGTTCGGTTGTACCATACTACACTCTGCACTTTGTATGCATATCCAAGTACTTTCGGGCACGATAGTTGCTAGCTTGGGAGCTTTATCAGTTCGGAGATTATCGAGGTAGCTGGCTTGGCGTCCACAGGCCTTGACTCCCCTCCTTTTTTCTTTAGTTTTATTTATATTGTTCTACCTTCCTAGATAGTGTTTCAGCAGTCAGACCATATTGTATTGATGTCCATGTACTCAGTGGCACTACGATTCGGGGAAATTTTGTGTTGAGATGCGGTGTTTTCTTCCAGTTATTATGATATTTTTATTCTTTAAGCTTATTTCGGTATATTTTAAATTAAAGAGGTGTAGTTATTGTGAGTTGTCAGCTTGCATAGTATTGCAATAGGCGCCATCACGACATGTGAGATTTTGGGCCGTGACAAGTTGGTATCAGAGCCTAGGTTACATACGTCTCATGAGTCATGAGCAGGTTTAGTACAGCCTTGCGGATCGGTATGGAGACGTTTGTACTTATCTTCGAGAAGCTGCCGAACCCTTAGGAAACTTCACATTCTTGTATTCGTTGATTCAGAAAATTAAATTTTTGTTATTCTATTCTCTCACAGATGGTGAGAACATGTGCTATCGGATCGGGCGGACGGCCACCAGTACCACTAATTAAGGCCATGAGAGACCGGGGCCGCGGGAGAGGCTGAGGTGCAGCTCGTACAGCAGCTAGAGCAGCACCAGTAAACCCACCAGTTGCCCCAGCTTAGGAGCAGATTCGAGATATGATTGAGCCAGTGGGATCAGTTGTGCCCATTGTGATTCCAGGCTTTCAGGAGGCTCTAGCCCAGATATTGACTATTTGCAATAGCCTTGCTCAAGCAGTTTCAGTTTCGGCCGTACCAGCCACTTCTCAGGCTGGGGGAAGTGCTCAAACTCCCGCCGCTTGTACTCCAGAGTAGGTGATGTAGGGACTTCAGACACCGGGGGTACTACCAGCCCAGTCGGTTGCAGTTGCTCAGGCCCAGGTGGGACCTATTATGAGTGATGAGGAGCAGAAGAGACTAGAGAGGTTCGGGAGGCTCAAGCCTCCATCATTCAGTGGGGCTGAGTTAGAGGAGGCTCAAGACTTCTTGGATAGGTGCCACTGGATTCTTCGCAAAGCGAGTATTCTAGAGACTAGTGGGGTTTCATTTACTACCTTTCAGTTGTCAGGGGCAGCCTTTAGATGGTGGGAGGCCTATGAGCGGAGTAAGGCAGCCGATGCTGCACCACTTTCATGGCACGAGTTCTTCGTTCTCTTCTTGGAGAAGTTTGTGCCACCGACCCGCAGGGAGGAGTTGCATAGGCAGTTTGAGCAGCTACGTCAGGAGGGCATGTTCGTAACCCAGTACGAGATGAGATTTTTAGAGTTGTCTCATCATGCGGTCTGGTTGGTTCCCACAGATACGGAGAGGAATAGGAGGTTCATCGATGGCCTCAACTATGGACTGCGCTTTGTAATGACTCGAGAGACTAGGTTCGACAAGGTGGTTGCTATTGCTCGGCGGCTAGAACTGGTCCATAGTCAGGAGCGTGAGGAGAGGGAGGTCAAGAGGCCTCATGGTTTGAGTGGTTTCAGTGGTGTTTCTTCTGGGGTTCAGTCCTACCACAGCAGGGGTCATCCTTACAGGCCCGCTCAAATGGCTCTTCCTGTTCATCATGGTGCATCAGCTAGCCATGGTTCATACAATGCTCACCCAGGTCAGTCATCTCTCAGTGCCCTCCCAGTTCAAAGCTCGTCTCGTGCTCCATCAGTTCAGGGTTCATCTGTGTAGGGTTCCTCTAGAAATTATTAGGGTTCTTGGGGTCCGATTCAGTCCCCACCACCATCGATGGATCGGAGTTGCTACGAGTGCAATGATTTTGGACATGTGAGGAGGTATTGTCCCCGCCTATTGGGAGGTCCAGTTCAACAGAGGGGTCAAGCTATGACTTCTGCACCATTTACTTCACCACCCGATCAGCCAGCTCGGGATGGGGCTCAGGCAGCTAGAGGTCGTCCTAGAGGGGGAGGACGGTCAGGTGGAGGTCAAGCTCGATTCTATGCTATCCCTTCTAGGCCAGAGGCTTTTGTTTCAGACACAGTGATCACAAGTATTGTCTCAGTTTACCATAGGGATGCTTCTATATTATTTGACCTTGGTTCCACTTATTTGTATGTATCATCATATTTTGCTCGTTATTTGGATATGGCCTGTGAGTCCTTAGCTTCACCTGTTCATGTATCTACGTCAGTGGGTGATGCTATTGTTGTGGTCCGTGTGTATCGGTCATGTGTGGTGACTATTGGGGGATTTGAGACTAGAGTAGATCTCTTATTACTTAGTATGGTTAATTTCGACGTGATTTTGGGTGGATTTGTTGTCCCCATGTCATGCTATTCGGGACTGTCACGCTAAGACTGTGACGTTGGCGGAGCCGGGATTGCGAGGATCGATTGGAGAGGTTCTCTAGATTATGTTCTCATCAGGGTAATTTCGTATCTAAAGGCCCAACAGATTGTTGGGAAGGGGTGTTTGTCATATTTGGCCTTTGTGAGAGATGTTGGTGATGACACTCCCACTATTGATTCTGTTCCGGTAGTGCGAGACTTTCTGGATGTGCTTCCTACAAACATGTCGGGCATGCTGCCCGATAGGGATATGGATTTTGGTATTGACTTAGTGCCGGGCACTCAGCCCATTGTATGGCACATGCAGAGTTGAAGGAAATGAAAGAGCAGCTTCGGGAGCTTCTTGATAAGGGGTTCATTAGGCCTAGTGTGTCGCTTTGGGGTGCACTGGTTCTGTTTGTGAAGAAGAACGATGGTATAGTGCGAATGTGCATCGACTATAGGCAGTTGAACAAAGTTACAATCAAGAACAAGTATCCTTTTTCGCGCATTGATGATTTATTTGACTAGCTTCACGGAGCGAGGGTGTTCTCTAAGATCGATTTGAGGTCTGGGTATCACCAGTTGAAGATTCGGGACTCGGATATTCTGAAGACGGCATTCAGGACCCACTTTGGTCACTATGAGTTCCTTGTGATGTCTTTTGGGCTGACCAAAGCCCCGGCAACATTCATGTGTCTGATTAACAGTGTATTCTTGCCCCATCTTGATTCATTTGTCATAGTATTTATTGATGATATCCTGGTGTACTCACGTAGCCAGGAGGAGCATGTACAATATTTGAGGATTGTACTACAAAGATTGAGGGAGGAGAATCTTTATGCCAAGTTCTCCAAGTATGAATTTTGTCTCAATTCGATGACATTATTGGGGCACTCGGTGTCTAGTGAGGAGATTAAGGTGGATCCAAAGATGATAGAGGTGGTGCAGAGTTAGCCTAGACCATCTTCAGTTACTGAGATTCGGAGTTTTCTCGGCTTGGCCGGATATTATCGTCGCTTTGTGGAGGGTTTCTTGTCCATTGCAATGCCTTTGACCAGGTTGACCCAGAAGGATACTCCATTCAGGTGGTCGGATGAGTGTGAGGAGAGCTTTCAGAAGCTCAAGACTGCCTTGACCACAACTCCAATTCTAGTTTTACCTTCAACATCAGGCTCTTATACAGTGTATTGTGATGCCTCTCGGATTGATATTGGGTGTGTCTTGATGCAGGAGGGTAGATTGAGTGGTTTTGCTTCGCGCCAGTTGAAGCCCTATGAGAAGAACTACCTTGTTCATGATTTGGAGTTGGCAGCCATCGTTCATGCATTGAAGATTTGGAGGCACTATCTATGCGGTGTGTCTTGTGAGGTATTTACGGATCATCAGAGTCTCCAGCACTTGTTCAAACAAAAGGATCTAATTTGAGGTAGCGGAGATGGTTGGAGCTGCTAAAGGACTATGATATTACCATTTTGTATCATCCCGGGAAGGCTAATGTAGTGGCTGATGCCTTAAAGTAGAAAGGCGGTGAGTATGGGTAGCCTTGCATTTATTCTTGTTAGTGAGAGACTGTTTGCATTAGATGTTCAGGCCTTGGCCAATCAGTTTGTGATGTTAGATGTTTCTGAGCCTAGTCGGGTTCTAGCTTGCATGGTTTCTCGGTCTTCTCGTATTTGATCGCATCAGAGAGTGTCGGTATGATGACCCACATTTGCTTGTCCTCAAGGACACGGTTCAGCACAGTGATGAAAATGAGGTTACTATTGGGATGATGGGCTGTTGCAGATGCAGGGTCGGATTTGTGTGCCCAATGCGGATGGGCTACGTGAGTTGATTCTTGAGGAGGACCATCGCGGTATTCAATTCATCCGGGTGCTACAATGATGTATCACGACTTAAGGCAGCACTATTGGTGGAGGAGGATGAAGAAAGATGTAGCTCGGTGCCTAAATTGTCGGCAGGTGAAGTACGAGCATCAGAGACCGAGCGGATTGCTTCAGAGGCTTGAGATTTTATAGTTGGGCTCCCACGGACTTCGAGGAAGTTTGATGCTATTTGGGTGATTATTGATTGGTTGACCAAGTCTGCGCATTTCATTCTAGTTGGGACTACCTATTCTTCGAAGCGGTTGGCTGAGATCTACATCCACGAGATTGTTTGCTTTCACGATGTGCTGGTGTCCATTATTTTAAATGGGGGCACACAGTTTACATCACAATTTTGGATAGCAGTACAGTGAGAGTTAGGCACACAGGTTGAGTTTAGTACAACATTCCACCCTCAGACAGACGCACAATCCGAGCGCATTATTCAAATATTAGAGGATATGTTACATGCTTGTGTCATGGATTTCGGGGGTTCTTGAGATCAGTTTCTACCGCTTGCAGAGTTTGCATACAACAACAGCTACCAATCGAGCATTCAGATGGTTTCGTATGAGGCTTTGTATAGGAGATGGTGTCGGTCTCCGGTAGGTTAATTTGAGCCAGGTGAGGCTAGGCTATTGGGAACTAACTTGTTTCAGGATGCTTAGGACAAGGTTAAATTGATTCAGGAACGGCTTCGCACGGTGCAGTCTAGGTAGAAGACCTACGCCGATCAAAAGGTTCGTGATGCTGCTTACATGGTGGGGGAGAAGGTACTGCTCAGAGTTTCACCCATGAAGGGTGTTATGAGGTTCGGGAACAAGGGCAAGTTGAGTCCTCAGTATATTGGCCCTTTTGAGGTGCTTAAGAGGATTGGAGAGGTGACTTACAAGCTTGCATTACTGCCTAGTATGTCGGGTGCTCATCCACTGTTTCATGTTTCTATGCTCCGAAAGTATGTCGGCGATCCGTCTTATGTTTTGGACCTCACCACTGTTCAGTTGGATGGTGATTTAACTCAGGATGTGGAGCTGGTGGCCATTTTTGATCGGAATGCTCGAAAGTTGAGGATAAAGAACATAGCTTCATTGAAGATGCAATAGAGAGGTTAGCCAATCGAGGATGTTACTTGGGAGACTGAGCCGAAGATACGGAGCAGATATCTACGCCTATTTGAGACTCCAGGTAGGGTTCTAGACCCGTTCAAGGATGAATGTTTGTTTAAGAGAGGGAGGATGTGATGATCCGGCAGGTCGTTTTGAGTATTATAGCGCCGTTCCCCCATTTATTGCTTATTTCATGCTCAATTATTATTATGTGACTTGCCGGAGTAGTCGGTTCGATTACAGGGATGTTTCGGAATAAATTGGGACACTTAGTCCCAAGGTTGGAAGCCTAAGTTGAAAGAGTTGATCAAATGTTGACTTATGTGTAAATAGCTTCGGAATGGAGTTTTAATGGCTCCGATAGCTCTATATTTGGATTTTGGACTTAGGAGTGTGACCGGATATTGATTTGGAGGTCCGTAGATGATTTTGGTTTGAAATGACGAAAGTTGAAAAAATAGAAGTTTGGAGAGTTGAGAAGTTTGACCAAGAGTTGACTTTGTGGTTACGGGGCTCGAATGTTGGTTCCAGAATTTGGAATAGGTCTGTTGTGTCATTTATGACTTTTGTGCAAAATCTGAGGTCAATAGGAGTTGATTTGTTAGGTTTCAGCATCGATTGTAGAAGTTGAAAATTCATTAGTTTCATTATGCTTGAAGTGGATGCGATTCGTGTTTTTGATGTTGTTTAATATGATTTGAGGCCTCGACTATGTTCGTATAGTATTTTATGACTTGTTGGTATATTTGGTTGAGGTCTTGGGAGCCTCGTTGGATTGCGGAGGGACTGGCCACAGGTGTGGAGCCGCAGAAGCTGCTAGGTGCGTGTAGGTGCGAAAAGGGAGGAGGTTGCAGGGAGACGCAGGTGCGGAGGAAATCCGCAGAGGCGGACTCGCTCTTGCCCGAAGTGTTCTACAGAAGCGGAGCTGGGCAGTGTGGATTGAATCCCAAAAGCATTGGGTTGTCCGCAGATGCAGCCCCGCAGATGTGAAGAGGGGATCGCAGGTGCGCAAGGTCGGGAGTTAGTGGGCTTCACAAAAGCGGCATTTCATTGCAAAAGAATATTTCACAGATGTGAATTTTTGGCTGCATAAGTGAAATGTGTAGGCAGTGTATATATATGAAGGGATCTGAGATTTTATTCATTTTTGTACTTTGGGAGCTCGGATTAAGGCGATTTTTTAAGGCAATTTCACTAGATTTCAAGAGGTATGCCACTTTTGATCATTTTTGTTCATTAATATTGGATACTCATTGAATTTCCCACCTAGTTTATGTGTTTTTAAGGTGAAATTTTGGGAGTTTTGGACTAGGATTGGAGAGTAAGATTTGGTGATCTTCGTGACAATTTGGTGTCAGAATTTAGTAATTTTAGTATGGTTGGACTCGTGGTTGAATGAGTATTCGGATTTTGTAATTTTGTTGGATTCCGAGGCATGGGCAGGGGGTTGATTTTTTGAGTTGGCTTTTTGACTTTTGTTAAAGAAATTAGCTTTGTCATATGGAATTGATTTATATAGCTTGTATTGATTGTATCGAGTTATTTGTGGCTAGATTCGAGACGTTCGGAGGCCGACTCACGAGACAAGCGCTTATTGGAGTAGAGATTTGCATGGTTTGAGGTAAGTAACACTTCTAAACTTGGTTAAGAGGGTATGAATCCCTGAATTACGTGTTGTGTGGTTGGTGTTGAGGTGACGCACATGTTAGGTGACGGGCGTGTGGGCGTGCACCGTGGTAAATGTGACTCGGTCGATTCCGTGGTACTGTGTAGTCATCAAACCTTGTTGCTATTCATGTGTTCCCTATGTGTTAGAGTAATTGAACTGAAATCCCCGTTAGAAATCATGTTAGGCTTTATGCTTATCCGGTTGAGACCCACTGGGGTCGTTTTTGCTGTTGAATTATTTGCTTAGATGATAATTTTGTACTCAGTCACATCCATCATTGCATATTATAGCTCAATCTCTATTACTATTTATTGTTGTATCATATATAATTGTTTGGGCTGATTGTCATGAGATTTGTGAGCCCAAGAGACTGGAGAGATTGATGACTGAGTTGAGACCTTAGAGTCGTATTGTGAGTGAGATTTGTGGATATGGCGGCACGCCGCAACAGGCCTTATGGCTTTATATATTATTATTATTATTATTATTATATGGATGGGACTGCACGCCGCAGCAGGCTTTTAGGTTTTATCATCATGAGATAGGGCTGCACGCCGCAGCAGGTCAGATTGGCTTTATATTAGCGCTTGGGCATGATCTGCCCCTCTAGAGTATGACATACGAGTGCAGGTACCGTACAATGCTGAGTGACTGAGTGTGATAAGCAAGAACTAGGACAGTTAGATTGAGTACTCTGAGAGTATGAGTACGTGAGATTTTCATTGTTAAACCTGATAGGATGTCTACATTCCTGTACTGTGTTCTAACAGATTATGAGTTTCTCTGAAATATTATTGTCATACTTCTTATCCTATCTGTATTGTTAAAAATCTGTATTTGGACTGCATTGGTTGAGTTTGTCACTGCTTTCAGCCCAAACTTAGTCTTGTTACTTATTTAGTATATTGGGTCGGTTGTACTCATACTACACTCTGCACTTTGTGTGCAGTTCCAAGTACTTTCGGGCTGGGCGATTGCTAGCTTGGGAGCTTTATCAGTTCGGAGACTATCGAGGTAGCTGCCTTGGTGTGTGCAGACCTTGACTCTCCTGCTTTTTCTTTTAGTTTTATTTATACTATTCTACCTTCCTAGACATTGTTTCAACAGTCATACCATGTTATTGTATATATGCCATGTACTCAGTGACACCCGGATTCGGGAAAATTTTGTATTGAGATGCGGTGTTTTCTTCTGGTTATTATGAGATTTTATTATTTAAGCTTATTTCGGTATATTTTAAATTAAAGAGGTGTGGTTATTGTGAGTTGTCGACTTGCCTAGTATTACGATAAGCGCCATCACGACATGTGAAATTTTGGATCGTAACATCTAGTGACAACTCTTATTTGCACTATGATGATTTCTTTCAGGGTTTGTATGGATATGGGAGCTTGTGCCCAGATTGCTTCTACAGGCACTGAGTCAGGTGTTTGTGGTGTTAGTGGTAGTGCCCACATTGCTATTAGAGGTGCTGAGCCAGGTGTTGGTGCTAGCGGGCCTGGGCATGAGACAGAGAATGAAACTGAGATGCTAGATGCCAGTGAGCTTGAGACCCCTCTCGTGAGCCTGAGACCCCAGATGCTTATGTTAAAGAGCCTGAGCCTATGATGCCATAGCTTGTTGAGCCTGAGGTGTCAATGCCAGAGCCGGGGATGCTCAAGCTTGAGACACTGGGGGTTATTGAGATGGAGATTCCACAGGGATGAGCTTGAGAGGCGTTATGCTGACTAAAAAGTTCATATCTTTTTGTTTTTTGTTTTTGGATTTTATCTGTTTGTTTAGGGTTAAAACTTTATCAAATTACAAACTGAATTCAACTTTCATGTTTTGTTCAGTTGTTTTATTAATTGCTGTTTTACTGTATTAGAGGTGCTCATTATCAGCGTGAAAAAAAAAATTAGAGCAGAATCATACTTTTCAAAGGCCCATCAGGAAGATTGGGGCTTTCATTTGGGGATGCCCATTGTATATTGGCAGCTCAATAGAGATGCTCAAGAATGTATGCCTGATCTAGTGGGATTGTTCACAGCCAACTGCTAAATATTGTGGAAGAATTAAAGAGACTAAGCAATTTTAGTCTAGATTCGTTCTCCTCTTTGTTCTCGAAATGAGTTGGTAGTATTCAAATTAGGCACTCTACGATTTGCAGTTGAGATTTATGTTTATTGATTGTTTTCATTTTGGGTATTGATATTTGCAAGCTGTTCGGGGTTGGTTCCTTTAAGAGTAAAGATATTTTTGCACGAGGCAGAGCATGTGGTGCTTGAGTTTCTTGTTTCTTTCTATATTTGGTGTGTGTACGTGTAGTGCATTTTCAAAAGTTCATTTTTGAATTAAGTTTTCTGGCAATAGGGCTAGAAAAAAGATTCTTGTTTTAACCTCGAGGAACATCTAAACGGATATTTTAAGTCCTAAATGTTGAATCCAGTCATTTTTATGTGAAATTTGAATCAGGGCTGACGGTTTTGGTGTTATTTGCTATGAACGAAATCTGCAAGAAAGTAATGAGATGATGATATGCGTCCTAGATAAGGAATCATTGTGCTTCTTTCTCCTCTCTGTTCTCGAAATCAGTTGGTAGTGTTCCAGTTTGAATCTTTACAGCTATGGATTGTAATTGCATTTCATTGATGCCCTCAAGCATGATTGAGGTATATATGTTGTTTAAATACAATATTTGCTTTGTTTTCCTTGATTTTCCTTTGTTGGTGTTACTTTTGAATTCTTTATACGACTTAGAAAACTGGATAGGAAGAGTATTGTTGCACACATGTTTTTAACTTTCTGCTCAGCAATTTTTGCTTTCCCGACTTGGATATCTTGTTTTTTGGCTTCTAAATAAATTTCTTGCTCTCTTTTACTCTTGTTTCTGACATTCAGAAACTTGTGACAATGAAAAATTAGTTCTTCACCGTATAATCATGACATTGCTCTGTAATTTAGTTTACAAATCTCAGTTTTTCTTCATTTGCAACCATTTTAAATGTTCAATGATTTGCTATCAGAATGTAAAGGGAATGGCCTTTTGAATTTGGCTTAGTTGTATAAAATACCTCAGTTGTATGTGGCCTAAATGTTGGCTCTTGGTTTTGCAGGTTGTTGCTATAACTAAATTTTGCTTGTTAATAGTCGCATTTTATGCTTTCTTCTCCCCTTTCCTCGGTGGACGCATTTGGGAGTATGCTTCGATCGCAGTTTATTCACCAGTGGTATGTGATACGATTAACTTTATACGTATGTGCTATATGTGCATCTCTTGCATCTGTTTTCTTTAGTTGTCAGTTTAGAAAAAGACAAACAGAATCTTGATCATTTGGTCTAGAAAGGCTTTTTGGAAAGTATCGTTTAGTTGATTATTTTTCTGAACTTCAATTATGTGTATCTGGATCTTCATTCATCATTTGGCTATATACTGTTGCTGGACATTGCTGGGATGATCGCGGAGAACCTTCTCTGATTCTATTATGTGTCTCTGGATCTTCATTCATTATCTTTGCATGCTAATTTGTCCTAATCTATGTGACAAGCTCTTAGTTTTTGGACATCCCCAAAATATTTGACTATTTGGTCAAATTCAAATGAATCGTGATATGATGTTTCTACAATGAAACAGACATTAAAAATGGAAAAAAGAAATTTGAAAAGAAAGTCATTCTATTACTACCATATTGTAAATCAAAATAGCTTCTTAAACTCCATGTCTCGCCGGATAGTGGTTAAAATCATGGAACTGAGGGAGTGTTATTGTATATTAGTTTTAGGTCATGGTTCCATCTTAAATTTAAAACTCATACACTTCAAATCCTATCTCCGCCTATGAAAAAAGGTAAATTAGAAGCGGGGAGATTAGATAATCAAGTGGCTTCTTTGACTAGAAAGTCTTCTTGTTGTAAAATTGGAGGAGTCTTTTGCTTTTTATTCATACATGGGATTGCCGCAAAAGGGATGGAGCTACTGAGGAGGAAGGTGTTAGGGATACAGTAGATATGCCCTAGATTCATTCTCATATTTGATGATTTGAACATATTTTTATCAACGTTATTTAATATAAAAAATATGTGGCATTTGATAATATTTTATCATAGTTATTATTAACTGCTTGATTAATCTGATAAGGTCCTTGATTAAATTTTGAGACTTGACATCATGATGGAGATCATGATAATGAGAGTAAAATTTCTTATAATTTAATCTAAATTTGTTCTTGATCGTAGGATTATTAATTTGGACATTAGTAATTCGGTTAGATCAATATTTATGTGATTGTCTTTATGGGATAAATATTAGTTGATCTCATTAAGTAAATCACATAGATAGATAATGCATATAGAGATATGATCATTGAACCGACTCATTGGATAATTCCTAATGGTTAGAATTACCATAAACTGTCAACAGGATATTCTCTTGAAGAATGTGATGTAAGAGTTTCCTTTGAACTGAAATCGTCATAGTAGTTGACAAGTTATTTATTGTGCTTTGATGCTAAACACATATGGCCCTAAGGCGATAGTTGAAAGGATATTGGGTACGATTAAATACTTGTAGAATTAGTGATTGATCAAGATGGAATCTGTCAACTCTTGGTAATGAGTTTAAGCTCCATTGTCATAATTATAAACGACCAAATTAAGACCTTGGCCGGGGCAATTGAATGAAAGAAGAAAAGAGTTTCTTAGGTCATTCAATGGTTGATAATATTTGACATGCACACATAATTAGCCGTCTATTAGGATTTTGACAGTCGAACCATATCGTAGTGTGACTCAGAGCTATAAAGACAAAAGGAAATATTACTTTATTCTTCTACTGGTTCATGAGAGTAAATTATATATTTATTCTATCCGGTCATTAAGGAGTTGCTAGATGTCACCCTTGATTAGTATATTGATATGATCAATTTACTACCGGCTTAGTATTGAACCTATGGGGTCGCACACTAACATGTGTTCTGATCTTTGCAAAAGGATTAATTATTTTATTACTTCATAATTAAACAAGTGTCCAGATTAAATACTATTATATTCTTTGCTAGCACAGAGGATATAATTAATATTATGAACAAATTAAAATTTTCTATTTAAAATAGAAAACTAAATTATATCTCTTGGTTGAAATATATATATGATATATAATTGGTATTCGTAATTAATATTTTTTTATATAAGTATTGTATATAAAATATTAATTAATATTAAAGTCCAACATGGAATTGGAAACCAACGGCAACGTGATAACCATTTTTGGAATGGTTTATTGTTTTCGTATAGAAATATCAATAAGGACTTATTAGTTAAAACCAACTTAGAATTGGATTAACAGAAAAGTCCACAATTAACGTGGGACTTTAACTCCATGTAGAAGTCGCGGCAGACGCAAAACGGGTTGTCAATTTTCCTTAGAAAATTTCGTAAAAGTTTAATTTTGGAATTACTCTTTGTAGGGAGGATTGTCCTAAAATATCTTAATAGAGAGAACACATGAGTAGGATCCCATATGCTAGTGCAGTGGGAGCTATCATGTATACCATGACAGTACACGTCCTGATGTGGCTTATGCACTAGGAGTGATTAGCCGATATCAGGCAAATCCCAGTGCGGAACATTGGAAGGCGGTGAAGACCATTCTTAAGTACTAAGAAGGACTAAAGACCAATTCTTCATTTATGGAGATTCTGGGTTGAAACTTGAAGGTTATATTAATGCAAGTTTCTCTTCAGATAGGGATGATAGCAAATCTATTTCTGGTTATGTATTCACCTTAAATGGTGGTGCAGTGAGTTCGAAAAGTTCCAAACAAGCTATAGTAGCTGATTCAGTGACTGAAGCAGAATATATAGCAGCTAGTGAAGCTGCTAAGGAAGCTGAATAGATGAAAAAGTTCTTAACTGAACTTGGTGTGGTCCTTCAATAGAAGGTGCAGTTCCATTGTTGTGTGGAAACATTGGAGCCATTGCTCAAGCAAAAGAACCAAGATCACACCAAAAATCCGAACACGTTCTGCGAAGATATCACTTGATAAGAGAGACCATTGAACGTGGAGACGTCCGTATTCAAAAGATTGATGGAAAGGAAAATGTTGCAGACCCATTCACTAAAGCTCTTGGCTCAAAGGAGTTTGACAAGCACAAGTGGAAATCGGGGATGAAGTACAAGAGTGATTGGCGCAAGTGCAAGTGGGAGATTGTTAGGGATATAGTAGATATGCCCTAGATCCATTCTCATATTTGATGATTTGAACATATTTTTGTGAATGTTATTGATATAAAAATATATGGCATTTGATATTCTTTTATCACAGTTATTATTAATTGCTTGATTAATTTAATAAGGTCCTTGATTAAATTTTGAGACTTGTCATCATGATGAAGATCATGATAATGAGAGTAAAGTCTCTTATAATTTAATCTAAATTTTATTCTTGATCGTAGGATTATTAATTTGGACGTTAGTAATCCAATTAGATCAAAATTTATTTGATCGTCTTTATAGGATAAAGATTATTTAATCTCATTAACTAAATCACATAAATAGATGATGCATATAAAGATATGATCATTGAACCACCTCATTGTATAATTCCTAATGGCTAGAATTACCATAAACTGTCAATAGGATATTCTGTTGAAGAATGTGATGTAAGAGTTTCCTTTGACCTGAAATCGTCATAGTAGTTGACAAGTTATTTATTGTGCTTTGATGCTAGACACCTAAGGCCCTAGGGCGATAATTGAAAGGATATTTGGTACGATTAAATATTTGTAAAATTAGTGATTGATCAAGATGGAATATGTCAACTGTTGGTAATGAGTTTAAGCTCCATGTTGTCATAATTATAAACGATCAAATTAAGATCTTGGCCAATGCAATTGAATGAAATAAGAAAAGAGTATCTTAGGTCATTCAATGGTTGATTATATTTGACATGCACACGTAGTTAGTCGCCTATTAGGATTTGACAGTCGAACCATATCCTAGGGTGACCCAGAGCTACAACGACAGAAGGAAATATTACTTTATTCTTCTACTGGTTCTTGAGAGTATACTTCAGTCCATCAATCAAGTAGACATTCTTAATAGAGTGAGAATCAGTCTTACCTACCTTTCCATTCCCAATGATCTTACATTTCTTTCCATTTCCAAAGGAGAAATTACCTCATTTAAGGTCCTCAAGTGAAAGGAACTGGTTCTTGCTTCCTATCATGTGCTTTGATCAACCACTATCCATGTATCATATTTGGCTGCTCCCCTTCACTTGGACCTGTAAAAAGAAATCATGGGTTAGTATTAGGAACTCAAACTAGTTTGGGTCCCTTTCTATAGGCAGAAGGATAAATCAAGTTCTTTTTTTGGCCCGAACTTAGCAGCCTATTTTTCCCTAGAACAAATTTTTTGTTCTTTTGATCTACTTTTTCTATTGCGGTGCAATCACTCTTCTAGTGAGTAGTGTTTCCACAGTGTATACAAATCTTATTCTCAGGGAGTGTGTGGTACTTGCTTTTTGGATCCCACTAAGGGATAGAATTTTCAAAGCCAAGTCTTCTTCTGTTGCTACTATGGTGTTCTTGTAGCCATGAAAGTGCAGCAAAGGACCTGTTTCATTTACAAGTTCTTTCTAGCTTATGCTTGACCTTGTTCAAGTCCTCCTTTCAGACTCTTACTAGTTCATCTTTCTTATACAACTCTTATTTCATTTTTCCTACACTTTCTTCTAAAGTGAGTTGTGTATGACCAACTGTCTTTTTACTAGTTCCTAATGTCAATTTTAGATTTTCATATTTAAGTTCTAGGAAAGTTGTATCAAGTGCATGAACCTGGTTCTTCAACAGAGTATTTTCACTTTCAGTTTCACAAGCCCTAAGTTGCACTTAGCTTTCAAAATCACACTTTCTTTTGACAGTTTTTCTTTTTCACTCAGATTCATCAATCAGCTTTAATAATAATTCAAATAATCTTTCTTTAGAAATTTAATCTTGTCTTTGAGATGAAAGACAATTACCCCAATTTCTTCATCAGATTCTCCAATAGCCATTAGTGCTCGTTTATCATCATCATTATATGAGCTTTCATCTGAGCTTTTTCCCCAAGCAGCAACCATAGCTTTGGTTGATCCTTTGTTGTTGCCTTTCTTGGGATGAACCTATTCCTTTTTCCTGTTCCTTCGTTCAGCTCTTTCCTTCTTCCATTCAATTTTCCACAAAGGATAGATTTTGATCATATGATTAGTCTTTCCACACTTGTAGCAGCCTTCATTGGTTTGCTTCTCCAAAGCTCTTGCCTTGCTGTAGCTTCCACTTCTTGAAGAACCCTATCCTCTCCTTAGTACTTCTTGATTTGGTGATCATTGCTATTTCATCATCTTCCAGGTCATAACCTTCAGTGATTCTGAGTGCCAAACTCTTTTCCTTGTTAGGTACGTCCATTTTCATGGTTTGTCTCCTAAGCTCATAAGCAGTGAGATTCCCAATCAATTCATCTAGGTGGAGAGTGGCAATATTCTTTGAGTCCTAGACGGCAGTAATCTTGCTTTCCCAAGTAATTGGCAAGACCCTTGTAAGTATCATCTCAGCTCTTTCTTCTTCAGGATAATCCTTCCAAGAGATTTTACATCATTTGTCAATGTAGTGAACCTTGTATACATCTCCTGAATGGTTTCTCAATCATTCATAGAAAGGTTTTCATACTGAGAGTGCAGTAGAGTTCCTCTAGATCTCTTCACCTGAGTTGTTCCTTCATGGGCCATTTGCAGTTTATCCCAAATTTGCTTAGCAGTGGAACAATCTCGTATTCTGCTGTACTCATCTAGACCAAGTCCACAAAACAAACCAATTCTTGGCTTTGGCATTCTTTTCCCACTTCTTCAGATCCTCAGCTTTGCAATCAGCTCTTGTCTTTGACATATCTACTCCTTCAGAATTTTTCTTCAAAGTAGCTAGTGGACCATAGTGACAATGTCCCATAGCTCATAGCCTCTTCCTGAATGAGATCTCTCATTCTTGACTTCCACCAAGAGTGGTACTGGCCATTAAAGAGTGGTGGCCTAGCAGTGGATTGCCTTCCCAATTTCTAGGTGATGCACTCATTTTGATATTCTCCTAAGGTGTTAGCCTCTTCAAGGATAACCTGCTCTGATACTAATTGATAGTTTTGTACTTCAATACCACACGGGGGGGGGGGG